>PVKU01000252.1:0-468984 GCA_004027475.1 Anoura caudifer
GACCAGACCAAAAAAAAAAAAAAAAACCAAAATGGCTCAAACAGGAGAACAGATCAAAGCTAATTCATCTAAGCAACAAAGAGATAGCCAACCTATCAGATGCACACTTCAAAGCCTTGGTGATCAGGATGCTCACAGAATTGGTTGATTTTGCTCACAAATTAGATAAACAAATGAAGGCTACAATAAGTGAAATGAAGGAAAATGCACAGGGAACCAATAGTGGTGGGAAGAAAACTGGGACTCAAATCAATGGAGTGGAACAAAAGGAAGAAAGAAACAACCAAACAGAAAAGAAAGAAGAAACAAGAATTCAAAAAAATGAGGAGAGGCTTAGGAACCTCCAGGACATCTTTAAATGTCCCAACATCCAAATTATAGGGGTACGAGAAGGGGAAGAAGAAGAGCAACAAGTGGAAAACTTATTTGAACAAATAATAAAGGAGAACTTCCCCAATCTGGCAAAAGAAATAGTCTTCCAGGAAGTCCAGGAAGCTCAGAGAGTCCCAAAGAAGTTGGACCCAAGGAGGAACACACAAAGGCACATCATAATTCCATTACCCAAGGTTAAAATGAAGGAGAGAATTCTAGAAGCAGCAAGGGATGAGGGGACAGTCACCTACAAAGGAGTTCCCATCAGACTGTCAGCGGATTTTTCAAAAGAGACCTTACAGGCAAGAAGGGGTTGGAAAGAAGTATTCCAAGTCATGAAAGGCAAGGACCTACATCCAAGATTGCTCTATCCAGCAAAGCTGTCATTTAGAATGGAAGGGCAGATAAAGTGCTTCTCAGATAAGGTCAAGTTAAAGGAGTTCATCATCACCAAGCCCTTATTATATGAAATGTTAAAGGGACTTCTCTAAGAAAAAGAAGATAAAAAATAGGACAGTAAAAAGACAGCAAACTCACAGATATTAACAACCACACCTAAAACAAAAGCAAACTAAGCAAACACTAGAACAGGAACAGAAACACAGAAATGGAGATCACATGGAGGGTTAGCAACAGGGGAGTGGGAGGGGGAGAGAGGGGGAGAAGGTACAGAGAACAAGTAGCATAGATGGTAGATAGAAAATAGGGGGAAGGCAAGAATAGTGTGGGAAATGTAGAAACTAAAGAACTTATGACACATGGACATGAACTAAAGTGGGGGAATGTGGGTGGGAGGGGGTGTGCAGGGTGGAGGGGAATGATGGAGAAATTTTATTGATTGTGCTAATACAACTGTATTAGCACAATCAATAAAATATATTTTAAAAATTAAAAAAAAGAAGAGTACTTTGGTTTACTTCTTCTCTATGCCATTCTTCCCATTTCAAGTCACAAAGGAAGAAAATTAGAAATTTTGGCTGTTAGAAAGATATTACACAACTTAATAGCATTCATTTATTCAAAAAATATTTCTTGAGAACCTTCTATGTGCCAGACACGTGCCCAGGCAGGGCCCCACCTCTGCTGACAGGAGTGGTTTCTGCGTGGTTTAAAGCACCCTTGTGATACAACAAAGATTTCTTGTTATCTGAGGGCCTGCTATCCATATAGTATGAATTTACCTTAATAATAATAATTCACCACTTCACTGGCCCAGTGCCCTGCTGGTCTCCAATGGTCAACACTTTCCATAAAGTGCTGCCAGCATTTCTGGGAGTCCCTACATGGTGCCTTGCATGTATCACTGGCAGCCCTGCCCATCAGTAAGCATCTGCTCCTCCAGGCGTCACCTCCCATGCCCTGGGGCCATCCTGCATCAGAGTTCCTCAGTCCTGGCCCAGGAGTGCAGGGAGGAATAACTCTTCTCTTCTGTCTCACGGACTCTGAGAGGGCTCCCAACTGGGGCTGCTGGGCCCTCAGCGTCTTAGAAATTTTACAGAAATAGGCTTTTAATGTCTTCATTCAACCCTCTGCTCAGCAACAGATCTGGGTATGCCTCCGTATGAGAAAGCCTCTTGGCTTTCTTGATTCCCTGGCATTCATGGAAGCTTTGAAAAGCTCTATTCCCACACATATCTCTTTCCTAAACTCTTCTTTCCCAGACTTCTTGGTCTATTACTTGTTCCAAGCATTGTCTCTCACCCAACGCTGCTGAGGCCGAAGACACCTAGAAAGCCCCCTTGGCCCTGGGAATGCCCTGAATAAAGAAATAGGAAGCCTTTCCACCTATCCTTGAGGGAGCCACCAGACAGGCTGACATCCACAAGCACAGTTCTTTGGGAATAAGTTCCCTGTTGCTGCTCGGGCACTAGCCACCAGCACCGGAAGTCTGGGCCACCACCATGGAACGTGAGGAATGGTGGGTTCACATTGAAAATGCAGCAGCACTCCTACCACGAAGCAGCAGTTTCTCCCTTTGACACGTTATCCCTTGGCTGTTGTAAATTTTTGACTAGAGTCCAGAGTTCTTCAAAAGCTGATTCTGACAGATTTTTGCCCGCTCACCCATCCCCTATCCCACCATTTTGAGCACTCTTTCTGCGTGTGAGGAAATTCCTGTTTTATGAGTCAAAAGATGCCCACAGTAGAGGTGGGCACTTGTTTTCCTGGTTTCCCTTGCAGCTGCACTGCAAAGGTGGCCCTGCATGTTAGAAATACATCAAAAAATAAATTCATAAAAATAAAAAAATACATAAAATAAAATCAATAAGCATGTCCTCAGGTAAAGGTAAAAAACTAAATTCATTAAGGAACACAAGTGTGCTCTTGTCACTCAGGATCCTATGCTTAACACTGGCTCAGCACACTCTGAAATCCTAAACAACCCATTTCAGAACTAACAGTGCTCAGGCCAAAGACTGTTCTCCTCATGCCTTGCCCTAAAATCTCCAAACAAAATGCAATTATATCTGAACAGCACCAAGGTGTGTGGGCTGTGGTCTCTGCCAATGTCGCAGACACTGTGCTTCAGACCATGCAGAGAACTTGAGTGCTGAAAACACTTAAGTGAGAGGAAGAATAAATTAATTAACTTCTTAATTAACTTCCTCTTCTCAAGTAACGTGCATGCATTAGATTCTGGCCTAAAAAGTATCATTTTCCAGCAGTATTGAGCATTCATCTTTCTGCTTCTTTTCGTGTTGATTATTGTAGCTGAGGAACATTTTGCAACTTAATTCATGTCAGTCTTTAATTCTCCTATATGAGATCTAGACACCAGATGTGTGAAGTGATACCAATTCTTTATATTAGCAACTACACTGACACTGAAAATTGGAATTTTAAAAAGTTATATAATAAAAATATTTGGTAAGATTAATATTTTTTAAATATTAAAATTTTCAGCTTTAAACAATTTTTATTTAAAACTTTGATATTTATCACTTATATTTGCATTCTGCCCTGTAATGTTACCAAACACTTTTAAATATTTAGAAAGCAACTTTTAAAAGGCTTTTGGACTTAAAATTTTTTATTTTACTTTCATTTTTATTTTCTATAAAAACATATTCAAATTTTTATATTTTGAAACTACATAATTATGTTTTTTGTCCTTTGAATCATTACTACCAGTGCAACATAAATTTTGTAGACTTTTATCATAACAACATATTTAGTGATTTTATAGAAATAAAAGAGAAATAAATTTGTGGATAATAAATATATACATATAATCATTTATAAGTTATAAACATCTTTATTTCTCATCCAAATAGAGCTAGCCCATCAACTTGCTCAGATATAATTAAACTCAGTTTTCTTTGACAGTTTGCCAACTCCTTCATACAAAACCAGATTTTGGGGGGTTTGTTGTTGTTGTGAAGTTGTCAGATAGGAAAATAAAACATTTTATTAATCAGCTTGTTAGCCTGATTTATAACTTTCAAGTATACAGAGATAGGACACACAGGCCTCTTTCTAACCTCTTGCCCTGGCACTGGCACTGTCTGCTAGCAGCCAGTTAGGGTGTGAACCTTTGATCCGAGAGAGCGATACCTTCTCCAGCCGGGGTGATTCTGCCCAGCAGGGACGTTTGGCAATGTCTGGAGACATTTTGTCTCTACTTGCATGTAATGTGGGGAGGCCAAGACTGTTACTAAACATCCTACAATGCATTGGACAGCCTCCACCCCAACCCAAAATGCCAACAGTACCAGTTATTCTAGTAAGGGCAACAGAGAAACCTCAAGCCTCGAGAAAGAGTCAAGGCACAGAACTCAGGAGCATGTTAGGGACACAGGATAACAGGGGGTCGTGGTGTCTGGACCCAGCTGCAGCAGGGTTCTACAGTGGAATGGGCCAGCAGGAAAATGAGATACCATTCCAGCTGCAAAGCCTCCAAACTAATTCTCTGGCCCTCCCAGAGATTCTGTGTTACATTTTATCCTTCAATACATTAAACTAGCTAATGTGGGTTTTCTACCCCAACTAAGAGCACTGACTGGTAAGGCAGGGTAGCACCAATATCCTGGCCCCCCTCTGACAGATTATGAGATTGACCCCCAAGAAGTCCCAGCACAGATCAGTGAGAGTCAGGAGAGTTGTTAGTTTACAAGTAACTACGATTTAGCTCAAACCAGCAAATTTAAATTTAGTTTTATTAATTTATTGTAACCAAATTTAAATTTAGCTCAAACTGGTACTTTTTTAAAAGAGGTTGTTAATCCTTGCTCACAGGATATAAACATGGGAAGGGCAGGGGTGCAGCTGCATCTCAGGAACAACTGACAGCCCAGACTCAAATACCTTGAAGAACTCAAGATCTTGTCTATTTCCATCCTTTTAAAGAGATAAACCTCACAGCTCCCAGTTCAAAATATCCTAAGGTATCTTCAACATGGTTTGACACAAGGACTAAATATCTGTCAGAGGGCTGGGAGTTGGGCACTTTTGAGAACCATGTGCACACACATGGAAAAAGCCACCCTGAGAACAGTATGAACAGTTTCCTGAAATGGCTCACAGAAGGCCGATTACTTTTTTTACTTGATATCCTATCCTTTTCCTTTTTGTTAACTTCAGCCCTTATTAATTTCAGAGACTGCTCTAAGCATTTGTGAGGTTAGTAACAAACTTGAATACACAGGTGACTTCTTGTTCTTCCTACACTCTCATTGCTTGGCGCTGCAGCTCTGCATTGTCACCCTCACACCCAGGCCGGAGCTAATGGAGTGGCCATTCTCTGGCATAGAGCCCATCACCACAGCCGAGAACAGAGGTAGATCTCACACCAGCAACTAAATGCTCCAGCATGAAAGTTAACACACCACTTCTGCTCATAGCTCATTCACTGGCCAGAATTAATCACATGGAAAGTGTATGTGCCTGGCAGGGGGAGAGCCTGAGTATTTTGCAAACAGCTTTACCACTGCAGCACCTCACAATCATTATATTTAATCTTCACAACTACTACAGGAAGTATTGCTATCATCCCTACATTAAAATTGAGGAAATTGATACACAGGCAACTGGCCCAAGATCACCCAGGTTGATTAAAGAGGCTATCATTTGATTCCAAAGTCCTCTCTTCATCCTATTTTTACTGCCTTCTTTGGCATATCTTCTGTGTGGTCTTCAGCACCTCTACTACCTATTAGATTACTTAAAATGTAAAGAGGTGGGTAACTGGCTGCCAGAACAGTGACCTTGAATTGAATCCTGCCCACATCCAACTCCACTCCATGCTGCCGTTAAGACTAACTTTTGGGTCCATAAAATTCTGTAGACTGAACACTATACAGCACTACATATGATTCCACTTTAAGAAGACAGCTCTCCCATCATGAGGGTCAGAGATGACTTTAAACCTGCAGATATCCCCTGATGGGCTGGATGCTGTGGAGGACTCCATCTGTCTGATTAACAGGCTACAACCAGGACGTGGACTCAGTGTTTTTGCCTTTGTATCCACTCCTGTTCCCTGGACACCTAACACACACTAGTAACAGTGAAGACAAGAATGTGTGACAGACTACAGTTAAGGGCCAGGTCACAGTAGGCTGTAATTTAAAAGCATTTAAATCCTGACTCTTGCCACTTCTTAGCATCTTGAACAAATGTCTTCACAGCTCTGTACTTCATTTTTTCCACCTTAAAAACTGGAGTAATAGTAGCCATGATTATAGCCTTGTTAAGATTAAATGAGATACCACAAAGCTTAGTTCCATGCCTGGCACATAAACATCTAACACACTATTATCCTATTTAGACATTTGCATGTTTAAGAGAAAAAAAGGTAACATATAATACATGTTCCTTTTGAAGATTTTTGGTGGAAGAGAATTTTAACCTGGCTCTTAGAAACATTTCTGGGGGAAAAGGCATTCCAGGTGGGATGAGCCACAAGCAAAGTCCAGAGGTGGGGCACATACGGTGTCTAGGCAGTGGATTAGACTGGAAAGTCAAGTGAGAATCAGATTTTGTCTTTGGAGTCATGAGTGCAAAGTAACCTTCTAGCCAAGGGAGAAGGAAGCCATGTCTGAGATGTAGGCTGACCAAGGCTGCAACTCCCCCTTGCCTGCAGAACTGAGTGTTCTTCTATCCAACACTCGTTACCTGAGGCACCAGTTCTCACAGGTAAGCTAAACAGCCTCCAAATGAGAACACAACATGCACTCAGGTACTATGTGGAGGATGTCCTTGGCAGTGGTTTTTTGAACCTTTGAATTAGATTTCTTTCAGCCTCTGATCAAAAGCTCACTCTCCAGAAAAATGCATGGGAATCAACTTTGCATGTCACCTTTAGTGTCCCTGACATCCATCTATAGATTCTAGGCTATGAATCGAGGGTCTGGATGTGCTAAGGTTTCTTCAACACTGACTCTGACCGCTAGGTCTGCAGTGACAGCATGCTGTGAGGGAAGGCTGGGCTCACATCACTGGAAGTACAACCGGCCTGAGCCAAGTCATCCTGCCAGCAGGAACCTAAACTGTCTCCAGGTCAAGACCTGGGTCCAGCCCCAACCAGCCCCAGGTCACGTTAGAATTGTATTCACTGGGACTCAGAACATGGACCAAGGCCCTCTGGTCTGCTCCTCCATTAACCCAAAGAACATGTGCTGTTTAACCAACTGGCCACCCATTTTTTTAACCCAGTTTTTCCATCCCTAACCATTTCAAAGGACACAGATCTTCACTGTATCTTGATGGCAAATGGGGCCATTTTCTTGCCTATTTTAATGTTTGTAGACAGTGCCCAGTAAGATTCATTCAACTCAACATATACTTATTGAGGATCCCCTCCGGGCCAGTCGTCATGCTAGTGATCAGATACAAGTTAACAAAAACACATCCTGTCCTGGAGTCTACAATCTTGGCATTAAGAGAAAAATCAACAATTCTTTGAAGATTATTCTGAATTCACCTCTGTGCCTTACAAATAAAACAGTATGATGCTCAAGTGCTTGGTCTGCTGAACCCCGAAATACACATTAATCACTCATGGCTTTCGGAACATCAGAGGCCTCAGACCGAGACCTCTCTCTCAACTCCTAACATTTAAAAGTAGGTGGAGCCTACCAAATGGGGTTGTTATGAGTCTCCTTACAATAAGCCCTCCTTTCAGAAAGTTACTAAGTTCTTGAATGCTGGCCCTGGGTTGTTTTACATGCTCTCATTTAGCAACCCGATGAAGTAGGTTCTCCCTTTTGACAAAACAAGAAGACTGTTGTCACCTGCTGGAGATCACCTTATGCCAGGTCAGTGATGATTCAACATCTCCACACAGGCTGAAATAGAGTGCTGAGAAATGCTTGACCCATCAGATAGAAAGCAGCCCTGTTAGGATAGCTTTCAAAATAACCAACAGGTAATGGTGAGACATACTTTTCTGAAGACAATCAAATCAAACCTATACAGCATCAAACAACTACTAGCACCTCACACCACTTCCTAGTAGGTCTACTGGATGTTCTGTCATCAGGCCTGCATTCTGGCAGCCATTTTTCTACTTTGGCCCACATGACTAGAGACAAGGTAGCTGCTATTCTTTAATGTAAGGCTCTTAACTGCCCCGTCCATCCCACTTCCATGCCAGGCAAACACAGCAGGTTAGCTGTACAGTAGCTGGATTCCCTTCCAAGCCTCCTTTCTCCTTGGCCAGACTCAGTCAGTCCTACCCAAAATAAAGACAACCCATCCTGTCCAATATGGAATACCAGCCACATGTGGTTATTAAAAGTGGCTAGTCCCAATTAAATTGTGCTCTAACTGTAAATTAATGTATAACATACATGATTTCAGGCTTATTACAAAGGAAAATTCCATTCATTTTGTATCAATTACATGTTCAAATTTTAACATTCTGAACACAAAATGTTAAGCAAAATAAAGTCAATCCCAGTGTCTCTTTGTCTCAATGTGGCTACCAAAAAGTTTAATTACACCTGTAGCTCTTGTTATAATGTACCCTGGACAGTACTGCTCTCAGAAAAGGAGGGTGGAGCCCTGGTCCATTTCACAGGAGCCATTCTGCCCTATTTCACGGCTGAGCTGTTTGTAAGCATTTCCCATGTAAAGTGGTCTAGCAAATTCATTCACCCCAACCCCAGGAAGACACGTGTGACAGGTTTACAGTAAAACTACAATTTTAAAAAGATGTTTCATTTTTTAAAATGCCACTTTACAAACACACATTGCTAAAACCTTAATGACCTGCCATCCAAATTTACTTTGAGGTCTTAGTGAGCTGTGGGCTCTAGCTGTCTTTTTCCTGCCTGTTTTCTTACAAGCACTTACATAATTAACTAACCATATATTTTCAGGGCAGTTAACAGTGCATGGAGTGAGTAATGTATCAATCTAAAAAGCATTACTCCTTCCAGGGCTGACATAAGACCCCAGAAAGGGACAGCTTCACCACTTGGACCCCAACCTAAACTCAGCCATCCAGGGCAAGACACCCTCCTGTGCTGAGCCATGAGGGTGACAGTGGAGTTATCACAAGCCAAGACTTTCTTGTTCTCTTCAGGGAAACACCATTCACCAATTAATACAAAGGCTGCACACTGCCACGGGAGCTCTTGCTACTCTGCTGTCACGTTCAAAACGACCGAGTGAAGCACCAGAGTCCATTGAGGCATTTTATTTGCATATATGTATTACATCCCTAGAAAAAGAATCCCAGGATTTTCCCTCCTGTGTGTTTTCGTCTTGCTTCTTCATGGTCCATGATGCCCGCTGAGGTTGTCAGTACAATGAAACTATAGAGAGTTAAAAAAAAAAAAATGCTGGTGAGTTTTTCCTAAATAGTTCAACATAAAGCCAATTTCTGGTACAGAAAAGCAGCAACATTCATCAGTGCTTAAGATACTTTCCCGTAACAGACAAGAGACTAACAGTGCCTACACAAGCTGGCATGACTCCTGGAACCAAAGGACTCAAAACCAGAGACCTCAGCCACACACACTCACACACAGCTCTGCCCTGGGCTAACAAAGAAAAACAATGCTACTAAGCTTAACTGAAAACAAAGACTACACTCATCTTCAAAATGTCACTTTCTGCTCTCAGGTAAGGAGACATGGAGTTTCAAACATCAAAGTATTGTTACCAAGTGGATGGAATTGTTTCTGCCACTTACCATATGTATGACCACATGAAAACTAATGCACAGGGTCACTTGGACAATGGGAGTCCCACCTGGCCTATCTCCTAGGTTACTATGAAAATCAAGCAAGGCATACAATATATGCCAACTGTGAGGCATTAAAATTAGGATCATAATTACAGTGAGAAATGTCTCACTCCTAACACTGTACCTGCTACCCACTAACCATAAAGTGGGAGTAAATTCAAGCGTAGCACCAAACAGGATTGCGGGGCTTAAGTTTCTAACCACAAAGAAAGTGCTGTCAGACCCTAAAGTGCTTTACCAGAATTAAATCAGTTGATAATAGAACTTACAAGAAAACTATTATCACTGTTATACATGAAAACATCAAGGCTATCATTTGCCCAAGGATTCACAGCTTTAAAATAGGAAAACAGGGATTTGAACTCAGCCTCTTACCAAAGATGAAAATTTTCAAACTGAGTTTCCCCAGAGGCCTAGAGTTCAGAAGTGATTCGGCCATGGGAGAGCAATCACATCACCCATAAACATGAACTATGTGCACTGAACCAAAAGAGCAAACATTAAAGGGGACACAAATCTGCTCTCTCAACCTCAGCTCTCACATGCCTCTCAGAATCTGAACCCTAACACTAGCATGTGAACTGTGACAACAGCTAAAATCCTTGAGTCAAGCAGATTGAAAACGCACACAATTCCTACTGCTGTGACAAAAAACAAAACTCAGCTTGTCAAACTGCATCACAGCAATCTTTAGCATTAACTTATTCTAAATGAGGAAAATCAACTTACCCAAACTGACGGGACGGAAGAAGGTTGTTCTGCCATTTTTCTAGATCTTTCAGTTGTACATCAAATCTGGGGCTGATTACTCCACACTGTAAACGCGTAACATAAACAATGTTCACTCTTCCTCAATAATAGAAAGAGTAACACAAAACAGCATTTATTTGCTAAACAGTCATACAAACCAACCAACATTTAATGTACAGCACTTGATATAACTGCCATTTGAAATATACTAAATTTTGACAATGCAACCCAGGGAGAAAAAGCAAAGTATAGAGAAAGTCAGAAGAGGCAGGACACATGTCAGCGTCAGGTCACTAGTGTGCACCCCGCCCTCCCCACCAGCTGGACAGCTATCCCATAACAAAGTCTTAGACAAAACTGCAGTCAAGACTTTTTACATATTAAGGCTAAAATGGATAGGTAGGGTCTCAAATCCTTGACCTATAAACTGAATATGCAAAATACTACAATTTCTAAGAAACAAGCTCTACGGGAACCAAGCTAAAATCTTGGAACACTGTCCACACCAATAAATTGCCACTAAATACTTCCGAGACTTACTACCCCCTATAACCCCAGGCAAGGTTTTTCAAACTCATCTGACAAAATGGATGGGAAGGAGAAAGAGCAGAGTTCTTAACATTACCCCACCCGTTTGCTACTGAGACACAACAACTGTCCTCTCCCAGCGAGAGCTCTCCAAGAGCCAAAGCACAATACTTCAATTACTCAATCATACACAAATCCTAAAACACAATACACATTCAAACATCTACTAACTAACAAGCTACATGATTTACCTGTGGGTTTATACAAGGTGTCTGACTTAATCAGCTAGCTTTGGAAATTGAAAGCTGGGGAGATCAAAAGTCTCTAATTAGAGCTCAATATGACCACTCCACTCACATCAGTGCTTATAAATTACTAGCACACCTAAAGATATCATGGCAGATAGGTTCCCACAATTTACACACAAGAAATGATCATGTGAGAACACTCAGGATTAGTACCATCAAAGTGTAAACTCCAGACGACTAAGAAAGCAGGTAGACAGTTGTGTGCACACCCATACAAGATAATTATTAAAAAAAATTCCAAGATGCTTAACAGTAAACTAAAGGAGATTATGAGGTTAGAACTTGATCAAGTTTTGTAGTTACACTTCCCTAGGTAGAGGTTTGAATCCACAGAAACTGAAAATGGGCCTCTTAGGCCCAACTGCCCTATGCTAGACAGGCACTACTTACTATTAGCTGTAATGTCACTGGATTCTATCCCACACTGGACGGGAAAAAATAGAGGGATTGGGAAAGCCAGTTCTCCAAGTAACCTACACTGAAAGACCTTTCTGAGGCCTCCATTCGACAGCATCCAGGCTTTTTATTCCAGCAGAAAAATGGGTCTCGTTCAAACAGAATTAAACCAGCACACCTTTCGCAGATAAATCTTAAGAGGATAGGATCGAGGCCAGAATTTTGTTAATACATCTACAGTCTTTAAACACTACCCTTTCCCCCCAGCCCCACATTTCCACAGCAAGGGTACATCCACCTCTTGAACAAAACAAACAGGCAAAAATGAGGAAGACTGAAAACTTAAGTCTGTTTTGCCCAAAGTGAGACAGTTAAGAGGCAGGGCCTGGATTCAACTACCTCTTAGCCAGAACTTTTCAAACTAGTACACCACAGAACAAGAATGCCACAAATGAGGTCCATTAGGGAAATGCTCAATTCAAACATATTTCTCAAGCCATTATGTACAGTGAATGTTCAAGAATCTGGTATGCAGCCCTTCTCCAACTTAAAGAGGTTGGCTTCTTCTTTTCTTTTCTTTTCAGTTTTACGTATTTTCTGCAGGACGGTTTTAAGATATGCTATAAAACTGTCTATCTCCCACTGGTTACCAACTAGCTGACAAACCTTGATAGAGCTCAGATCTCAGCTTCCTAACTCCCCAAAATATGAAAAAGCAATGACACCCTCTTCTACTTCAAGAGCTCTAAATCTCTCTTTGGGCAGGTCTAATGGTTATAATTAGAAAACAAGACACACTCAAAGTTATCCTAGAAAACCCTTCAAATCTTTCATAAAAGGTTCACTGCAGTAGTTTTCATCTAACACCACTCAGTATCTAGCCACATATGAACCAAGTTCACAGGGAGCAACTTTGTTAAAGAAATTGTTGGACAAGGAAATAAGCTTACCAAGCAATCTGACTCAATTTCTGGGCCTGCTCCCCCTCCCCATCTGTGCTGGACTACAGGATCTCAAATTCCCTGCAAATCTGAAAGCTACAAACATGAACACAGATAGCAGGGTGGCAGCTCAGGGACCCTGACTTAGCTTACTGACACCTGCATCCAAAATACCGGCAATCAGTTATACCACAAAGTCAAATGGCTCGAACAGAACCACTAGGTTACGTTGACAACTCAAACTGACAGGAAACACAGACCTCAGAGACATATATACAGCTTATGCCAGGAAAAAGAAAAGTATTAACATTGTTAGAGAATCCTATTCTGTTCAAAAACCCAACAGAATCACCGAGAGAGGAAGGACAAAAGTTGTTTATATTGAGAGGATTAGTGACTTTGTCCACCCAAGTTCAAGCCAGTGAGGCAAGCAGTGAACCACCCAAGATTCAAATACCAGGACCACCAGCTTCACCTCAACCCTCCTGTATAGGCCTTCAAACAGCTCATACTCCACAAACACTAGGTCAACTAACAATTCCAGAACAAGTGCCACTCTGGAGAACAAATGAAGTAAAATGTGATATAAAATTTAATGACTTTAATCACTTCCTAATGTAATAGTCTTCACCTAACTAGGTAAAATAAGCACACCACACCACTACTCAGTTTAACAAGGGCAATGTCAACACTATATAAGATTATTCTTAAATGTGGAAAATAATCAACTCTTACCTTGTTCAACCTGCCGGTAAGGTTTACAACAATTTTCCCAGCTCTGTGGTCATCAATAATTTCAAATTCGCCAATGTAGCCTACAGAACATAACTGATTGTATTAAATGGCAGATATCAATTTGACAGACCTGAATATTTATGCTCTCCTAGTATTCCTGCTGTTTGCCTACTGGATTCTTTTCCCTCATCTCAGTTATTTCTCTAAGCAGTTTAAGAAAAGACAGTTGCTCTGTATCAGAATTTTTACAGCCTAATAAAAAATACTTAAAATTCAGGGGCAGCACCCAAAACCTACCCCGCAGTTCTTCAAAGTGGATTATTTCCCCCCTGCTCCTTCATAGCTCCCCACTCCCAAAGACTACCTTGTGTCCCAGACATGCAACAATCCTTTCCATCCCAAAGCTAGCTTTTAGAAGAGCTCAGGAGCGCTTTCAATGACATACAGCTGAAAGACCACTGTAAATCCCAAACACCGAGCAGGGCAAGCCACAAACTTCATTCCTACTTTCAGCAGTCCTGACCTACTCAACGCTTCTTTAACAGCATCTTTCCACACTGTCCTGTCCACAGCAGAGGTCAACTGCACGCAATCCCCAGGTACTGGGAACAGCGGGCTCCCCCTCCATCCCAACCCACGATTTCTACAGGATCGGTTCCTTACATATCTTTGTACATCAAAACATAAAACACAGAGACACTTACCATGCTTCATCATCACAGTTAGAAACCGGACAATGACTTTGGAGCACGGCCTGATAAGAACCTGGCGTTTGCCTCTCTTTTCAGCATTGTTGATACTCTTGAGAGCATCAGCCAGGACATTCATGCGCACCATTATGGCTGTTCAGGGAAGACAAGAGTTTTACCATCACAGCAAGCATCAACAGGGACCCAATCATTCCACATCCTCTTTTTTCTGTCTCTATCATGACTAAGTTTCCCTATCTCTAAGTAGGCTGGCTTCCCAGTATCCCCAGCATAATATGTCAGCTAACAAAACGAAAATATCATATGGTCGGTCAGTTCTTCAGACACGGAGCTAAGAGTCACTGGCAATGTTTTCCTAATTCTGAAATCCAGCAGCACCTGTACTATTATTAACGTTAGTGCTTCAATGCTGTCCTTTAAATCATCTAACTCAATGTCAATTTAGTTCCATAAATGTTAAAAATAGAACGTCTTTGTGACATCTAAAATTGTGTGCAACAGCAAGCATATCACAATGGCAAAGAGAAGCATTTTACATGCACAAGAATGGACCCTAGCCCAATGGGCACTAACTGCAAGAGTTCTGAAAAGTTGTCGAAGGTAAGGACGGAGACCAAATCATGCTTCAAGTATCACCAGCAAGGATACAACCTGCTTCCTCAAGCTCAGCAAAGTGCCTGAGAAACCCTAAAGCACCGAAAATCCAGGTTAGTTCCCTCCCAACTGCCACCCCAAGCAGTATTCCCAGCTCTGTGTCCCCAGCCGCCCAAGCTCCCAGCGCGCCCGCAGTAATGCACGGCCCACGATGGCCACCGTCCCCAACGCTTCCCGCCGCCCGGAGCCAAGGCGCTGCCTCACCCGCTACGAGAAGATCCTGGCGCCGCCGACCGAGCCAGGGACTACCTTTCCGGGCGGTCGAAAGCTCCGGTTCCCGCCAGCGCTCTGGCCTGTGCCCTGCAAGCCAGCTCCCCACGGTACTGAGCGTGGGGCGACCAAGCATGACTCTCCCCTACGCCTGCCCAGGCCCCCTCGAGGCCAGTATCCCCAGCCCAGACAAGCCCCGGCATCCTCGCAGAGCACAGAAGTTGAGTCTGAGACAGCAGGATGGCGCCGATAACTGACGGATGATGCTGGGTGGATCACAGAGAAGTACTCACCGGCACGGAAAGATGGCGGAAAGAGGACGGGAGGGGCGAGCCCACGGAGTTATGGGAAAAGGGAAGGCTATCGCGAGATTTTCAAGTGCCTCTGGGAGGGAGGGAAAGACTGATGGAAGAAGGCGGGTGTAGGGCGGAGCCTCTTCAGGGGTGGGCAATAAAGAGTCGATAGAATCGACCTTCCCAGGTAAAATCGTAGGTAGAGGATGAGAAGTAAGGCGTCCTGGCTGGTGGCGCTCAGTGGATTGAGCACCCACCTGCGAACCAAAGGGTATCTGGTTCAATTCACGGTCAGGACGTGCCTGGGTTGCAGGCCAGGTCTCTAGTAGGGGGCGTGCGAGTGGCAACCACACGTTGTTTCTCTCCCTCTCTCCCTTCCTTCCTCTCTAAAAATAAATAAATAAAATCTTTTAAAAAAATATTTAATTAAGAAGTAAGGCGTTAGTCGGAGGTTCCATTCCCTTTTAGCACTTTAATCTGTAAAAATGAAAAACCTGACAACCAGATATTTGCTAATTTTTATTGCACAGTCGTTCACCATTTAGAGTAGATTTTGATATTGCATATGTATGGTGTCTCTGGAAAGACCTACAGAAATCGGTAATTGCTTCTGGGGAAGACATTAGGAACTGGGACAGAAGACTTGCTTTTCTCCCTATACGATTTTGTTTTGTTGTTTGAAAGGTATATACATTACATCTTCAAAGAAGTAAAAAAATATTATTTGACTCTCCCTAAATCTTAGAAATTATTTACTAAGGCTCCAGACGTTTCTTTCGAGTTCTTGGGAAACACGGTCTGAAAAGAAAGCCACAAATGTTTCGAAATAAACACTCAGGATTCTGATCCAGTGGCTTTTTTCTGCTCTTCTGCACCAGGACAAGTACTAGTTTGTATGTCTTATCCTCTCTGAACTTTCCCCAGATGTAAACCAATCCCTGCCTCTTAAAAGTTATTTTGAGAGTCAGATGAGATAATGGTGACTATGGGCTTGCACAGCATCTGTCACATAGTAGGTGTGCAGTATATTTTGGCAGCCGAAAGAGCAGGGAGTTGTAACTACTGCTTGAAGACCAGGTGTCTAATCAGCTGCAAGGGAATGAATTCTACCTCCTTCTGGAGCTGCGTGACCTTGAAGCCAGTTACCCATAGCCTCATTTCACTGCTTCCACCCTTAACCCATCCTCTACCACCCTTGTCTTATGGCAGCCAGAAAGACCTTTTCAAAACTGAAACAGATCATGCACTTTCCAAGGGTTCCTATCGAATACAAATTCCTTACCAAGTTTTCAAGATCCTCCCAGAAGTGCACACCTGCCTCCTTGCACCACAAACCAGACCTCATACCCCATCATTCTCCCTGGCTTGCCTTTCCTCAGACATTCCAAGCATACTCCACCTCAGGGCCTTTCCATTTGCTTTTCCCTCTAATTTGAACACTTCTCCCCCAGTTAGCCAGGCGGTTTTGCTCCCTGGCTTTCCTCAGCCCTCTATGCAGTCACACAAACATACGGCCTCCTAGCTGTCCCCTGTCCCCTGTCCCCATGGCCTTGCTTAATTTTTCTCTATAGCATTTACCACCTAAAAGATTGGAAGCATATTTATTTTCTGTCCACATTAAGTTCCAAGCAAGCAGGGACTTAGGTTTGTCTACCACTGTACTCATAGCTACCAGAGAAGATATCTGGCACACAGTAGGCCTTGGAGATAGATACAAAGATGATAGATGATAGATAGGTAGGTAGGTAGGTATAAAATGAGTAAATAAATGGCAAATCAATTTCCCCATCTATAACATGGGGATGATACTACCAATCACTTGAAGTTGCTCTGGGATAAATGAAATAATTCATAAGAGGTTAATACAAAATCTGGCAGAGTGAATGCTCATCAACATTAACATTTGTTAGTATAAAAGCCTCTGCTGACCACATCCCACTTCTCAAATTCTCAGGGAACCCCAGGAAAGCAAATCTCCCAATTTGGATATCTCAGGGATATAGAATTCTCTGATTAAATATACATTACAAAAGGAGCATTTACTTTTTTAAATGACAATTTCCTTGAAGAACTGATTCCCCTGCACTTATGTAAAAAAAAAGTTTTGTTTACTAAAAATGTGGAGTTCACCTTGAGTGCCTTGGCAACAACCATGGGGAGTTAAGTGAATAAACCCACTTCACTTCAAGAGACTTACCATAAATAGAAAAAGAGCATCATCCACTATCTTTTTATATACTTCATTCATTCATCCATTCATTGAACAATCAAAATATCATGTGCCAGGTTTGAGGGGACAAAAAGAAGTCCCTGCCCTCAAGAGGTGCAGATCACAGTAGGGGAGACAGAACTCTAAATGACACAATACACGGGGCAATGTGCCCTATAGAAATTCGGAGGTGGCCTAGGATGTTGCTAAAGCTCTCAGAGGAAGTGCAATTTGATCCGTGTTGTGAAGGGTACTACCAACCACTAATCGTTAACAAGCCACTGTGTTTCTTGTAGATGAATTTATTGAATCCACAAAACAACAAATGTGATTATGTACTGCCCCTGTAAGATCTATACTGTTATCCCCATTTCACAAATGAGAAAACAAAGTTCAACCTTAAATTGACTCAACCCTTAAAATTCTAAGTCAAAGGGAAAAAAAAAAAGTGGTTACTCAACTTGTCTAAACCACTAGATAAGTGGGTGGGGTTTGGATCTAGGTCTACCTTATCCCAAAATGTTTGTGTATGGGCAATAGATACTGTAGGCTTGCAACAGCTTCAACAATTAGGAGGGCATGGAATAAAAATGAATAGAAATCTCATAATGGCAGGGTTGGAATTGGGCAATAGGGTACAGGAGTAGAACTGGAGCAGAGGGCCGCGTATAAGCAAACTGCCTTGTTTACAAGTTTGAGATTTATGCTATAGGCAAACTGGAGCTTGCTGAGAGGGCTGCAAATAAGATTGAGCATGGTCTGATTGTTAAAATAAACGGCAACCACGTAAACAGTGAACTGGCATTAAATCACCTCTCCTAAAAATGTTTCAGCACAACTCCAAATGACCTCCTCTCGACATTTTGTGAACTCTGGGATGACAGAACCTCCCCTGGAGGTGATGCCAGGGCAAGTGTCAACAAGGGACTTTTGCTGTGGCCAGAGCTGGCACAAGGGTACCCAGATGGCTTCAGAGGAAAGCTAACCAATGAGACTGGCCCAAGATGTAATCACAGGTATGTGGCAGAAAGAAATCCAGCATTACAAAGCATCAGGAGACCACCTATGGTGACTTTGGGTTGAGATTTCCCTTTTCTGGACATTACCAAACCAAATTCCCAGGAGGCTCCAAAGAAGAATCCATACTTTTTTTTGCAGGGGTCAGAGGTCTCAGAATTTGACTGAATCTGTTCCCAGGACCCACTAAATATAAATGATGAGGCCCAATGATAAAACATACAATTTGAGTTCTAATGTAAAAAAAAGACAAAACAAATTTCCATCGGATCCATAAATCCACCCATGTAAATACTGTACTGGCTACAGTAGAAAGAAAGGACGCAAAAAGGGATTCCAGCTTTTATTTTTCCCCTTTTCACAAAACAAAGAAATAACTAACAATACAGGATTAAAACCACAAAAATAGTTAAATTGGTAGACCATGTATATAAGAAAAAAAGATCCAGATAAGACAACAGGCTTATTTACAATAAGGAAACACATGTAAATTAAGGTAGCTTGTAGTTTTCATATGAAACATTAAAAAAAAATCAAACATATGCTACATGAGTGCCACTGTTTACAGCAATATTGAAGGGAGAAAACACTTATTTAGGGACAGATATACCATACCACAAAGTCCAAGTTTTATAGCATCAGTGCAATAAATTCACAAAACTATATTACAGCTAATTAATTAGAGTTTAAGACCTGTTCCCAAATATGTCACATTTTTGGCCCTCAGAGGTTAATTCCACAGACTTCAACTACTCTAAACTTCTAGCTACTGAAAGGAAGAATGACTCTAAGATGCTTTCCAAGAGTCACAAAATCTCTACAGGCTCAAGGCCATTCATCATCTCTCAAAGTCTGCTCTCACCAACAGCCCTCATATCCTTCAGAGAAATATTCAGGGGAAAAAGTCAGATGCCAGCGTAGTCACCACCTCCTAGGCCAGATCTACGGTGACCAAAGCAGCCAACATTACCATAAAATGAGAACTGAAAAATTAGTAGGATAAGATTATTTTCTACTGAATCCTGATGGAACACAGTTAAGACTTTTGTCCTTGATTAGTTGGTCTTGGAGTAAAAGTCATAGGCACAAGTCTTCATCTCTTCTGTACTTTAGTTTTAGACAGCTGAAATCTGAAATTAAAAGTATGCTAAAAATCCCAAATGCAAGCTTTTAGAAGCTTGCTATTAAAAAGCTTTTAAGGACCTACTAACTTGAATGCTAAGTGCAAGGGGACAAGAGTACTAAGCCTGTCATATTCCCCATTTCAGAGGAAGAATCAGTATTTTCTACTAATGGCTAAGTTTTGCACAAGGGAGAAACCAACATATGTAATTAGTTTCATTTTATTCTATGAGGATTCTTCTCCCATGGCATACAAACAGAATGAGGAATGAATCTTCACTGGTTTCTTCATTGGAAGTGGTAAACTTGGTCTCTACGTTCATGAAGCCAGACACTTTTTTAAGCAGACTGTGGAAGTAGGCAGTAGAACCAGTTTTTTGTAACCACAGACCGCTACACCTCATATCTAGCAAGCAAAGATCAACTCGAACAATTATCCAAAGTTACTGTTAACTGTACTAAAGGGTGAAATTCACCACTATTTTATTTTAAAGGAAGCTGCCTACAAGAATTCAATTAACTCTAGATAAGAAAAATCAAAACAAGTTGTATTCACAAGTGAGTTGTCCATTTAAGGCCAACTGATGACAATACACCCAGATACACTTGACAGAAGGATACTATGTATAAAAGCCTTGTCTGGCAAGTCTGATTTTCTAGTAACTAAGGGCAGAAGGAGTGAGAGCAAAGAGCTACTTCTGTAACACTTCAGTATCCAGATAATAGAAACTGTTCCCAAGGACAATCAATATACAGGCCATTAATTACACTGAATGAAGAAGATGTTATTCATTTTTCTTTTCTTTTTGCTTAAGAAGCTTGTTCATCTCCCTTTTGGCCATTCCAATGTACTTCGAAATGACTCCATGTTGGTTTAGTCCAGGAAGCATCAGTAAGAAAGTCACTTAAAAATAAACAAACAAAATTAAGGAGGTAGCCATTCACTTCTTAAATGTTATTACATGCTAGAGAAGGTGGTTTCCCAGACTATTAGGCATTCTAATAGGAGGAAGAACTATGAAATCCATTACTTCTGTTGATATTTACCTCTAGAAACTTCAGCTACTGTAGCTTCCAACCTCAGATGACACACACTGCTTATTTTTACCGCCTGCACATTTCTTTCTACCCTGGTTATTATGTTCTTTGTCTTAGATTCCTGTAAGACCACAAGCTCCCTGCAAACAAGGACCTGAGTTTTATTAATCCTTTTAGACTCCCAGGTCCTTGTTCAGTGCCTTAAATTTGGTAAGCATGCACATATTTGTTTAACTAAGTTCCAGTTAGACTTCACTGCCCAGGATGTGCCTGTGCCCTCAAACTTACCTATCAGGTAGGTCAGAAGAAGGTTGTGGACCTGCTGTCCCACCCAAGCAACCGCAGCAAGAGAAATGATCATGGTCATGAAGTACTAGTAATAAAAATAATAAGAATGTATCAACTCCTAGAAACAGGCTAAGAGACAAAACTTTAGAAGGCTGTTTCAAAGGTTGGCAAATGATTCAGTTTTTATTACCACTTTTCTTTAAAAATACTTAGTATCTACATTATATAAAACCCATAGAAATCTCCATTAGACCTGCTTTACAGAATTTGGATACACAGCCTCCTAGAACTACTATAGAACTACTGTATCTATATTTAAGTTAAATGGTTTATAAAAGAAATTACACTACTTTTACAATTTATAATGCCACATAGTAACTTCATGTGAAGCTGAATTAAGAAAACAAATGCTTTCTAAGTATATGTCTTTTACTTTATTTCATTAAGAAAAAAGAAATATCTCACACTCCACTAGAATATAAATTAAATGTAAAATGTAATTTTAACTTCTAGTGACTCTGTCTAATGTACTTATGCATTATGAATGTACTTAAGAGGATTTAAATGAACGGATATCAAAATATAACTATTCACACAAAAAGGCTATCATTATATGAAGCCTTTCACATACAGTGAAGAAAAACTGACTGAAGCTTAAAATTTTGCTTTACTTGAATAAGTCAAAACAAAAAAGTACCATTTTGGGCTTTTCTTCCTTTAGTGTGAAGAGGCGTTTCCACCAGCCCACAGCTCTGCGTCGAGTTTTTACTAGACTGCTGCAAATTTCATGGAATCTTTGCTGCTGCTCAGTGGTCCTAGAAAAATAATTTCCCCCTTAACTATAAGCAAATCTCTACAGTAAACAGAAATACACCACCCTCTCATACTTAAAAAGAAATCTTTTAGATAGACAGAAATCTACCTTCTAAAGAAAACCTAAATAAAAAATAATGATTCATCATTATCTTATAGAGGTGAAAAAGTTCCTGTACCATTAAGACACCCTAGATGACACAGGAATAAGTTTTTACATAAACATGCATGTGAGTGTGTATGTGTACAAAGTAATGGTACTCTATGGTGCTAAAGCCACATTTTGCTGATAACAGTAACTAAAAGACTCATGCTACTATGGGCTGCGCAGAAATCAGTATAAGTTAATTTCTCTATGGCTATCTTATTTTTCAGATTCTAGTGAATCCTGGGTTGTAGCCCACCAGAGTCCCACTATTTTGAGGAAGACATGAAGTTTATTCAAACAGGTCTATCTGAGCACTTTTCAGTAAGACAGTAACTATCAGCATTTGCTGCATTAATACCCTCAACTGGGCTTCATACATTGGATGCCAAGGCAGCAGCAACACAAAACCCCAATCTAAGTTTAGTCCCACTGAGAAATACTATAATCACAAACCAAACAGCAGTAAGACTACAATGAGATCCTCCAAGAAAGCCCTTTTCTGCTTATAATTTTATTTGGGGGGGGGGTTCTGAAAGAAATTGCCATTGTACTATCTTTGCTATGTGGCTATAATGGCTGCTATTATAAAGCAGGCCGTGCGCTGGGGGATATATTGTCTTCTCTCCTCCAGTCATCATCCCTGTCAAACTGCAGCGAAAGATACAGTAGGAGGGTTTCTGCTGAGCCCTGGAACTTCTTGCAAACAATTCAACCTTCTATGTTGCCTGTAGTCAAGGCTGATTATGGCTATCAACAGTGTTTTTCCTTCCCCATGAGGATCAAACAGTAAAACTGCTCTGTCGATAAGACCGAGCCACATACTGATTACCATGAAACTCTGTTTGTTTCTGAAAACTTTTCTCCAGAAATTATGAATTAGCAGATTAGAATGCCAGCTGGCTAATAAAGTCAAGGACAGACATTGATTCCCTTTGTTAAATTTTCATACTGTGTGATTACAAACTTGCCCCCCAAAAAGCAGCATAATTCATTAGCACATGTGAAAAACAATTCAATTCAAAGGACATTTTCTAATACTCACCCATTCTATTATGGGGAAACATCTTTAAATAAATATAACTAATTATCTCATAACTTAAGCAAATTCCCCCAAAACATCTGAATTTTTCTCAAAGATCCAAGGGCTTGCATTTGAAATTCTTCGAATTATTTTATAATTTGCTATTATCAGGGGAATAAAAAGCTAAAGGCACAAGTAGACTAATCAAAATAAAAGAAACAGCTGAGGGAGAACAGCCGCTGGGAGGGGAAAAAATCTATTCCGACCCCAGTTCTGCTCATTATTTGGATGAAAAGTGAGAAATGCAACATTGCAGAGAAGTTAAAATACTTTAATATGATCCACAGCCACTTAACTATACCTTGGGAACTCAGTAAGTAACTAATTCAAAGAAGAGTATAAATGAAATCAACAACCCACTTGTATATACACAACTTGAACCTATTCTGAAGCACTTGCTATGCATTCAGCTACCACTGTACTGCATCAATGTTCTTGACTTAAACCAAGACCAATCTTAAAAATCAAAATAATTCACAGCACCCGGAACAGTAGACATTCAATAAATAGTTGCTAAATGAATGGACAAAAATCTACCAGTTACTGTTTTCATATCCATTCAAGAATAACTTGTAAAATTAATATACTATCTTAAATATTAATGAATATAAATACAAAATGTAAATGTACTATTTTTATGGAAAGCTCATATGAGTTCACTGATAAAACATTACCTAAAAGGAAACTTCACTTCAATAAAAAGGTCTAAAAAGGAAAAAAAAAAGAAAGTCCAAATAAAAGACTATAAAAGACCTATGGAGATATGTAAGTACTGGAAATTCGTGATTTATATGTGAAACGGCTAAAATACTCTTCATATAAAAGCAGTAACTCTAACCCCTAGGTAGCTGATGGTTAGACAGCTCTCTGTGATAATTACAGGATACTAATCACAGCCAACAGGATAACTTCTCAGAAATTAGAATGCCAAATCATTATGCCACCTACCATTTATTAGAGCCAAAAATTCTAGGCGCTAGAATGGGAACAAAGTAGTCAGCCAAGCACAAAAACATAACAAAACAGGAAACACCGGAAAGAACAGATGGATCTAGACCGTAGATGGTCCTGTTAAAAAAAAAAAAAAAATTAACAAAGGTTAAAAAAACATAGCCATTTTTCCTAAGTGAAGATGTTCATCCACTTAGTTCTCTGGTTCTCATAGATGTTACTTGCCCTTTTCAATCTAATTTTCTCACAAGTGGTTTTCTGGAAGCTTCATGACATGACAACATCATAGCTGTAATGTAAATAACAAGAGAAAAAAGCTCTTTGGGGTCTTCAATACTTTTTAGGCTTGTAAAGGGTTCTAAGGCCAAACGGTTTAAGAGTCACTGATTTATTCAACTACATTATGTTACCGAGTTCACATAAGTACTACAAATTCTGAAAACTAGGCAAACTGCTCTAAGAAAAGGCATTCTTTACAGATTATACTTTACAAAAGACTTAAGACACTTCCATAAATGGAGACTGTGTATTACTTGAGCCCTTATTAATAATCACAATATTAAGTAACTGAATAGCTCACTTACAGAAACACCAAAGAAACCACACCAATGATAGCAGGTGGAAACCAGGGTCTTTCCCATCGGAGGATTTTATCAGCCATCAGCATCACCTCTCCCCATCCTTGCAGCTGCTCTTCCAGACTTGCAGTCTCTGCAGCCTATATATGACCAACATTTAAAACCATCATTTTACTACTCTCAATATTTCTGTGGTTCCTAGAGAGTTAAAATTCTTCTATGCCACCAAGTATATAAAATAGCTGTTAACCAAATCACTATTTTAAACATTAGTTTCTAAAAACTACAATTTTGGTACCAATGATAGAAATCAATGCAGAAAAAAAAAAAAAAACCCTATTATTTAATGGTCACCTTCCACAACTAAGAACTGGGACACTCTTTACAGAAGATAGGGATAATTAAAACCCATTTTTACAATTAAAGAATGGTTAACTAACTTTCCTAAAGTTATGTACTACCAAGCACAGTACCAGATCACTTTATATTCACTCATTTCAGGTGGTTGGAATTGATCTGTTGTTTTGTCATGTCATTGATTTAAATCCCTACTTCTAAGTCCATTAGGTAAGCCTATCCCTGAACAGCACTCAATTTCTAAAATAGCTCTTTGTGTAATGGAATCATTTAGATGTTGACATCACTTGCACAATTAAGGAAAACTACTTTCATCAAATTATATGAGGCATTTTAAGCTCATTATAGATCTCCTCTTACAGTGCTTCTTACACTTATCAGGACATTATGATTAGACTTCAAATTTGTCTGAAAAGCTGACAATTTGACTTCTAGGATGAGCTAATGTAGCATAAAGCCCTTCAGCCGATTTTGGTAGAGGGAAAAGAAATTAGAACAAAAAATCCACATGTCCTTATAAATGTCTCAGGAAAATATGCAAATGACGGGACAATGCTATCCGTGCCACACTGATCACCCAGGTGACCTCAATATTTCTGACTATATACCATACTTAAATAGTTAAATAAAAGATGCCTATGTGAAAGAATACCTAAGTGTTTTATATGCTTATACTTTAATCCTCCCAACAAGATAAAAGGTGTTGTTACTATCCTCATTTTACAGATGAGGAAACTGAGAAACACGGAGGTTAAAGATCTGAATAAAGGAAATCCAAACCAAGGGCCTTGCTCTCCTTCAAGTTACACTGCTGTGCTGGAAAGAGTATCTGAGCTCCAGTCCAGGACCTGTCATTTCAGTAACTGTGGGAACTCGGGCAACTTCTTTGTGCTCTTAAAAAGATCCTGGCTGGGGCTAACTGTGCTCGCTGTGGACAGGGTGGTGGTGGGGGTGGGATGTGTGTGTGTGGCAGGTCATGCATTTCTAAAAACGAATGCACGCACAACAAAACTGCCCTGCACAGTTCCTGAATTCCTTACACCTAGGTATTGGAAAATCAAAAATCAGAAGTTAAATTCTTTGCTCCTTCTATTCACTGTGGTTGTGGTGTGCGACCTGCCTTTGCCTGCAGAAAGGCAATGTAGAAAATGAACGGATTTTTCTTGTTTTTGCCTAGAGCGTGCTGTGAAATTCGTAATGAGGTTAAATTTGCACACCTGTGATACAACCTCATTTCAGTTCCTTAGGACCCCTGCTTATCCTAAAGTCGTCCTGTGACTCCTAGACTTACAAATTCAGACAAACGCCTGGACCTTCCATTGTCTTTCCAACTGGACCCCACTCCCAGTTCTCTACGGTGAACTCGCTGCCTCTGCCGATTTAAGCCGTGTCAGCTCTTACAGAAATCCTCGGCAATCCCCTTTGATCCTCCACACCAGCCCAAGTATGGAGAAAAAGAACGGAGGGCAGCCCGGTTAAGATCAAAACGGGGAAATCCGGATACGACCGGGGCCTAGGCCCCAAAGGTGCTCGACAGTCACCTCGCGGTCCTCTGCCCCAGGCTACACCCAAGACTTGTCACAGTCCCCCTTCTCTCACTTCCTCCCCAACCGGTATTCACGATGACTGATCACGTGCACCCCTCGCCCCTTTCCCAGGGAATGTTAGGGGTAGGCACGGCTAGAGACCTCCAAGCAGAAGCTACCCAAGAAGCCCGAGGAGCAGGGATTGTCGCCGGCGCCAGGAAACCGGGAGAGGAGGGCCGGGGCCGCCGCGGACGATAGACACGAGGCCGCAGCTCCGGAGCCCTCAGAAGTACAGTGGCCCCGCTCAGTTCTCTCGTGACGCGGCGCCGGCACTCACCAGCAAGTTGGTGCTACGATTATCTCCCTCTGCCATCATCCCCAAGGTGCCGCTTCACTGAGCGTAAGCCAGCCTCCTCAGCAGCCCGGCTCAGAAATCGGCACAGTAACTCCAACGCGATGACACACCCAGCAAATCGTTTATATAGGCCGGTCGCCTTTCCCGACAGCCCCCGCGAAGTCCGTTCGTCATTGGGCATATCGAACGCAAGCATTAGGGGAGTGGGACCAACCGCTGCCCAGCGCAGGGCTTGAAATCGAGGTCAAAGGAGAGAGAGGCCTCGCCAGGCTGAGGGGGCGGGGACAGAAAATGACCAATCAGGGGCCGGGAGATGTGCACGGCCCAGTTCAGGCCTTTCGAAAGCAGTTGAACAGCCGCAGCTCCTCGCTTGGCCGGGCTTTAGTATCCCTAGGATTGGCCGCCAGCGTATCTCTTGGATCTTCCGCTGAATCTCAAAGCAGCTAAGGAGACTCAGAAATTTAGTTCTCGAGGAAATAAGCCACGCAATATCAGGCAGAGATGGGCATGTTTCCCTAACCTTGCTGTTCCCCTAGGCGGCCCTACCTTCTAATCCCTGCTCTGGCACCCGGGTCAGCCCAGATTTGTGACTGACTGGTGCCTACCTTCTTATATTTTGAGCTATTTATGTGTTTTTTCTGCATTTCCCCCCTTCCTACCCTTTAGGAAAAGGCCTTAGCTCCATTGCGGGGGTGGGGATATGGGCAGGAGGGCTTAGTTTGAGAGCTCGTGAAAAATGCACCGATTTATATAGATGGTTTTATACGAGGGTCTTTCTGGAGCACTTGAGTTAGGAAGCTACGAGCTCCCTCTCCAGAAGTGCTGGTTTTGACATTAGGGATCATGCTAAGGAAAGATGTAAACCCTCTAATGAGCCGTGGAATTATAAGCAATTTAGGATCTACATGAACTGTGTTGAGGCACTCCTAGGTCTTTTTCTCTCCAGGGTTAACAAGTGCTTTGCTTTTCATTATTCAAAACAAAATCATGCCAAATGTTCACCTGGTCCGATGTCTGTTTTAGGAAAATTTACCAAGCTTTTAACTTACAGCTTTTTATCCTTTTATACTCATCTATATTACACCATCAAATTTAAATTTGTTTTAAAATCATTCCTTAGAGAACTACCAGCTTCTTAAGAGTTCAAAGAAGGCCTAAAGAAATGTAAGCAAGTATAGCTACAGAAAACAGAAAGCCAGGGAGGGGTACAGGAGCATTACGTTGAGAAAGGGTAGTGTTGACAGGAGAGACCTGGTTCTTCTTGCCCATTCATGTAAAGAATTACAGATCAGCACATCTATTAGCTGCAATTAGGGTTTATTAGTGATCTGTTCCCATGAAAGAGAATGGACCTAAGTAAGGTGGGAGACAGACGGGGTGGCAAGGGTGGCCGGCCAGGGTGGCAAACCCCAAGGGGCCTGAGGCCAGGCAGCCAGAGCGCCAAGAATGGTTTGTTCTGAGGACTTATATAGTTGACACAATGAATGTAAAACAGTTACATATTAATTGACAGGTTAATGTGGTGTCAGCTTCCCCAGGGAGGGGAGGGCAAATGTGGCATCATCTTTCAGGGGGAGGGAAGGGACCTGACTACCCAAACTTAGGTATATGTGTGGGGCTCTGTTGGCACAAATCCTTACTTCAGACTCCATTTGTTCATCTTGTTGTAAAACCAGATACGTGACAGGAGGCAGTTACAGTTGGGGTAGTTACCCAAACGTTTCCATGGGCTCTTTCCCTAAGCACTAGGGACTCCCTCATAAAACAGGTAGTCCCAGTGGCAGGCAATTTACCAAAGTTGTTTTATGGGCTCCTTTGGCACTGTGGTCCCTCTCCCCACTTTTCAGGCCTTGGGATGAATACAGTTTCAAAGGTTTTCCTTACCAGCTAGTGAAAACAATACATAGAATTTCAAGGACTTCCCTCCTTGTGTGCTAACGTGTTTCTTGTGATGGTGGAACACCTAGCAATATTATCGGACAAGGTTCAGAACTGTTGGTGGGTGGACAGGGCTCCCTCCTCCTCCCTGCCTTGGTTTGCTATTCATTTTACCTAAGTGCCAAAAGACATTCCTAGCAACCAGGATGATAGATGCTGGCCAGCGACAGCAGCACAGTCTGAGTTCTTCCTATGTTATCTCCTTGCCTCAGAAGGATCTTTGAAAAATAAAACATTTGGTTCACATATAAACACTTAATGGGGGGGAAGCCTTTGCAAGGGAAAGGGACTCTTCTATGAAGTACTCACTTTGGGGACTAGTGGATGGAAAACAGGTTATGCAGGTAGGATGCAGCAAGCTGATCTAGAGATCCCATTTTGGGAGATTTTAAAGCTATGAAGTTTGAGGGCCAGACCCTTCCCTATCTCTTCAAAACAAAAAGGTCCCAAACAACAGCTACGTAATTAGTGAATATACTGAGCACTGAATGCAAAATTTTGCTATTGGCGCAGTAATACCATCCACTTTCAAGTAAGAGGCCAGAGTTATTAGGCTTCAAAGAGTGGCCTTTCTAAAACCAAATAAACAAAAAATCCCTGACATTTCTACTTTGATAAGTACTTCTAGTTTTCACCCAAGTTCCCCTTTGTACAACTTAAGAAGGAAGACTTTTGAACACCAACTTGTGAAATGAGGTAGGTGAAAAAAATGGAAGCAGCTCAAGCAGCAGATTCTCCAAAGAGCACTTTTGTTTAAGAAAAGGTGTTCCCAGAGCTACTTCAACTTCACAGCCCAGGGGCACTGCTACAAGGATTCTAACAATACTTTACACAGGAAAAGGAAAAGGAAAAGGAAGAAAGAAAACCTATCCTTAGTGTAGCAATCTTTCACACAGTAAAGCAAACTGGGTATTTTCATTTTCCGTCAGGCTTTTATACCCCAGGAAATGTACATGTGAATAATGTTCTATAGTTTTAAATATTGACAAAATTAAGCATAATTTTATGTTAATTCTCACTGAAGTAAAATTTATACAGCTATTCAATAATACTTTAGAACTTTGAAGGTAGAAAAAATTATTTTAAACATATCTGGAGGTATTCATGCTTAAAAAAAAAAAAACAAAAAACCTATCCATATTGCAAAATTACATTTTCTGGCAACTACTTCAACCAATAAATTCAGAGCTTAAATGCTATGTCTTTTAAGACTTTTATTTTTTTTGAAAAACAGGTATTTCATACAATCTTTGCCATGTTAATGCAAATATGCACAAAGTAGGCATGTATTTTTGTTTTCCAAACAATGCATTATGAACATTTTCAGGAAGCTGGTGTGATTTATTCAACGTTTAATCTTAAATACAATCACAAAATTATATCCATCAGAAGGCATTACAACCTTTTGTACAGAGAAGCCACTTTAATTTATACAATGTTTACTAGGACAAGGAAGATTCAATTCAACTCAATTTGCTCTTATAATAAGGGTAAAGTAAATTAACAAATGAAGTATGATGTGGCCACTGACATTACAGGTGGAAATAAGGGAAATTTAAAACAGAAAAGTAACTGACACAAGAACTTTAAATAGGAGCTGAAAATGGGACTGTCAGGAAAAGAGGAAAAAATATCAGCCTGTTTTGAAAGAAAAAAACATTCTACAAGTCTGCATTTCAGAACATGCAATTCCTTAAGTTTACCATCTTCAAAAGTTCAGCTAACTGTATGACATTTTTACATTAGCACAACAAACACCTTTTCCCTAATAAGCCCAGTCAAATCCTGTAACAAGCAAGACTCTAAGCAGTTCAAGTTGTACAACTTAATCCTTGGACCTTTAAAGCTGCTCTAAGAGTCCACTTGCTCATTTGTAAAGAAGGAATAGCGATATTGTTACCCAGGCCTAAAAGTAGGAAAAGTGCACAAACCCTTAGGGGTTATAATACAGTGAATGTCTCCTTCCCCAATGTTTGGAAAATTTTGTAATGCTAGGCTTTCCCCATAGGAGAAATCTTTCTAATACAGCCCAAACTGGAAATATCTACATTCTTCAAGTGACCCTTACATTTCAGTATCTTCTACCTCCTTGATTTGGGGCAGGAAGGGAGTTCTGGCTTTAAATTACTGGCATTTTACAAGCTCAAGAAGAGAACCGAAGGTGACTGTTTTCATATTTATCTAATTTTATGTAAAACAGATATTTAATGTGCTAATAGTAAAGCATTCACTGATTTTTTATGTAGATGAATAAGGACCAACAGGCTAACTGTAGGTGTTTTCTTTAATATGAAAGGAATTGGAAAAAAGAAGAACCAGCTCCTTACTGCCAAAATAAGCCCAGAATAATTACAAATATGTGGAGGAAAATAGGCCAGGAAGACTTTTCAGTTTAAAGTACTGCCTATAATACCCCAGACTTAAAAGAACCTAAGATTGCACATCAACTCTAATATTTGGCTGTACTTGCATTGCCCTGCGTGGTATTTTTTTTTTTTAATGGCTCTTTCCTTAAATTTCACACATCAGAACCACAAAACAATGCAAAAAAAAAAAAAAAGTACAATATTTTAAAACTACACACTAAGCTTAGTTAATAGAAGCAAGTGTTAAGGTCAGAAACGATGGAAGTTTTTCTTTAACCCTCACCCTAAACCTGGGGTTTGGGCTCTTAAAAAACAATTTAGGGAAGCAGATCAAGAGCTTGATTACCAGTTCTCAAAGAAATCTTACATATCTCAAAAACTCACCACAAGTGTCAGACAAAAGAATCTAAATAATCATCTAGCAAATAAAGAATGTTAAGACATACCAAAGAAATACAGACAGCGCCATAAACCGTTAAGCCCCACAGCTTTGCAGAGAAATCAACTAATATTCAGGCATTTCTAGAAAATTAAAGACAATAAAACACTTAAGATAAACTTCAATTTCCAAGGGTACAATGAATTAGAAGTTGCATTATCCTGCACCCTCTGAATCTTAGAGAAAGAGGGAGGAGAGCCAACCCCTGGTTTTCCACAGGTATTTTGTATCTTTAAAAATGTATGACTTCAGAGGCCCTGGCTCCGCAACTCAGTTGGTTGGAGCATTGTCCCAATACATCAAGGTTGCCGGTTTGATCCCGTGGTCAGGACACATTTGAGAACCAACCAGCGGATGCATAAATGGGTGAAACAGATCTATGTTTCTTACTCTAATTAAATAAAATTTTTTAAAATATACAACTTCATAACCACAACATTCTAAACTTTACATCATTTTAAAAGATAATCCCCAAAATACAGCCCTGATTTCTCAATCTGCTTTATCACCGGGACTTTTTACCCTTGATTAACTCTCTGTTGAGTTCTCTTACAACAGTTTAAAATGTCAAGGCTACTTGCAAATGACCAGGATGCAGTAAAGAGCAGCTTTGCAAAGAGCAGTTTTGACGCCATCAGTTACTCATACCTGCCCCACAACCAAATGTGTATGTGCCACACTATTCTCTGAGGGACTATTTTAAAATAAAAGTGATGGATAATTTACCAGATGCACGCGTTTTTGATATAAAGCTATTTTGGTTTTGCTTGTATAAGGTGCCAGGTCCCTCTGATGCCTGAAATTCACAGGCAGTAAAATTCACCTATTTCATTTATCCTCTTTACCAAAGAGGAAGTAATTTCTGAATACTACTTATAGGGACAAACTAGTATGCACTGGTTTTTATTTTGATGGAAGTTTTTCCTTGCGGCAATGTTGCTGAAAACACTTTAATCTTGAGGAGGAGAGGTAATCAAGTGATGAATGCAATAGCTCCCACAGCCTCTAGGAAATAAAGCAGCTTGCAAAACACAATATGGCATTATTATTCCAGATAGGTTGTTTTGATTGTGAAAATAAGGTTCAAAATGAATGAGTAAAATTTGATGCACTAGGTTCTTTATCTTGCTATCAGACACACACAGGTATTAAAAAGTATACCACCTTTCTTGCAATATCTGTCCAAGTATTAAAAAAGCACTGATACTGAAATGCATTCTTTGATGGGTATTTAAAGATTACAGATTAATGTGGCAATAAGAATACAGAAAAGGCAAGAGCTATGTGGAATTCTTCCTTAATACCTTTCAAGTTTGGAAAATTGGCAACTAGAAATGATCACAGTCTTAATCTCTAAGATGTGGGAAAAATGGTCTCAATCAAGATTTTAAGTGTAGTCTACTTTGTGTTAGTGATTTGGAGACTCCTAATCTGGATTTTATTTTGGATCAGCAATTGAGTTTACACAGTACAGAAATGCAATGCTAAAATTTAAGGAAAACTTGATCATGAATTCACTATAATGTATTACTAAATAGCAAACTATTAAAATTATGTAAAAAGAAAAGTACTTTCACAGACTAATTGAACTTAATAAAAAATATTGGTGGTTCTTACTTTTGCTGATGTTTCATGTACATATCCTAAAATGCCAGGTAAACTAAAGCACTTCTAATTTACACCTTGTAAATCAAAAGTATCGAATGAGAAAACTGAATTGAAAAAAACATTTCACTCTACCTCCAAGAACACATCACTTTATTTTTAATCTGTCATCAACAACGTAAAACTCTTAATAGGTACTCTATTCTGTTTTTTAAAAAGGTAAAAAGATTACATTGGATTAGCTACTTTTATGAAAGAAACTACAGCAATCACAGAAGAGGGGAAATTTGAATGACCTCCCAAAAAATGCACACTATAAACAAAGGGGAGTGTACATGAAATCAAATGGGTTAGATTTATTACTTTTGAATGCACAGTGACAATTCTGGAAACTGTACATGATAGAATCACAGAAATGACTTAACCAGAATTACATTTTGTATGTGATCATTGGGCCTTCAAACAATCCTTGAATTTTCCATGTTATCAGTAGTTTTGGAGAAATTTCTTTTTATCACTCCAAATATGTTATATAACAGCTTCAAGACAGAAGTATATGAAATATAAGGATTGAACTAAAAGTGAATTTGAAAGATGGCTAATCTACATCAGGCAAAAGGGGAAGGGTAGGTGGCAGGGTCTGGGGAGAGGGATGATAAAGTGGGTTTTTTTCCCTTTATTTCAGAAGTAAGTTCTTCCCATGTAGTGTATCTGTTACATAGCTCTCCATTTTCAGTCCATTTCTGAAATTCATATCACATAGCCTTTTTGTACTTACTGGTCAACCCAACCAGCACTGTTGCCAGGCAACAAGTGTTACACGAGAATCTGAATGCATCAAATCTTCCTTGGCTGTGATTTCTTCGCGGCCCCAGTTTTCTCTGTTTCTGAGCGGGGTTTGTTTTTTCCTGGATTGTACACACAGGGTCAGGTGGAATGGAGTTCCAAATCACTCTGTGCTCCGCGGCATCCCGATTTCTTTCTGCAGCTAACCTCCTGACATGTTTGCAGCTGTTCTGAGGCAGAAAGACAATCTCCGTGTTCAGGCGGTGAGCTTTCTTTCTTTCACCCTTGACCCTGGGGTTGCAGGCCATGGTGTTGGGCGTATCCCTGAGTGCAGCCGCCCTGCAGGATTCACTTCCTAGCGCACCGAGATTTCCTAGGTTTCCTCAGAGTAAGCCCCCAGTTGCATCACCACCGACTGTGGTGTGGCTTTGGATGCCTGAGGCTGAGTTGATTCTGGTGGATGTCTGACCTCGCTTAACCAGACTCATCTACTATCTTGTCATTCACACCCAGGCTGTCCAACCTTCATATAGCTGAGCCAAGTTATCTAGATTAGTTGCTTCCTTAATGACATAGTCAACCTGTGAAAATAGGCAGTATAGTATTTAAAAACATTTAAAATTTGACACAGTTCATATATGAGGAATACAAATCATTTAAGAATAAGTTTACAATCACCCAAATTACTCAAAAGAAGTATAGTTGCCATGGTGGAAAGGTTAAGTAAGCTGAGCTTCCCTCCTAATTGCACAGCTTACAAGATGGACTTCTGGAAAGCCACATCCCTCTGAGCCTCACAGATCCTTAGATGAAGAGAAAGCCCCAGTGACCCCACAGCTGCTCTTGAGGTTAGCATTTACAGTCACTGGGTAAATGCTTAGGTGGTGTAGAAAGAAAAGTGCCTAGCAGATTCTGGAACACAGGTGGGTGCTCAACAAATGTCCACTGATTCTGACTCAGCTAAATTACCTTTTATTGTAAGAGGTATGATCATCTCTCTCTAAATCCAGAGCATCCATCAGGGTCCAATTATATAGCAAATGTGCATGATATGACTAAATTATAACCCATACTAAAAATTGTGTGCAAAGAACTCAATCCTTAACCCCACTCCTGTGCCCCTTAACTTAGTTTCACATAAAATGAAATAATTACCAGAATAAAAAGCACAACAGCCAAGCCTCCTTTAAAAAGATGAACAAAGACATGGCTGGGTGGCTCAACTGGCTGGCATACTGTCCTGCACATTAAAAGGTTGTGGGTTCAATCCCTGGTCAGGGCGCGTATGGGAGACAGCCCATTGATGTTTCTCTTCTCTCTAGCCCCCCTCTGCCCATCCCTCCCTTCCTCTTTTTAAAATCAATAATAAAAATACCCACGGGTGAAGATTTAAAAACAGTAATAATAATGGACAGTCATGAAAGCATACAACCCAATAACCTATGAGAAAGTTTCTGAAGTAAAGATTCTGACTGAAAGCACTGTGCAAGATTTTGACAAACATGACAAACTGTTTCTAAAGAGTGACTCCTGACCAAGAACAGTGTAAGCATGGGTCCTATGCAGCAATTTAACAGCATTTAAAATTAAAAAAAAAAAACACCTCTCTTGCTGATGTTTAAATTGAATTGTGAATACCAAACCATTTGAAAGATATTCAAGTCTCAAATTTTTACAGAAGAAAAGTTACATTTGTAATGGAGAATTCAGGAGGCCACAGCCCTTGACCAAGCGATCTAACTTGTGTCAAAGACGGCACAAACACGTGTCACTTGATGTAAAATTCTGAGAACACATCACTGACATAGCATTCCTGCCAAAAATGCTGATTCTGAATCTAATTATAAGAAAAATACTATCAGCCCTGGCTGGTGTGGCTCAGTGGATTGAGTGCTGGCCTGTGAACCAAAGGGTCACCAGTTCAATTCCTAGTCAGGGTACATGCCTGGATTGAGGGCCAGGTCCCCAGCTGCGGACATGCCAGAGGCAACAGATCAAGGTTTCTCTCACATATCCATGTTTCTCTCCCTCTCTTCCTTCTAAAAATAAATAAATACAATCTTAAAAAAAAAAAGAAAAATAATATCAGACAAATATAAACCAGCATATTCTGCAAATAAACTGATCTGGACACATCAAAAAAGTCAATGTCAAAAGGAAAAAAAGGATGGGGAACTGTTCTAGACATTAAAGGAGATGAAAAATAGAACAAGTACATAAAATGCAGGATGAACCTTGATTAGATTTTGTATGGGAGGGCAGGGACAGTTTAATCGGAGGACATTTTAGGATAACTTGGAAAAATGTGAATATTGCCTGAAGGTTGGATAAAAGCCAATGACACCAAGATGAAATAACAAAATATTATAGCATCACTTTGTTGTTGTTTCCTGAGTTGATAGTTATATAATTACATTGTGGCTATATATCACAATGTTTTGTTTAGGAGATGTGTGCTGAAGTATTAGACATGAAGTGTTACAATGTCTACAACTATCAAATGGTTCTGAAAAACTGTGCAGTATACACACAGAAAAAGTGAAACAGATGTACGAAAGCATTAACAACTTGTTTCCCAATTCTAGGTAGAGTATATTGGAGTTCCTTTATTTCTGTAGATTTGAAAATTTTCAAAAGAAAAGATGGGGGAAATATTTCATTTTCATATTTTATATATACAATTTTAATAAAACTAATGAGAAAATTTCACAATGACTTCAAACAAACTGACATCCAAGAACACTACAGATACTACTCCTTCACCCAAAAAGTCATCCTCAGTGTACTCAAAACCTTCAGATAATACTCTTTAAAATGCAAATTAGAGGGTCAAGTCACACTTTAAATTTCTGTTAAAAGGGGACTAGGGAGAAAATAAAGTGTTAATAGGGTCAGATTAAAATGATGACTGTTTGATGATTACAGAGCTGTTACTCAAAATCTTCTGAACCCTAAAGTCTCTCATTTCTTTTTTTTTTAAGGGATTTTCTTTATTTTTTAAAAAAGATTTTATTTATTTATTTTTAGAAAGTAGAAGGGAAGGAGGGAGAGAAATATCAATGTGTGGTTGCTTCTCATGCACCCCCTACTGGGGACCTGTCCCACAACCCAGGCATGTGCCCTGACTGGGAACGAACTAGTGACCCTCTGGTTTGCAGACCGGCGCTCAATCCACTGAGCCACATCAGCCAGGGCAAATTTCTCATTTTTTGATGAAGCACCAAGGATATGGATGAGGGGATCTTTAAACCTTAGTTTCAGCAGCATTATAATGTGTGCTTCAGGTTTAAAAAATGATCACCTACCTGTTCAGCAACTGACATCCTCCTATTTGGATCAACATCTCGGCCCTCTAACTTGGCTTTCACTCTCTTCCACACACTCACTGCATACGAGTTTCTCTCTTGCACAGCTATGAAGCAATGGAAACACATGCAAGTCAAACCACCACTTTGTATAAATATTTAAGGCATCCTTATTCTAACAAATTACCTTTCCCAGTTTTAGGGTCTCTGACGGCCTTTTTAGGACTACAAGCAACACTCTTGCCGGTTCCGGGAACTGTGCTTGGTGGAGTATCTGCCGAAGTAGCAAGATTTTTCTGAATTAGCTTTCTAGCATTTTGTGACATGACATCAGGCTGAGTCTTCTGGCCAGTGTTGCTTCGGACTGCTGTGGAGAAAGAGTTGGTGGCTCAATTTACATGTAAACAGAAAAATGGAGAGACATAAAGAAGAGACATCAGAGCGACACTCTCAATCACTGACTACAATGTACAGCCTTGAAAACAGATGATTTTACTAACTTAAAGTCCTTATTCCTTGAAATAGAAATTGTCTTCCTAAAAATACAACCTAAACAGCTAGACAATGAGGTATACATTTGTACAATGGGGCTTCCTAGCTTGTTGTGGCATCGAAAAACTATAAATATCTCAACTGTCCAATAATACGAGATTAACACAGAATGGCATATGATATTTGGCCAACAAAAATAAACAAATTTGGCTACTAAGTCATTTTAAATATTTTTTAATGACAGGGAAATTATCAATATTAAGTGGCAAAAGGCAACAAAAATCACATTCACAGAATACCAATTTATGAGTATGTTTGTGCATGCATAGAGAAATCAATCAACAAACACATAGTGGTTTTACCTCTAATTAGTATAGAAATACAAATTTTTCTATTAACTATTTTTCTAAATTTCCCTATATATTTCATAAACAATTTAAAGAGTATTTGAACACAAGATATTTTTACTATCTCATTAGGTACCTTTAAAAGTAAGCCAAAATTTGTTCAGTTTTGGATATGATAAAATTCCGGGAAATCAATAGGTGACAACTATAAATATATTAGACACTTATAGATAAACATCTCAGCTTCTATGTATAGAAGAACAGATCAAGATTCAGGTCTTTTCAAGTAGGGAAGTCCTACCTGCAGCAAAGGAAGGCTGATACGTAGCAGATGATGTTGGACTTGAACATTCATTTGTTGCATCGGTGATTAAGGGTGATGCAAAACTCACTAAATTATTATAGATACTGAAATATAAAATAAAATGGATTACTTATAAAATACTTTCAGATTACTACTTATAAATATGAAGATTGAAAAAAATTAAATAAACAACATTTAATTACACCAGAAGTTTTTAATTTACTATTTTAAATTTAGGCCAGAAGGTGTTCTTACCTCTGACTTTGTGTTTTCAGTTCTTTCAAGGTGGGAGTTATTTCCTGGAGCATTTCAACATGTTCTTGACTTCGAACCTGACCCATAGCTTGAACTAATGTAAACAACACCGTCTGAATGTTGTCCTGCCATGATTTGTATTCACCCAAGAACTGCCGAACACTGTTCTCATAGGGAACATCTTCACCATCTGCCAGAGCAGCTTCTTCATCCTAGAACCCATATATTAATGATTAAGAAAAAAGAGTATTTGTGTTAGTAATTTCTCTTAAAATGGTCACCTTCTAAATAACAGTAAGTGCTTTTCAAATACCAATGCATTTATTTAATCTGCTTATTCCCATTAAAGTCCTTTTCTATTAGAATCTTGTTTCAGCACAAAATAAAAATCCCAAGTAAACTAAATCCTAAAATTAAATGATTTATTGTTTTTGTAATAATAAGTAATTTAGCCTTTTTGGGGAACTCAGTTTCCTTATTATCTAGATTATGTAGGATACTAGAAAAAAGAGACAATATTTCAGTCATTTTGGAGACAAACTCTCTGAGTTTGGGAATAATGGTGAGGAGAAGGAAGAGGAGTTTGGAGATCAAAACACTCTGAGAGTAAGTTCAAGTTTCAGCTCCATTATAAATAATGTGACTCTGGTGAATCAATTTTCTTAAGCCTCACTTTCTCTGTGTACAAAATCCAAATCCAACTACTACTACCTGCTTAAAAAAAATAGTTGATGAAAACACAAATTAACTCAGTTACAAATTAGAAGATGTGACCTGAGAAAATTGTTTTGTTTAGGTCATATAAATACAACTATTTGTAATTTCATAAAAGGGGGAAGTAACCATGTATCAATGTTATTAGCCTTACCTTAGCCATTGCTTTCAGGAGGTGTTTGACATCTCCAAGCGGCCGGTTATGACCAGTGAGCACAGTCTTTATATTATCAACCAGGTTCTGAATTGTTTCACAGACCGTTTCTATCTGTTGCTCTTTCTCTGTCTGAATTGCTCTCTGAGCAGACATATCCTGGGTCAGTTGTTTATGTGCTGACAAAAGCCATTCAGAGCTGCCAATAGGATGTTCAAGACTAGTGTCCTAAATAGAATAAGCATTTGTTTAAAGTGTCAGGTGAAACAATATGATTCTTTATCATCATCAAAAGGTACAAAGAACCTCCATTGCCAAGTCATGAATTAATTACCCACAAAACACTAATTTAAACAACATATGAAGTACAACCTAAGATTTTTAACTTTTCTGCATAATCAATCATACATGAAACAAACACCTAAAGTTTAAGATCTAAGAAGTATATGAAATAACAAAGATGACCTACATCCAGGACCCTAAATCACTCTTAAATTTTTTTTTAATTTATTTTTAGAGAGTGGGGAAGGGAAGGAGACAAAGAGGAAGAGAAACATTAATCAGCTGACTCTCGAGTGCCCCAACATGCAACCCAGGTATGTGTACTGGGAATCAAACTGGCAACCTTTAGGTTCATAGGCGGGCACTCAGTCCACTGAGCTGCACCAGCTAGGGCCCTAAATCAGTCTTTAAAATGAAACTGGAACTTCCTGATACACATCCTAAAGCCTCCCCACAAAATATAAACATTGAATATGTCAACTTGGTATTTCTGGATCCAATTCACTTGTTCAGTCAGCGTTCATCTTTCACCAGCCCTCTGTACACTTGCTACCCTACTCTGAGTGCATCTGAGTCATTTCCTATACAGATATCTCTCCTCCCATCTGAAACTCCACAGTACTCTGAGAATGCTTTCCATTTTTTCATTCATTGTATTATTTGTTTGGGCTACAAAATGAATCATCACTGTATCCCTCCAAATATTTTATATACAGTACACATTCAATAAATGTAAGTTGACCAAATATATGGATTTTGAGGGGATAACAATGGTCTTATCATTTTAATTACCAAGTCTCTCTCTACTCCCACCAAGAATCAAAACTCACCACTCTCTGTAGTAAACGAAGCTCTAACTCAGAAACAGAACTGTTGAACTGTGATGCAAATGAACACATTTGCTGACACCGTTTGATTAGCTCAAATAATGCAGCGTCCAGGTTTAAGGCTTCTGCAGTTCTAGTTCGTAAACTCTCAAAATGAATGATATTGCTGCAGAGGAAAGTGACCTGTGAAAAGGCAAAATAGGAATGGGACCATCCCAAAAAGAGCAAAAAAATGCAATTAATGACAAAAAAATAATCCTACCCATTCATTTCCAAAATTCAGGACCACAACAGGTCCTGAGAATGCTCATGACTCATCTGAAACACAAACCTAATCCTTATAAATCATGGCCTGTAAACAAATGCACATTTGTCATTGTTAATGCAGTTAGGTCTGAGATGGCCAAAAGCACCGGAGTATAATTAGGTATATGTATCTCCTACATGACCGGTTTTATACAAACACAAAAAAAATTTATTCCAAGAGAAAAATGATATCATATTCAGCTGCAACTTGTGCTATGTCCAAATTTCAATTTGGAAGGTTCCCTTTCTGGTTCTACTCCTGCCTACCTTTACAATAAAGATCACAGAATGCTAACTAGATATTTAAAAATATTAAGCACATCTTTGAAGGTAGATAACAGTATTGTGATTATGTTCTTAAATAGTTCTTATCTTTACAGACACATACTGACATGTTTACGGATAAACTTATTTAATATGGGGTATTTCCACTAACTATGGGATGGAAAGGAGGGGCAGGAAATACAGAGGAAATCAAATAGGACTTAAGTTGATAATTTTAAAATTTTGGTCATAGGTGTATGAAATATGAAAATCATTATATTAGTTTAACTTTACACCTAACTGAAAGTTACATTAAGTTTTTCGTCCCCCCTGACCCCTCCGTCATAACAGTTAACCCACCACCCCTGGCAGAACACTAGGTCATCAAACATTTTACTGCCATGTAGAAAAAATAATATTCAAATCTTTAGATCACCTTAAATTACACATAAAGAAAACCTTAAGTAAATATGGAATTAAACCCTTTATCTTCTAGCAGAGACTGAGTCCACTTTATCTTTAACTAGGAGGGAGTAAGGGCCCAGGGAAATAACTGGTTGGACTTCAGCCTAAGGGATGTTGCCCCCACCCACAGCCTTCATTGGCCCCTCTTCCCAGAGCTACGTGAACTAGATAGAGGGTGGCTCTCAAGCTACCCCTACTTATCCAAAACGTAACTTCCACTCAGTTATACAATCTTGCAACTCAAAACCCAGATGGTGTACAAGGGCCACAATACCTGACTTGCTCTTTGGCTCTCTTTAAGGACAAGATTTCTTCTCTCAGCTATTGTTGCTTCAAAATCTTGTAGTACAGGTGCCAATGCAGGGTTGGCACCACCCGCCCACTTGAGTCGCTGTTCAATACTTGATTCAAGTGCTGCTAATTTCTCCTATAAAAAGCCAGGAGGATGTCAGTGAATATTTGACACTCTTCACTTCTTGTCTATTGAGCATTTTATGTAAATATGAGAGATTCAAAACAAGCAGGATAGGGCATATGTAATTTAGAAAACATCTTTAACAGTCACCTTTTGGAATTAATCTTGATTTCACTTTGAATGTTTAAAGCTAAACAAGTCTGGGGGATTAAGAATTGGTTTTTAATTTCCTGTCTTAAAATCTGCAGAAGGAAGTTTCATTTTCATTTTTAAATAGTCTAAAACAAAACAAAAAACTTGCCACCTCCTGCACTATATGTGCTATTTATAAGAAAATCCATTTTGATTGTGAAAGATAAAAATCAGATTCCCACAAATTCAAACATTTTTAATGGTAAAAATCCATCCAGATTATCTTAGCATGGATGGTTTTATATAATGAAGTTATTTCATTATTTATTCAGCTTTTCAGATGGAGGAATTCACATTCTTTCTTTCCCCTGCTTCTCTCCCTTTCACATTTCCTCAAATCAGAAAAAAGGGGAGCAAGAGTTCATTTTCCTAAGTAAAAGCTAGGACTAATAGCTGTATAGAAGAGATATTTCAATTTTTAAAGAAGTGAGGCTCCAGGTTCATTAAAAATTTAAAAAATACTACAGAAGTGATTGTACTTATTTTATACTAATACCAACTTACAAAAACAAAAGAAAAATACCAGTTATTACTAATTACATGAGATATAAGGATACATAAGAAAAGATATATATAACACTATATAACTATCATGAAGACCAGTTTATTTAAAAAAGCGAGGAGAGATTAAATATGTAGCTAAAAGGACAAAGAAATACAATCAATAATAATAGTTTGTAAAAATGTTCTGCTAGATATACTAAGCTGGATATAATTGCCTGTGTACATTTCAGAAAAAAGTACTGTACTTTGCCATTATAATGTGCTCTCCTGTATACTGCACACCCACGATTTTTGGCTGGCCCAAACTTTCGGGGGCGGGGGGGGAATCTCTCTTTAATTTGTAATTCAATTATTTATTTATATTTAGTAACAAAACCAATTACTGTATTCCAGGGTATTATTTTCCATACAGATATCATTATTGCTTTCTAGAGTTACACTTTTAACACACAAGCATAAATAAAGAATTAAAAACATTTAGGTAGATACGGAATTAGTACTATCCATGTATAATGCACATCCTTACTTTTCCCTCAAAACTTTGAACAAAAGTGTGCATTATACATAGCAAAATACAGTATTCAAGTTTTCCAATTACCAAGGTTCTCTTAATATATAAAAGCATAGTAATTATCCAATTCATCAAAAACCTGAAATATGTAGTATGTCTATACTTCTGGTTCAAAATATACTGCTCCTATAAGAATTACCTTGGAAGGTAAGAAAAAAAAGATGTAAGTTAAAAATAAAAGTGAGAAGGGGGTTATGTTCCTGTGGCTTAAATGCCAAGGAGAGGCACTTCATTTCATCCCAGTGTAGGTTATTCCTAAAAAGGTTATTCCTATTAAGACGTGCTGGAAGGAAGACCTGACAAAACAGACCTGAACTGTTGCAATTGAAGTTTCAATTTGGCTCAGAGTATGGAGTTTCTTTTTCATGCTGGTTAAGATGGCAGACCGAGGGGGAGGTGTGACTGACATGGCTTGTGGTCTGTTGATAAGGATATCTTCATGCTGCCACTGTCCAAAGAAAAACAAATGTAATAAAATCAGGAGGAAAAAACCTTCAGATAAACAAGTAAGGGGAGCTGTGAGTTGAGAAGAGGGTGAAGACAAAGAAACCCAGCTGCAGCAAAGTGGGGTGGGCAGGAAGAATAACAGCAGAAACTGTTACAAAAGAATCACAACCAGGTGAAAATTCTGAGGTAGAGAACAGGTGATAAATTTCTTAGATCGGTGACACACAACACTAAAACAGTAACTCTGAAGATATTTCCTAGTCTATGTAAAAGACTAGTACACAATCCTTCTACCCAAAAGATAATCTCCAGTTAAGAGACTGAAACAGGTGTTGTAGTGGGGAAGACTGTCCAGCATGGAGGCTACCTGAGTGACCAAAAAGAATTAATGGCAGCAATCACAAAAGAAAGAATTCTCAGAGAACCCAGAAGTGACAGAAAGGGGTGGGCAACTATTGACAGAGTATTAAGCCATTTCGTGTGTTATAACCAAGGTCCCAGAGGCCAAAGGGGTATTTGGACAACAATTTAAAAGTTACACATTGTGCTTGGAGTTTAAATGGTGTTCAGATCAGATAAAACTGAAAGGATTTTTACAAGACTTCTCTAGCTACAGTTGTCAATTTTTAAGGGAATAAACTCCAAATGTATAAAATAATAAAACATTTCAGCATATTTTTTAGAAGTAAAAAAAATTCCAAAACCATATCCCAATGTGCTAGAGAGACTGTTACTATACAATAAATGTAATTTCATAATTTGAATAAATTACTTTGACTAACTTATGAACTAAGAAAACAGCCAACAATAAAACTGCGAAGAGAAGGAAACAGGCTGGGTCCCATGCACGGAGCTGAAACCACCAATTCTGCTACCAGGAAGCACCTTCAATACAAATGGCACAAAAGAACCTTGATTTGCGCCAAAATGGATGCCAAGAAAATGCAGTCCCAAAATGTTTCTCCATGCTACAACTTATTTGAAGCTATTGACAATACTGAAGACTATACAGTATTTGAAAAAAATTTTAAAATAGCTACAATTTTCACTGTGTTTGCTGTCTTACATAGATCATCATTTTTACCCTTGGTTATTAACCATTCTACAGATGAGGAAATCAGACTTAGGGAAGTTAAATTCAAGTTCATACACCTGAATCCAAATCCACCTCACCCATAAAGCCTGTATTGTCATACTGCCCCCTAAATATGCAAAGGCAAAAACAGGCTCCTAAAAACAATTCCCAGATGAGACAGATTTATGCAAAGCTGTTGTCACATCATTAGAGCATCAGGGAATCCAAAGTCACTTTAGAAAGAATCTTAATTATACATTAAACAATACAAGAGACATATGCACAAAATAAATATATGTAATCATCAGAAATTATATTTATAATAATGACACAGATAATGCTAACCATTACAACACTGATAGAAACCAATTCAAAAGACACAAACTATAAATGCAAAATTATCAAGTACATAAAAGATATATAAGAATAATTGGAAAGCACCAAATATCAAAGCTGGGTTTGCTCTTGGTTGGCACAGGTTCAGGAAATTTTAAAAGGTCTCTGTATTATATTAATCCCTCCAGTTTTTCAATTCCCACATCGAGGAAAAACACATTATTAAAAAAATACTTACCTGAAACATGGCAATATGTAGCTGAACACGCTGCAGACTTGTCTTACAAGAGGAAATGCTGGTTTCCAACCTGCGCACCAAGTCATGCTTCTTCCAGGCAGTGTCGTAGGAACTTGCTAACACAGTTGCCCTGTTCATGACCAACTGAGAGAACTTCCCAATTTGGATGTTGTGTTCCACGGCTTTCTTACACAGATCATCGATGGAAACTTTGCTTTCAGCACCAAAATCCTTTGCCTCTACTTGAGCAATGATGTCTACACCGAGCGCGCTGATGAAACTGCAAAGCGTGAGTCCCAGGGCTTGGTTCGGCAGTCCAATCAAGAGCTGCCTCACAAAGTCAGCTGTGAATGCCTTTATAGGTTTGGCCATCTGGTCTTCACTGAAACATGAGTTTCTAAAAAGGGTTTTTACATTAACAATCTGTACAGGCCCATTTACAGTATTCTGATCTTCCAGTGAACTTGACCCTAAAAAAAAAGTGTTTTAAAGTATTTCATGCAAAAATAAAATAAGGTAATAATACTGCTTATTTAAAAACTTAAGATTTTATGAGCATACAATTAAATTAAGCTTACTCAATCCTGCTCCCTTCCAAAGCACTATGCAACTAAATTTAGCATGTCTAAATATGAAATACTGATTATTCTGGAGAGTTCTGGCCAAGATGGAGGTGTAGGCAGAAACCCTTCGCTTCTTCACACAACCAAAAGGAGGATAACAACCAATCTAAAAACAATAAACAACCAAAAGTGCCAGAAAATCAAACTGCATGGAACTAACTCAAACATAGAAGGAATTAAAGAAACATTCAACCAAACAGGTAGGAAGGAGCCAGGCAGCCTGGTGTGCAGAGAAGAGCCCCTGCAAGGCAGTGGACCGCATGGGCTGCGCCCACTGAAAAGGACCTGTGAGGTGGTAGACCGAGGGGGCAGGGCTGAATGAATGGGAAACTGAGACTCAGAGCTGACTGTGGACTATGGCGGGCGTTGTCACGGTGGGAGAAACTCCTAGTCTCACATGAGAGTTTTTTGGAAAGTAGGGCTAAAGGCTAGCAAGTGAGCCGCATCATTCTCTCTTGACCCCTTCCCCACAGACAGCACCACGATGCAGCAAAGAAAGTTGCCCTGCCCTGGTGAATACTAAAGCCCCACCTTCTTATAATGTAACAGAGGTGTGCTGAGACAAAGAAATATGCCCCAAATAAAAGAACAGAGCAAAACTCCAGAAAGAGAGCTAAGTGATGAGACAGCCAACCTATATGATGGAAAGTTCAAAACCCTGGTAATCAAAATGCTCGCAGAGCTGATTGAGCTTGGTCGCAAAATAAAAGAACAAATGAAGGATACCCAAAGTGAAATAATGCAAAATATTCAGGGAACCAACAGTGATGGGAAGGAAACCCAGACTGAAATCAACAATTTGGAAAAGGAAGAAATAAACATCCAACCAGAACAGAATGAAGCAATAAGAATTCAAAAAAATGAAGAGAGGCTTAGGAACCTTTGGGACAACTTTAAACATTACAATATCCTAATTATAGGGGTCCCAGAAGGAGAAGAACAAGAGCAAGAAATTGAAAACTTATTTGAACAAAGAAGGAAAACTTCCCCAATCTGGCGAAGGAAAGAGACTTCTAGGAAGTCCAGGAAGCCCAGTGAGTCCCAAAGAAGTTGGACCCAAAGAGGAACACACCAAGGCATATCATCATTAAGTTACCCAAGATTAAAGATAAAGAGAGAAACTTAAAAGCAGCAAGAAGAAAGGAGAGAGTCACCTACAAAGGAATGCCCATAAGGCTGTCAGCTGATTTTACAAAAGAAACCTTATAGGCAAGAAGGGGCTGGAAAGAAATATTCCAAGTCATAAAAGGCAAAAACTTCCATCCAAGATTACTCTATCCAGCAAAGCTATCATTTAGAATGGAAGGACAGATAAAGTGCTTTCCAGTCAAGTAATGTCAAAGGAGTTAATCATCACCAAGCCCTTATTACATGAAATGTTACAGGGACTTATCTAAGAAACTGAAGATCAAAAACTATGAACAGTAAAATGAGAATAAACTCACAACTATCAACAACTGAACCTAAAAAAAAAAAAAAGAAAGAAAGAAAGAAAGAAAGAAAACAAAAACAATGAAAACAAAAACTAAGCAAACAACTAGAACAGGAACAGAACCAGAGAAATGGACATCACATGGAAGATTTTCGGGAGGGGAGAGGAAGAATGAGGGAGAAGGTACAGGGAATAAGAAGCATAATTGGTAGGCATAAAATGACATGGAGAGGTTAAGAATAGTATAGGAAACAGAATTCAAAGAACTTATATGTACAACCCATGGACTTGAACTAAGGTGGGGAATACTGGAGGGTTGCGGGGTACAGAGCCGAGGGGGTATAAAGGGGGAAAAATTGGGAAAACTAATAGCATAATCAATAAAGTATACATTAAAATAAATAAATATGAAATATTACCTGACAAAGTCTTAGAAAAGGTACCACAGAGCCTGAAAAACTCCTTAATTGTCTGTAGTCTTTTGAGAAAGAAAATCTCTTCTAGCACCTGACGGTGGTTATCATCATCAAAAAAATTCACTTGGGTACTCCGGGCTTCCCTTATGATGTCGATCTTTCGCCAAGCTACAGGAATCTCCATCTTATTTAACTATGTAAATGGGGGGGGGGGTGGAAAAAAAAGAGTTCATTTTTTACTCTTCACACAGTGAACAACTACTTTTATACATTCATAAAATTGCTCGTAAAACCAAATCAATCAATATTTACCTTTTCAACTAATAAGCCAAAAGCAGTCTCAACTTGGGCAAACATGCCATCAAAAGCAACCAAAAGCATCTGGCCAGCTGACATCTTTGGTGTCTCATCAACTGAACCATTTCTTGGTTGGATTAATTCACCATATTGAGCATGAAGTATTCTAGAAGAAAAAACAAAATAAAACAGGGAGTTAAACCCTCACTAGAGGGCAATAAATTTGGGGGGAACACAAATGACCAAAAAAGCCTCACAGATAGTATGTAAAGTCTAGCGAAAAGTCTTTCGGCATTAACGACGGAGTGTTATGATAAAATGGCATTTACTATCAATCAAAATGGGATGTCAATGCTTCCAATTCAGTATTAGCAATTATTCACGTAAATTTTATGTAAACTTGAATTATAATAATTTTTTTTAAACTACATAAAATATTGGTCTTACTTCATACACAGAATGTGAAATAGAACAAACCTCAGTATTAAAAAAAAAAGTCAAGAATCCCACAATTGTAAAGCTGGTAGATCTACCAAAAATTGTCAAGTATGCTCATGTTACTGTCGAGTGGTACAGTCAACTAAATTGATAGTAAACTGAAATACCTGTCATTTATCACTATTTACCTGGCATGCTGGACTGTAATAATTGAACTCACTTTTTTATTGTATAATAAAACAACTACAAATAAATATGAGAAAATAGGAAAATTCTGACTGTAGAATAACAAAAAACATTAAGGAATTATTATTACCCCTTTTGCTGAAATAATGGCACCATGATTAAGGAAAATAAATTTGTATTCTACATATTGTATTTCCTACAGTACTTAGGAATAGTATTTGCTTCAGAGAACTGGGCAAATACAATTTAAATAAGAATGACCATACATGGGTAATTACTGACAGTGGTAAAATGGGAGTTCATTGTACTATTCTGAGTTTGTATTTGAATTTCCCCATGGGAAGAAGTTTGATGGGAGAATTTATCTCCAGTCCCTCAATACTTTCTGGAGTGAAATGGACATCAGAATGCCAAAGAATGAGGTCTTGAGTCACCAGGGACAAAGGGACTTAGGGCTTAGCTATAGGTACAGTGCATGGCTAGAAGAACCACCTAATCTCTACAGGTTCCAAGATCTGTTTTTCTGGATTCAAGAGCCGAGGCGTAGTGTTCAATATCCATAAAAAAACAACAACCAAAAAAAACCCTTATAACATAAAGCTAATTTTAAAATGTTATCATGAATTGAGATATATATTCCATTAGCTAACTAAACTGGCTCAGATGCTTCTACAGAGTTCTAAGGGCTAACTTAAAAAATAGCACACTCCACTTTGTACTGTGTGCACATACAGTGAAATTACAGCACTGAAATAATATATAAATGTATGTGATAAAACCACATAGAACTACACACACACACCAAAATGAATGCTTATGTTATTGGTGCAATCTTAGTAAGCTCTGTACCAATGTCATTTGCACAGTGTTGCTATTGTACTATCATATGCAAGATGCTAACATTGGAGAAGGGATGAGCGTGCACAAAACCTTTCTGCCTGTTTTTTTACAACTTCCTGTGAATCTGTAATTATTTTCAAATACAAGGTTTTTAAAAAGACATGTATGTAAGCATTTATAAGTAATTATACCTGCTCCAAAAATTAAAAGTAAACTTAGTAAAATAAAAGCTCAGAACCTGTATCTGGCTTCCCCATCTGTTTCATGAGAAAAGAGAGCACCTGCCTGGCAACATCAATGTAATGAGCATGTGTTTCCTCCTCGAGTCCCATAGCTGCATTTCTTAAATAGGCTTGAAGAGATTCAACTAGAGTCTGTAGGGAAACGCCATCCGTTGTCTGTTCAATGAGACTGTCCAATTCATGAAGCATACTTTCTAGTGTGTATTCTCCTTTCATTAAACATCTCAGTGCTTCTGGAAATATGATTTGCCGGAAATTTGAATTTAATTCCTATAAATATGTAAGAAATATAATTTAACATTTTCTGAGTTTAGATAAGTTACACATTTTAGAGACTTAATGCCATAATTTAAGAACAAAATTGATGCTATTGTAACCAAGTTACAGACATGACCTTTATTTTAAGTGACTGACTGAACAAAACTAAAAGGAAGGAAGTCAAATTGCTTTTCTGAATTAAAGAGGTGAGAAGTATGTCAATATCTAAAACAAACTTAGAAAACTTAAGCTAATTTAGAAGTGTTCACCTGAAGTGAGGTGTATACTCCATTAGCTAAGTGAACTGCCTCAGATGCTTCCATGGGGTTCGGAATGTCTAAGTCCTGTGGCACCAAGTGGCACTGCTTCAGTAACTGAACCAGACAAGTGACGTTTCCGCTCATACTGCAGAGCTCCTCCAAGAACCAGGCTCCATCCCGAGAAGTCAGATCAACCAGCTGCTCTCCAGCACTAGAAGCAGCACCTTCCATCATCAGGTTACGCCTACGTGTGATAAATATTTGTGCAGTGAAACTGACTTAGCTAAACTCACATACAAATAAGGATACTTCAAATATGAAAGGAAATAACGCAGCTGTAACACTGGGCAAGACTAATGATAGTAAAATACCTCAAGTTTGGGATTAAACAAAAGACTCATGAAATCTCAATAAGCATCAATGTTTCCAAGACAATAAAACGGTCTCAACATGAGGTTAGCTAACTCACCTTGTAAGGGTGCAAAGGGCAGAAATAATAACACTTGCTAAACTTAAAGATCCTTCTTCTCCATTTTCATGAAGGAAAACTTTGATGCAACGTTCAATTTCTTTCAACTGATCTTCACAAACGGGCACAGTGACAGCTTCCTGTTTCAAGCGTTCCACTTGTCTAATAAGTCTGCTGTTTATGTCTGCTGCATACCGCTGCAGGGTCATTTCGGTGGCAGTGATGAACTGACACACTGTTGGGGGTGGTTGGGGAGCATACTGCATTTCATATCTATATAAAAATAGAAAGAGGTACTTATTTATAATATAACCACTCCCTGCTTATAAATAAAGTTCATGGTTTTGACTTACAAAGTACTACTATATACTGAATACTGCATTTGATGCTCAAACCTTGAAGAGTAGGAATTATCATTTCCATTTTACAGAAGGAAAAGTCTTAAAAGCCAAAGTAACATCTGAAGATGACTTGTTGGTTAGTGACAGAATCAATGTTTCAGTTTAGCTCTTTACCCTGGTCCCACTCCTCTTACACTGGGATACACTTTAATAAATTAGAAAAAACTCACTACTTATATGGGAAAACATCCTCTTAAAACCAAGACAAAAGTGACTCCAGACAAATTCCATGTACCAACTATTTTGTTCAAGAAAAATTAAAGACTATGCAATTCAACAACTGAACACAATTTTGCTTCTAACCTCAATGGGAAGTAAAGTAAATAAAGTACTATAAACTTACTTCCTGTAGACTTCTTGACAGCGCTCTACTGTGGTGTTGCAGATGAGCTCTTCCATCCAGGTCTTCCACTGTTCAATCCGATGCTTCTGAAATATGGCCTTAGGATACTGCAGAGCCACAGTTGCATAGTGATGCAGCTGTTCCAGACAGCCCCGGAGCACTGAACGCCTCTGCTGCAGCAGAGCACCAACCTCCCCCTCTAGTTGCTCACACTGGCTAATCAGATGGGCCTGTCCAGCATTCTGCAGAAAGGCTGTTGCTGGCACATAGCTTGGAGGACCTTGGAGTAAAACATAATTATTAATCATGACAAACCATTTCAAATCAGCAGTCACTGCAAGACAGCACAAACCACTGCACGACAGAACCCCACACATAAAGACACAATTACAAAACACATGCTCATGTGTGTTATCTTAAATAAGTCAACCCATACCAAGGTCCATTTGTGTGCTTATCTCCTGAAGCAAACTTGCAAGCTGTGTGGCCTCTAAATTACTGAATGCAGCCTGATAATGTGTTATCCACTGTTCAAATTCATTCAGCTTCACCTGGATTGCTTCCTGGACAGCCCTTTGCTGAGTCTGTAATTGGGTGTGTTCAGAATACCTAATAGAGGAGAAGAAAAATTTAAATTGTTTTCTATTCTTTCATGACCCTGACTTGTTCATACTTGGACTACCTGGTAAGCTCCTTTTCAATCTTGAGGGCACTGCACAAATGTCCCCTACTTCTCTGGTTTATCCTGGCCCCACAGTTCCTTCAACTATACTGACAACATTTTAAGCAAAAGTCTACCACACCAGCCAGCTTCTGGGTTATTTAAAGGTAAAAAAAGACTGATGCTGACAGATCTTTATAGTCTTAGAGTCTCATACAGTGTTTGGAACTTGCATATTCAACTACCCTTTACTGAGCATCCGCTCTGTGTGCCAGGTTCATTCACTTAGGTCACACTAATTTAATGCATAAGAACTCAAGATAAATAAATGAAATAATTGCCAATGTACAAATGAATAAGGATTCAGACAAAAAATGTAGAGAGAAAATCAAAATCCAGGTTCTTCTGAAGCCCAGTTCAGTGTTATAACCATTACACTCACATACCCTTAATAATTACTCAAACATTTAAATTAAATATAACAAAGCAGAATATTTAAGTGAATTCTTATTTATTAAAACTTTGAAACTGCAGTCCCTGGGAGAGCTTTTGTCATTTATGTGAGTTGCTGCAATAATTCTAATTCAAGTTGACAATATTTATTACACAAATATGCAAATTTTCCTTAATAGCATATATTTAGAAATTAGTTCAACACTGTTTCAAACCTGTGCTGCAGAGTGTGAGAAGGATGATCCACTCCTTCAGCTCCTTCCAGAAACTCTATTTCTTCCAGAAGTTTGCCCTGCAGTTTTTCCACATCTGTCAACTGCTCTTGCAAGCTTAGGTATTCATCTAAGCTGCTGTCCAGCTTGGGAAGCACAACCAGCATCTCATCCCTATTTTTAAACCAGTTCACCTGTGAAAGGTATTATGGTTAGGAAGATTCTTACAGGATCAACTATGAGACATGAAGATGTCTCTCAGAAGGATCATGCTAGAAGTCTATCTTGCACATATTATTCTATTTATATCTTAACAAAACCCTGAGGAGGTAATGGCATCACCCACATTTCACAAAGGTAACAACAGCATTCAAGTTCGCAAAGCCATAAAGTGAGACTCAATTCCACAATACCATACAGTTACCGCCATACCACACAAGACAAGATTAGTATCACTGGCTACCAAAATATTAAAACCAAGACTGAGAGAGGCCATCCAATTAAAGAAGTTAAAATAGTCATTGGCAAACACATTTCAATCTATTAAAAAAGGTGTCTTTGTATGGAAGTGTTTCCTAATAAAAAGATATCAAATTGCCCTGTTCATTGCCAATTTCAATATTATACATTAAAGTCTTGCAAATAAAATAAAGTAAAATAAAATAAAATACAATCAGTTTCTCTCAATTTTTTTATGAACATATTAACTCTATTAACAAAAAGATGGCAATGACTTCTTATCATTGACTTTACCTTAATTTCAGCTACTCTGGAAGAAAAGAGGCTGCGGGTAATCTCCCGTTCCATCTCTCTCTTGCTCTGCTTGCTCTCAGCCTGCTGGCCACCTCCACCATAGACAGCACCAGCAAACCCAGCCTCGCCCCCAGCTGTCCAGTCCACCAGGGGGTCATAGACAAAGGCCTCCAGCAATGTCAGCAGAGTCTCTCTGCCACGCCGCATAATGTGTAGAACCTGTTTTTAAAAGAATTTTAAGTTTGGCCACAAGTTTCCTCATGAAAATGTAGTTTTTCATGCCACAGGATTTATTTTAAGAGGTGTAACAGGAAACAGTATACCTGCTCACACGAAAGCCGAAAAACACCTTCTACTCCAGTTACACCCAGTGCTGTTTCAATGTTCTGTGTCATTCGAAAAGGTACTTTCTCAGGAACACGAAGGCTTTTACCTTGAGAAGACAAATCACGGTATTTTTGTCTTTTCAACAAAAAAAATTTGACCTTCATAGTAAATATAAAATCTACGTTAATTTTACCTTTTTCAAAGCAAACATTGTAATCTATGTGAACAACCTCTCCAGTTGTCATGTCTATGAGAACATTATCCAAGTGTCTATCTCCAAGGCCAATTATGTACCCAACCATAGACATGACTGCAGTAGATCGGGCATAAGACTGAAAAGGAAAGAGTGGAGGAACAAGGTAAATTGGCAAATTCCTTTAGCAAATTCACATTAGCAAATTTCTTTCCAACATGGACTGATGCTCTAAAACTTAAAAAATTCCTTAACCTTCCTCTCCGCTGTTTCTAAATAAATAGCTAGCACTGCTCAGGGCTGCTACACTTGGTGGCAGAGGCTCTGCACTGAGCAGCTGCACACAACACCACGGTCCTCACTGGTCTGCTTAAGTTACTGGGTCGGCCAAAAAGTCTGTACAGTTTTTTCTGTAAAATAAAAGACATATTTTTCATTTTCACCACTAACTTTATTGATTTGGAAATTCTGAGTAGGTAGCTATCTTCCACGTGGTACAATGATTATTCTCAATTAATGTCTCACTTTGATCACTATAACTTCAATGGGTCTACTCAACTATGGACCATCGTCCAGAGAGAAATCAGCACAAAACTTCACAAACCACTTCTGACACAATCAGTCACAGCACCTTCTCCATACACGGCACAAATCTTTTTTTTGCATTTCAGTTACATTTTTACCTTTCTTGAAATAATAAAGCATAATATGCTAAAAATGTATATTCTTCTATTTTCAGTATTAAAATGGCTACACAAAAATTCACCAATTTTGATGAAGTTTTTTCAAACACACACTGAGATGACAGCTGTCACAATACAATCTAACAAAATTGTTTCAAATAAAGTTAAAGACAACTAATACTACTAAGAGTCATCTTATGGAGAAAAAAAGAATGAACTTTTTGGCCGACACAATATTATCAGAATGCTGGGTTTAAAAGGGTTTAAAAAACAAAACTATTCTTCAGTCTCTCTAGTTTTCCCCTGTCTAAAGTTTTGATTCTTCTTTTCATTTCATCCATAAATCCCTCTGTTCTGCCCTCACACAGTCATGGCCATGTCTTACAAAAATAAGTGTAATATAAGATTCAAATACAGGTTTCAAACCACCAAATATGGAGGGAGGCAGGGAGGAGGAAGAAGGGTGATCCAGACAGACAAGACAGGAAGCAGGCATGAGAAATAATACTGGTAATAATACTGGTTACAGTCAAAAACACACCTGTGTGACTCTCCACCATTCATCAGGGGTGGTGCAAGATGACCAAAGCTCTTTAGCAAGGAGATTTGGCGGGGTGGCTTCCATCAACTCCTCTAACACTGCCTTCATTACATGAAGAGGCCAATCTCGTCGGGACACATCCAGACTAAGTCCAACTGCTTTTAAAGCGGGGCCAATTTTACTGTAATAAAGTTCACTAGGACGGGGCACAATTCCAGGATTCTGAGGGGTTTGGTAGGAATCTTGGGCCTGTAAAAAAATTATTTTGGGAGAAAAGATCAAATTTATTTAAATAAGTATAAAGATTACTTTGAATGCAAAATAGTATTTTTAAAATTGTTTTCCCTCCACTGGGATTCTCCATCATTTCACACACCAAAAAGCCAATCTTCTGGACTATGCGTCTTTCTTATCATCTATGTCTTTCTTGTAATTAGGCACTATTACTACTTTATTTTTAAAACTTGGTCTAGTGTTATATTTTCTTGAAGTTCAATTCAAATTCATCATCCAAGTACATCCTTCTTTGTAATGTATAATTCGGTTTAAACTTGTCATTTACACACACATTTCATTCTTCATCAATATGACATCGTCAATATTAAATAGATACTTAGACAAAAATTTAGATAGCCCATCTCTAACCTACCCTTCAATAATTATTCTGCAGTCTCCTACACCTACTTTTATAACTTGATTCCTTTCAAACTCTTGCTCCTTCCCATACATAGCCTGATTAGAACCATTTTCTCAGGATAGATGGGGCATCACGAGGTTGAGATTGTATAAAATTTATCTTTATACCCACAGCACTTACTACCCCTGTTCCCGGCAGATATTAAGCACTCAGATACTTAACTAAAATCCTAAATAAAACTCGTAGTCTACATGAAAGTATAAATTTCACAGGCACAAAACAGTGACTAACTCTGAAGTCTTTTCTTACATACTTAAAAGAACTGGGTCAACGCTATCTCGTATTTACAAATTTAAAAGCATTAAGCCAAATAAAAAGCATTAAGATGTGAATTATCAGAGTATTAACTACACTACCACCCTAGCCCCCAGTATTGGCCTAGAAGGTTAACCCAATGTCACTATTTCTGCCTATTAAAACTTTATTTTTATAAAATGTCCCTCAAAAACACTTTAAGTACTTCAAGTCTGTTTCTTCTTTAACTTACAAAGTTAAAAAAATACTCAAGTGCAGTAAACTTAGAAATATTTCACATATAACAACGGAGACTAATATACATAACTATTAGGCATATTGAAATAAAAGTACATGTGTACTTGAATTTTTATCAACCTTTTGTGCTTGTAAGGCAGCTTCCCGTTGTTGCCATCGCTTGTAGAGACCAAACAAGGGTGTGGCTCCATCCACCCATTGGATTAGCCCTGAACGTGTTCCTAGTGGTGTTACAGAATAGTGTCGAGCATGGAAACGAGGTGTTTCCTGGCGATTGATTGTAGCAAACATAGTATTCACGATAGACAGGAACTGCATTATTCTCTCATCCAGATGTAAATCCTCCAATCCTATGGAAAAAAACATTAAAGTAGCTAGTGCAGGTGACCAAATGGAATGAAGTATGAGGGGACAGGGTTGGAAACATACCACATTTTGCGTCCTTCTCAATTGGCAACAGCAAGTCAAGAAATGACAGCCAAGTAGGCACACTGAGAGCTTTAGAGAACACTCAATTCAGTCATAAGGTATCTGGCATTATTAGCTGTATCTCAGTTACTCTGCTGGCACAAATTCATCAGCAGAGAGAGTGGGAATGGGAAATTTTACTCCGCAGCATCCAACTACTTCCATTCAAAATCACATAAGACACAGGATACTCCCAGCTATTAATGACACATAAAAATTCACCTGAAGCAACTCTCTCCTACCACACACACACACACACACACACACACACAGCATTAATAATCAAACTAATGCTCTTTTAAATCTAACCTTTGAATAGATAAGGATAACTCTTCCCATCTGATCCCAGAAAAAGAAGTTTCTTTGGCTTGGTTTTGGTAGGTAAGATTGTGATGGTTCCACCCACACTGTGGATTGTGACAGTGTCTCTGGCTGAGACTTCTCCAGGAAGAGCAATTTCAGTGTTAGTCATGGCAGCCAGCCAGGGGCTGATTTCTTCAAGACGTAAGATGTAACTTGCACGTTTTTGTGCTCTCTGTTGCAAACTCAGCATTATCTGTAAGATGGGCAAAATAAGTTTATATTATCATTACAACACTTTCTTCCATATTCAATCTGGCATCAAAGTAACCTTGAAATACCAACACATTTAATAATGTATTGGTCATGACCACATACATGGTCATACATGTATATGTCATTATTTGTGGTCATGTATGAGGGGGGACCCCAAAAACCCCAGAATTTATTTATTAAAAATTGTGTATTTATTCTTAATGTTTAAACTTCAGTCACTTTCAAAAATACTCTCCATTTGATGCAATACCAGCTTATTGAGACTTCTTTTCCACTGCTTAGAACAGTTTTGGAACATGTCCATTTTGATGCCTTTCAGTGTTTCTGCCATTTTTTGTTTCATATCTTCGGAGAAATGGGCAAAACATATCTCTGAGGAATTTTTCATCGAGGGAAAACAAAAAAGTCAGTTGCTTCAGGCAAGATCAGGTGAATGAGAGGATAGGCATGGGGATCATGCCATTTTTGGGGTCAAATGCACTTGTAAATCACCCATCATGGATGGACAAATGTGCTGAGTCTTCAAAAAAAAGTCACTGAAGCTGAACGCAGCCTCTCACAACAGTGCCAGCTGGTACAATGATACAGTCCTACAACACTTCATCTAACAGGGGAAGCCTGAACTACAAGGGCTCCACCCCCATATCTGGGTGTTCCTAGGAGGGGAAACACTGGTGTGCTGGTGTGCTCTAGGTGGCTGTTTACTTTGTTCAGGCCCCTTCCTCCTCCTCTGTCCGTACGAGTGATAAAATCACAGCAGATGGATGGAAATCACTCTGTGATCACAAAATTCAGGCCTGCAGACTAATTCTCCACTGTTAAGCTATTTATAATCAATGCCAAATCAAATTAATTCATCCCTTGCAATACAGACAAAGATGTAGCCAGGGTTGGTTTTCAGGTAGAAACATCCTTAGGAAGCAGCTTGAAAAGTGGTTCCCAGAGCTCTGACTGCTTGAAGTATGCAGAAAAACACCATAATCCCAATAACTGACAGGGAACAGGTCACATGTATACTTGTGTTCCTATTTGCAGCTAACTCAAAAATCTGCACCTGAATTAATGAACTGTGGACTCTGCTTTCATGTGAAAAGAATTTTTGATCAATCCTTAGCATGCTTTGTTCATAAAAGGAAAAAGACAAATGGAAAAAAAAACCCACTACCGGCTGACAGAACAACGGGTAAACTGTGGTTTTTTCCCATAATAGACTGATGTTCCACTGCACGGAAAATATGGATGAATCATAAAATAAAAAAAACAAAACAAACCCCTAAGGATAATTCATAAATAATGGAAGTAGTAAGCAGACACATATATACAGTATAATCTCATTTATATGAAGTTAAAAAACAGGCAAAAACTAAACAATATACCACTTAGAAATGCATCTACAAACACGAACTATTTTTTTGAGTGGGTGATAATTAGTTACAAATTCAGAAGAGTGGTTGTAGAGAGGAAGAGAGAATTAGGGAGGAACATGTGAAACTTCTAAAATGTCTTTCTTTAGCTAATTCTATTTTTCTAGCTTCATTACAGAAAAAAAGAGAGATACAGGTATTCTTTTTAATTTTAAAATGTTTTAAATGATCACACCCATCAAACATTTTTCTGACTTATTTCACACACACATATACACACCTCTCCCTACTTGTTTTTAAAAAGTATTCATGTCTCCTCCTCTGGGTTTCTTGGTTAATTTACTGAGAAGACAACAAAGAAGCAAAAAACCATTGTTGGAATGCAAGGAAACAAGTTTTGGCCAGGAGACACAAAATAAGCTTCATCATTCATGTCGGTGTTGTCTTGTGCTTCCAGCTATTTTCTTTCAATTTTACAGTTTGTCTTAACTAGTTACAGTAAGGTGTGCTTTTTCTCATTACTAAAGTAAGGAAATCAGTTAGGAAACATAAAGGTAAACCAGAGAAAGAAGGGGTAATGAAAAGTTACAAGGTAATAAACAGGCTCCCCCAACTCCTAGTGTTACTGCTGTAACAGATAAAAACCAAAGAAAATATAGAACTAAGGAGATCAAAACTGAAAAAATAAAGATTCTCAAATATTTAAATATACTAATCAGCTCCAAAAAGCCTATGCAGAATTCACTGCAAAATAGTGAATTAGACAAGTTATAGAGGCACAAGAATAAATTTCTTAATCTTTCATGAGAATATAGCAGGCAATCAATATTCAGCTCAAGGCAAGAGCCCCCTCACTGACTAATTCTTAAGAGTACACTCTTCCTTGGTGCAAACTCATTGTATACGAATGTTTGCGACCCTAAGCTCACTCACCCCCAAATTCTCAAAATGAAGAAAACACCTTTCTCTACATTTCTTAGAAAGCTGACTTCCATGAACTTTCAAAATCTTCTCATGTTTCAAGTAAGGAGATTCGCTTTATTTAAATTTTGTATCTCACAGAAGTGTTCCCATTTCAGAAGCACTCTTGAGATTTTTCTGTACCTCTTTAAATGGAATCCAGCTGCTTCCAGGTTTTGCAGGGTTTGATGGTGTCTTAAGTTTCTCCAGGGCATTTTCAATTGCTTCACCATAGTTATCCTGAAACCATTTTTCATGAGGCGTTTCCGCAGGGGCTGCAGTGATGCTCCTTACATGCTCCAAAGCAAACACAATGGGTTTCATCAAAGCTGTGTGCTTCTCCCGCATGATGGCAATTTTCTCTTCTCTGACCAGGAAGACATAAAGTTTTATACAAATAAGGAACAATTTAAATGTATCAAGTACAAATAGATAGTGTAAAAGAATAAGAAAAAAATATTAGCAAAGTAACTTATAACACGGCATTGTCATAAATCCAGTATATAAAAGAGGCAGCCTCCCTTTGCAACAAATGGTGCTATGAAACTGGCTATCCATGTGCCCAAGAATGAAGCTTGACCCTTACCTTACACTATATGCAAAGAAAACCTCAAACTGGATCAAATATCTAAGACTTCAAAATTCCACTCTAAGAAGAAAGCACAGAGGAAAGTTTTCTTGACACTGGATTTGACAATGATTTCTTAGATATGGCACAAGCTCAGACAACAAAAGAAAAATAGGTAAATTGGGCTATATCAAAATTAAAAACTTATATATACATTAACAGGCACTAACTACCAAGAGAATGAAAAGACAACACACCAGATGGGAAAAATTATTTTTTGCAAATCATGTATCTGATGATGGATTCATATCCAGAATATACAGTGAGAACTCTTAAAACTCAACAATAAACAACTCAATTCAAAAATAGGCAAAGTATTTGACTAAGACATTTCTCCCAAGATAATACATGAATGGTCAACAGGCACACAAAAAGATGCTCAACATTATTAGTCACTGGGAAATGCAAATCAAAACCACAGTGAGATACCACTTCACACCCATTAGGATAACTACTATTAAAAAAGAAGACAGAATAACAAGTACTACTGAGGATATGGAGAAATTGGAATTTATATGCACTTTTGGTGGAAATATAAAATGGTGAAGCAACAGTGGAAAAGTCTGTCAGTTCCTAAAAAGTTAAAAACAGATTTACCATATGACCTTGCAAATGCACTGATTCACACACAAAATTGTTCTGTACACTGATGTTCATAAAAACACTGTTTGTAATATTCCAATCCAAAAGAGAAGAGAAGAAACCCAAGTGTCCACTGACAGATAAGCACATAAACAAAATGTGTTATATCCATTAAATGAAATAATCAGCCATAAAAAGAAGGAAATTCTGATACTACAATGTGAATGAAACTTCAAAACATTATGCTCAGGGAAATAAGAGAGACAAGAGGAATCAAATTCACAGAGACAGAATGTAGACCAGCAGGGGCTAGAGTTACAGGAGGATTGAAAGGTACTGTTCAGTGGCTACAGAGATACTGTTTAGGATGAGGAATAAGTTCTGGAAGTGAGTAGTGGCTATAGATGCACAACACTGTGAATGTACTTAATTAATGTCACTGAATTATACACTTGAAACTAGTTAAAGGGCAAATTTTGTTACGTATATTTTATATTTTTTTAAAAAGACAGCTTTCTTCCTGTCAAGATGGCAGCAAGGGCAGACTTGGCTCACCTCTTCGCAGAACCACATCAAAATTAAATGTAAGATAGAACTAAAATGTAGAACAACCATCACCCAGAACTGTCAGAAATCAAGTTGAACGGAAGTCTGACAACTACAGAATTAAAGAAACCATCACCATCCAGACTAGTAGGAGGGACGCAGACCCAGAATGGGCTGGTCCCTCACCCACATGAGGTGGATAAAAATTCGAGAGGGATACCTTGGGAGCAAGACGTCCCAGCCCCACACCAGGCTACCCAGCCCAGGGTTCCAGTGTCAGGGAGATAAGTCCCACAACTTCTGGCTGCAAAAACCAGCAGGGATTGAGTCAGTGGAAGAAATTTCTGGAGCCCCAAGCTGTTCCTCTTAAAGAACCCATACATGGACTTACCCACTCAGAATCACTCCCTCTGAGCTCCAGCACCAAGGAAGCAGCTTGAAAGGTACCAGTGGTATAAAGGGAAGAACAGATGTGTCTGGCATCAAGGCAAGCAGAGGCCATTGTCCTTTTTGAAAGCCTCCCCCCACAGAGCCAGCAAGCTAGTGCCATATCTGAGAATCCACCAACCTGGCTAACACTGTTTGACCCTAACACCTTGGAGATCCCCAGAGACTCTCTCCCACCCAACTTATGGGCCCACCCAAGTTGCTTTTCCATATGAATGGCTGGTCTTGACTCATGCTGTACAACCTCCTAAATCCCCTCAAACAAGCAATAGCTGGCATCAGTGAGCTCCCTGCACAGCACTAGCAGCAGCCAGCCTAGAGTCACAGCTTGGCTTCACTTAGGAATCTCCAAGTCCAGCACAAGTAGCAGCCATCTCAGATTGCTTTACAGCTCAGGAAGGGTGACCCTGGGCAAAACATAGGTGAGGGCTGACCCTGGCCTATACCAACAGGGAATCACCAGGGCAAGTGCACCCAGTGGACAGCTACAGACCATGTTGGAGCACCACCACCCTGCCCCTGCACAGCTGACCCTCCACGGAGAATGGAGGTTGGTGGTCAGTGGTCACAGCCAATCCTTGCAGCTGACTGGCCAGCACAAATCCCTCCCATTGATCTGCCAACAAGAATCAAGGCTCAACTACAAGAGGAGGGTGTACTCAGCCAACCCCAAGGGAATACCTTGGCTCCTCAGCTTGGGGGATGGGGAGGCTATGCCACTGGACCCTACAGGACACCTACTACATTAGTCCACATTACCAAGACAATGAGTCAAAGCAGCTCTAGCTAACACATAGAAACAAATACAGGGAGTGTGCTGTGTTTCTACACAGCTGAAAAGGGGAGACAAAGATGCATGGCACAAATAAAAGAACAGATCAAAACTCCAGGAAAAGTGCTAATGTAAATGGAGACAAGCAATGTATCAGATGCAGATTTCAAAACACTGGTTATTAGGATGCTCGAGGAACTTAGTGTGGACCTTAGCAGCATAAAAAAAATCCAGTCAGAAATGAAGGATTCACTAATTGAAATAAAGAACAATTTATAGGGAAACAACAGTAGAGCCGATGAGGACGAGAATCAGATCAATGATTTGGAACAAAGGAAGCAAGAAAAAACCAATCAGAACAACCAGAAGAATCCAAAAAAAAAAATGAAGATAGTATAAGCAGCCTCTGGGACAACTTCAAGAGGTCCAACATTTGCATCATAGGGGTGCCAGAAAAAGAATTGAAAAAGAAATTGGAAATCTATTTGAAAAAATAATGGGGGGAAAAAAAAACCTTCCCTAATTTGATGAAGGAAATTGACATGTTAAGTCCAGAAAGCACAGGGAGTCCCAAACAAGATGGATTAAAAAAGACCCACTCCAAGATACATCATAATTAAAAAGCCAAAGTTAAAGATAAGGTGAGAATCTTAAAGGCAGCAAGAGAAAAGAAGTTAGTTACCTATAGGGGAGCTCCTGTAAGACTGTCAGCTGATTTCTCTAAAGAAACTTTGCAGGCTAGAAGGGATTGGCAAGAAATATTCAAAGGCATGAAAAGCAGGGACCTACAACCAAGATTTCTCTATCTAGTAAAAATATCATAGAATCAAAGGGCAGATAAAGAGCTTCTCAGACAAGAAAAAAACTAAATGAGTTCATCATCACCAAACCATTATTATATGAATTGTTAAAGGGACTTATTTAACAAAAAAGATCAAAACTATGAACAATGGCAAAAAATACAAATCTATCAACAACTGAATCTAAAAAAACAAATAGCAAACAATAATAGAGACAGAATCATGGATACAAAGAGCATTCTGATGGTTGTCAGATGGGAGGGGTATGTAGGGGAATGGGTGAAGAGGTGAGGGATTAAGAAGTACAAATAGGTAGTTACAGAATAGCCATGGGGATGTAAAGTTCAGTAAAGGAGATGGAGTAGCCAAAGAACTTACACACCATGAACCCATGGACATAAACAATGGTGGGGGGATTACCTGACTGAGTAAGGTGTGCTTGGTGGAGGAGGGCTAAGAGGGAAAAAATCAGGACAACTATGATAGCATAATCAATAAACTATAATAAAAAAAAAAGATGTGAGTAGATAGAAAATAAATAAATAAAAATAAAAAAATAAAAGAAAGGCAGCTTCATTTTTGGAGTATAAAACATCCTTGCATGTCCTGACTGGTAGGGCTCAGTTGGGTGCCATTCTGCAAGGCAAAAGGTAAGCTAGTTTAATTCCTGCTCAGGGCACATGCCTGGGTTGCAGGTTTAGTCCCTGGTTGGGGCGTGTGCAAGGGGCAGATGATTGATGTTTCTCTCTCACATCAATGTTTATTTCCCTTTCTCCCTCCCTCTTTCTCTAAAAATAAAATCTTTAAAACAAACAAACAAACATACTTGCGTAAGGTGTTGTTGTTCTGGACTCTCTTCACCTCATCTTCAAGCTGCTGAATTCGTCTCAGAACGTACATGTGTTGCTGTAACAGTACTCCCAACCAGAGTTCATCCCAAAGAACAGTGACCCTGCGTAGCTCAGCCACAAGCATCTGAACCTGCAGACACAGCACATCCAAACATGGTCATCTAGAAGTCCATAGAGAGCACAGCTCTGCAAACTCTGGAAGCTGCTGATTAAACGCATGCATCTTTTGTTCATGAAACAATTAGATAACCTTTGTTAGTTATCACATACAGATTTGATAAAAATCTGTATGTCAGATTTTTTGATCAATACAGATCAAAAAATCTATCAATACAGATTTGTAAAACCGATTTTAAATTACTCTAAAAGATTTGTTCCTCAAATATCTCCACAACAATTTGTAATGGGTTTTGCTTATAGGCTGTTTTGGGGGGAGAATGGTTGTAATAAAAATTGGCTTAAAACTTATGAGTTGGTCCTCTGTACCTGTAACACCATAGTTGGGTTTGCAGATGATAGCTTATCTACAATTTTGCTGTAGCAATCCTGCATCATAGCCTGGTCTTCATTTAATCCACTTTTAGGTTCATCCTTATTGCTATCTTGAGAAGCAGGAGGACTTCCTCCCTCACATTCAGAAACCAGCAATTCTTCTCCTTGAATATTGCCAAGCAGAGTTGGAATTGCAGAGGAAAACTTATTTCCTATAATAAAATGGGAGAATAAGGTAGACTTTGTATGTTTCTCCTGTGGGTATGTATCACATTAGGGAAAACACTGATGAGCTCTTCAACTCCAGAGTACTCATTTAAATAACTGGCATTCTATGCACTAAATTGAACCAAGATCATGGATATTCTGCCTTTTTACAAATTGAGCTTTTATATTTATTAATATTGTAAACTAAAGAAGGTAAATGGAAGAAAAGCAGTAAGTCTCAACAAAGAAAGTGTTCTCCCAGCCAGAGTCCTGAACTTGGTTTTAATCCTTATCCACCAGTTACTCAGCTCAGTGAATGTGAGAGTGACTCAATTGCCCTGCTTGGTGGATTACTAGAAGACTGAAGAAACATGTAAAGCACATGTGCTAGGTACCAGACACACAGCAGTTACTCTCTCAATAAATGGCAATTATTAAAATGGTATTTTAAAAAAACTACAAACTCTATCAACTCTGGAATATAAACCTTAAAAAAATTTACCTAACAAACATTATTTGCAAAATAATTTATAGTCAAAGTAGCAGTATTTTAATATTCCATACCTGAAGCCTGGGATTCGCTACTAAGTGATATGGTACCCACTATTGCAGGATACAGTATGAGATGTGGGGAATCTTGAGCCACACGGCAGAGAAGGTTACAAATACTTTGGCGCACATACACCTCAGGGTGGTTTAAGCGTGAGAAAAGTTGTGGGATGATTCCTTTAGGATAAGAAGAAACATATTTAAAATTATTCAAAGCGATCAACATAGTGGATGCAAAAGTATACAACTTGATGTTTGCCAGCATCACTTCTAAGGGCCTCAAATTTCTCCCTATGATTACCAAGAACCATACGCAATAGTCTTGCTTTACAAGTGTGGTTAGAGTATAGAGCTATAATCAAAATCTACAGCAATTAAAAATGTTCTAGAGCAATGTATTTTCTGTGAATGACTGTAAAAGTAGAAATAGACAATGTTTACAAAGGGTAAATGAAAAAATTTTTCAATTACAGTTCCCCTTCAATATCATTTTGTATTAATTTCAGATGTAACCCACAGAGGTTTAGATAATGAAGTACTCGACAAATGTAGTGTTCCCCTGGTAATTCCAGTACACACCTGGCACCACCCATAGTTACCGCAATACTATTGACTATATTCCCTGTGCTGTACTTTACATTCCAGGATTATTCTGTAACTACCAATTTGTACTTCTTAACCCCTTTATGTTTTTCACCCAGTCCCCCTTCACCTCTCCTCTCTGGCAACCACCAGTCCGCTCTCTGTATCTATGAGAGTCTATTTCAATTTTGTTTGTTCGTTTACTTTGTTCTTTGGATTCACAAGGTACATGAAGATTTTTGAAATTTATTTTAACCACTCTCCCCAAAATTTATTTTGTATTTAAAAAGCTTCTGCCTCTCAGCTCTCCATTCTTCTGAAAGGTAAGAGGGAAGTGGTGTAATAGCAGCTCAAGATGTCATATTAACTAATGTAGCTATTCTATAACACATTTAAATAATAAAAATAAAGGAACTACTACTATTTTTTATTGCCTTAGATATCCTACCCGGAAATAGTTTTTCATTAGACATTTTTTAGATCACCTCTCCATGGAGCAGTAGGTGTTGTTTCCAAACCGTGTTCCAGATATTGCCTAAGCTCGCCAGCATGCTTCACGAGCAGCCTGAGCAATCGCAAGGTGGCCATCACGATTACGTCATCGGTGCTCTGCTCTGCTCTATGACTTAAATGTAGCCTTGGGTCATCTTCATCTAAAGGAATCTAGGTGAAAGACCAAAAATAATAATAAAAAAAGAGAAAGAAGAAACAATTTAGAATATTGTTTTTGTCTACTAGGAAAGAAATTTCAAATAAACTTTGCTAAAAGAGAACACGGGACAACCTACCTGACCAGCGTTGAGTTTAAGGAAAGTAAAATATGCACTGCAAGACAATTTGTACAGGCTGAAGATTCTATCCACAACTTTCCTCCACACTTTAATAACTCCTTCTGTTGCACTTTCATCAAGTTCTGACAGCCATGGGCAGCTGGATATTAACTGACGCCAGATAACATCAACCATGTCATCTTCTTCATTATCTTCACTTTCTGTTATCTGAAGTGTTATGTCTTCATCCTAAAGAAAAATTGGGCAAAAAATGCCATTTTTAATTCAAATTGAAAAGGGAGAAAGGTGCCTGGTTTTCCTGTCAAATGAAAGTACTTTTCTCATTATGAAAAACCAAACTACTCATATTTAGCTTTATACTTGCTAAATCAGTATCAATATGCTTCTCCTTATGGTATAATTACTAATGTATTTAAGAAGATATAAGCACCTCACAAAGATTAAAGGCTGATTTTTGGACTTTCAATATTCTAAATTACAATATAATATTCTGCCTGCAGAAAACGAAACATAATCTTTTCAAAAGTTTGAGACGGGAGGTACACAGAATACAGTCAAAACAGACTTTACTCTCCGTATAGTACTGTGTGTGCATATAACAGAGGCTTTGGCAGACAGTGATATATGCTAAAGTCTAGAGTAAAAGCTGAATCAATAAAATCCAAACTTTTAAAGTCTGCAACTAAATACTTAATAGTCATAACACCGTAGAATTGTAGGAACTTTGAGAGTGGAGAGAATACATCCTGCCAATCATCTAGTCCCTTGTTTTTCAACTCCAACTATGCATTAGAATCACCTAGTAAGTTTAAGCACATGCGCACATACCAGCATGCACACATACCTTCTATCCAGAATATCAGGGGTGGGGGCTCAGGCCCAAGCCAGTGTTAAAAACTTAATTTCTGATCAGAAGGGCATTTAAAGAGTAATCTACTTTACATAAAGTGAACTTCATCCTTTTCTACTAGGAGCCTAAGGAAATGACTTGATTTCTCAAGAAATCAGAAAAATAGCAATTCACTTTCATCTTAAAAACCAAAGTTTTTATTAGAAACAGAATATTTAATCAAGTATATGTCATCAGTTTCCTCAAAATGAATGAATTAGAACAGTAACCTTGACACTATTCCCCACCCCACCAAACACTGTATCATGTTTTCCTTGCCTGAATCCCTGCGGGCCGACACACAGCCTGACCAAGGATACCATATATTCTCTCTTTTTCTTCTTCAGTTATAGTGTCTGGAAGCAGATTTTGAACTTCAGATTTTTCTTTAGGCAGCAGACGAACACCTTCTCCCTGACTATAAAAATAAACAAGTCATCGGTATTTCAGCTACCACACCTTTACCATGTCAACATACATTTTAAATCTCTATTTTGCAATATTATAAATGTGCAATTAATACAATGCATGAAATAAATTACCTATTTCAACATACATACCTGGCATTGTCAACCACCTTTCTGCCCCACCTATAAGCCCAACTAGCCAAGGCTGCCCAAGATTTGGCTACTTCAGGTGCCTGTACTGAAGATAGGTGATACAACTGTCCCAAAATGAAGTCAGGTTCTCCAACTCCAATATGGACTGCCATGATGAAGAAAATAATGAAAGCAATCAGCAATGTTACATTCATAAATTTCTAGTGGAATTCCCATCAACATTTTAGGATTTTGCTATCTGCAAACAGTAAGTTCCACAATACTATAGTTCATAATTTGATAATGCTTTCATTTCTATTATGCTTTTCTAAAAGTCCAATATGTTGAAATGAATCACTCAGCTTCCCAAGCAAGCTTAAATTATAACCTTGTAAAATAAGTCAATGTCTTCCATGATCCTGAACTTTAGAAATAGTTTAGGTGTCAGATTCATTGTAGAATGTCTTGCATTCTAAATTTGAATGACTATTTCCTTATGGTTATATTTAGCTTAAACATTTTGGCATAATGAATACAAAGGTGATGAGTATACAATCTCATTCAAGGATTCAGGAGGCAAATAACGTTATTCCCGGTTTAAAAGTGGAAAAAAAAAAAAATCACCTGTTCTAGTGTCATTTGTCAGTATGAAGGTTTACCCCCTCATGAAAATCAAGACCCTATAATAATGCACATTAGAAACATAAGACCGATGTAAGTAATTAAGACCCTAGGCTTCACAACAGCAAAATGAGGCAACATTCTCATGTTTTAGCAGAGATTAATTACCTCCCAAACTGTAAAATCTGGACAATGGTACCTACCATAACAGGCACTCAAATACTGAATGAATTAACTACCCCATTTGTTGGGTACCTTTCTGTTATTAACACTAGTACTGGGATGTTAAACAAGTCTTTCTATAATTTCTTTTTCTTTTTCAAATAAATTTATTTTATTGAATTCTTTTATGTACCCTGACCAGGGATTGAACCCTCAACCCTGACATATCAGGACAATGCTCTCATCAACTGAGCTACCTGGCCAGAGCCATTTCTAGAATTTCTGTGCTCCACCAGTCAAGGGGACCACAAACTCTTACATCTTTGTTGTTCCTTCTAGTGTGATATGAAATTTTAGATATCTGGGGCAGGACCTTATTGCATGCACAAACATTTAAGTCCATAAAAGCTCAGTGGATTGGGAAGGTGGGAAGTATGGCCCATGGGGCAGAGACACTAAAGAAACATGTTTTAGTTATGGTACTTCCAAGGCAATATAAATTTCTCTAGATACACTTTTGTGGCCCATTACAGCCAGAATGACACTGTAAACTTTAAAACAGAGAAAAAAATAACTTCTAAAGTTAATTATTTTAAAGCTAGTAAGAGAAAGAAATCCTACCTGTAGATTCGCTCTCAATCCGAGGATACTCTTCATCCGATGTATTAACTGATGGCAGTTCTATTAAAGTAAGTATGTTTTTAGACAAAATAGAAAGACCTGTGAAGTTCTGCTGTTGCTGAGCTCTGTAAACCTGTTTTAGCTGCCCTGAAATTTCTTTCCATTCTGCCTGGATCCACTTAGCCAGTGTCAGAATTGACTTGGCAACTGCATACTCAGCTTTGGCAGACTGGCAAAAAGAAATGGCACAGGAACTCAACATTTCCATTGCGTGTGTTGACTGGCCTACAGAAAACCAAAAACAACCCTTAGAAGCCTTCAAAGCAAACAATAGACATAATTTCAGGGTGAAATAAACTTTTAAAAACATGCAAATTCAGTGATAACCAATAATCTCTTAAAGCATGTCTTAATTTAATAAACAGTAACAAAATTCTTTAAAATGTACTAAATTACAGAGATAAGTCAACACATAAAATTCTTATTCAGGACTCAAATGTTCTGCAACAGTTGAAAAAAAATTTCAACATTTCTACCACTGCCTCACACCATAATGTTCATACACATGGTTATTATCATAGTTGTATATTAACCATAATTCATTTTACTAACCTGCTGTATGTAGCAATTTGGTTTTTTCAATGTCAAGTTCAGGCCCCCATTTTTCATCCACTTGACCTTGAGTTGAGAGTTTTTTAAAATGCTGGACTAAATCCTGTGCAGTGGTGGTCTTTCCCAGCTGAACCTCACTACACTGTGCCAGAAGTCTTGTTGCAAGTGACACATTCCCCCGTTTTCTAGCAAATTTTGCTGCTGTTAGACCTAATTCCATGAGATGGCTTCTAATTGGAACTGTTTGCTCTGGAGAAAAGAAAACATTTTATTAGTCCCTGATTGGTCTAATCCCAGATTGCACAGAAACACAACCAAAAAATTTCTCCCCAACTCTTGCCTTCCCTACCACCTCCCTAAATAAAGGGTCATTTTTTCACCATCTTTAAACCCCTTGCAGTTAGCATACTGCTTGCCATACAATAAATAATGTTTGTTGAAATAAACATACACAATGAAGTAGACAAAAGTAGTAATTTCACTAAAAGAAATTCAACATTTAGTTTCTGAATCTTTTAAGCAAAGAGCCTAGGCCAAAGGGTAGGGAATGAGGGTAAGGCTAGACCACCCCCTCTTCATGTACAAGTACCCCCTGCCATTCTACCATGCCATTCTCCCCTGGTTTACCCCTACCTTTCTGAAAGATCCTTCTCCATTTCCTTCTCCTCCACTACCCACCCATCCATGAATCCATTAAAACTGGTGTTCTTTAGGTCATTCCTGAGGCTCTCTACTCTTCTCATTCTGCATAATTTCCCTGGACAATATTACCTGCTCCTGTGGCTTCAAATGCCATACAAAAATGCTAATGATTCTTGAATCTTTATCTCTAGCCCAGACCATACATGTAGGTTCTACCCTTACCAATCACCTATACTCAGGATTTTTAAAGGTACTTTAACCTGTGTCAAGTGAAATCCATTCTCCATCTTCAAACCTTTTACTTCCTTGTCCTATTATCCCTTTCTCAATCTGGCTACTTCAGCAAGTTGAAGCAGTCACCTTAGACTTTATTTTCAACCCTCATATCACATGCTTTTTTCTGTCCCTAATGCAAATACCTTGGTTACCTTTAGCAGAGATTTCAGCCTAACTGGTACCTTTGCCCCTAGTCTCCCCTTCTTCTAGGCCATTCTTTAACCTGCAACTGAAGCAATCTTACACAGAGGGAAGTCTCAACACTTAACTTCCTTTTGATGGCTTCCCACTGCCCTTCTGACAAAGCCCAAACTCCTGAATGTGACTTGTAAGGCACTGATGCTTTACATTCCATTACAATCTCAATCTCATTCAGCTTCATCTCTTCCCACTCTCCCTTAAGCAAACTGAGTCATCTAAGCATCTTTCATCATTGCCACTGTCCTTCACATATGATGTTTGTTTAAATTAAATCAGTCTGCCTTCTTTCTCACCTCTACCTCCCTCAGGTCTCATCTTAAATGGTACTTCCTCTGAAGTCCTTTTCGAGTCCTAGGATTAAGCAGTGCCCTTGTTGCATGTTCTTTTAGCAACTTGCATGTGCACTTCCGTGCAGTACACCATACTGCTGTTTCTTATTTAATGTCACTTTTCCCTGCTAGACTCTAGAATCCCTTTGGTCCTAGGAATACAGAAAACAGGCTTGTCTTTTCATCATTACATCCCAAATTGAAGCACAGTACCTGGCACAAAGCACACAATTGAAAAACACTTGATGAATAAAAGAAAAGTGAGGAGGAGCGGAGTTCTGTCTCTAAATATAACAAATGGATTACTGACTTTTTCTTTTCAATTTAAAACATGTTCAATAAGAGGATGGAAAAGGAGATGATATTTTTAGTCCTACTGCATGCTATGTTTTGTGCAAAGGCTTTTATATACCTTGTCTCATCTCCTATAAATCCTTATAAGAATCAAATCAGTGGAGCAATTTCCTTGACCAAAAAAGAAAGTGACTCAGAAGTTTAATGACTTGCCCTAAGATGCCTCAATTTGCAAATGCTGGGCTAAAATTCCAAACCCAGACATACAACATTAAGGGTGTGAGCCACAGTTACCAACAGACACCCTGCAATGCAAGTCCATCTCCCAGTATTAGCTCAGTCAAAATTTAACATTCAAATTTACTCAGTAAGCCCAGCTACCGCCTTTTCAAATAAAATTCTACAGAATTCTGGCAAGTTTTCCACTTTAGAGCAGTAAAAGTAAATTGCTACCATCCCTTCAACATGACATTTCTCAAAAATGAGACAAATATTTTTACAAATGCTAATTTTCAAACTATTCATTTGGTGTAGCTGACAAAGATATAAACAAGCCTTATGACTTCATTAAAAATGAGCCAGATTTAAACAGACATTTTAAAGAATGTAAGATATAGCCCTAGATGGCGTGGCTCAGTGGACTGAGCACCAGCCTGTGAACCAAGGGTTGTTGATTCAATTCCCTGCTAGGGCACATGCCCAGGTTGTGAGCCAGATCCCCAGTAGGGAGGTGCACAAGAGGCAACCACACATTGATGTTTCTCTTCCTCTCTTTCTCCCTCCCTTCCTTTCTCTAAAAATAAATAAATAAAATATTTTTTTAAAATAAAGAAGATATACAATGGCCATTATGCAAATGAAAGGATGCTCAACATCATTAATCATCAGAAAGATATACAAAAAACAATGAGATAGTACTACATAACACATTCCAGTGACTAAAATTAAAGACTGACAATACCAACAACGAATATGCCAGAAAGAATGCAGTATATACAATCAGTTTATAAGAAACTGCCAAACTATTTTGGAAGTTAAGCCATATGACCCAACATCTCCACTCCTAGGCATTTACATTTTAATCATTCATTCATTCATTCATTTTTAGAGAAGGGGAAAGGAGAGAGAAAGAGAGGGACAGAAACTTCGATGCCAGAGAGAAACAACGATCAACTGCCTCTCGCATACGTCCCAACCAGGGACTGGGCCCACAACCCAGGCTTGTAACCTGATGGGGAACCGAACCAGTGACCTTTCACTTTGCAGGACACCCAACCAACTGAGCCTCACCAGTCAGGGCTCCACTCCTAGGCATTTAAAAGAGAAATACAAGTACATGTCCAACAAAAATCTTAACACATATATTTCACAGCAGCTTTATATACAAGAGCCCAAATTCAAAAACAATTCAAATATCCATCAAAGGGTCAAGAGATAAAATAAACTGTGGTATATCCATACAATGAATAGTATTCAACAATATAAAAGACCACAATGGTACTTGTACCATGGGTAAGCCTTAAGAATAAAATGCTAAACAAGACAAGTTAGACGCAAAAGAGCATACTTTATGATTACATTTATACAACATTTTAGTAAAAACAGGACTTAAAGACAGGACTAATCTATAGTGAGAGAAAGCCAACCAGTGGTTGCCTGGGATGGGCAGATGAAAGAGATAACTGTGAAAAGGCATAAGGAAACCTTTCAGGGTAGATAAAATAGTCTATATTTTGATTTTATTAGTGGTTACAAAGGTGAGGATGTGTTAAAACTCACAGAACTGTACACTTATCATATGTAAACTATATCTCAATAAAGTATTTTTTTTTTAAACTTAGTTACCTTTTATTTTCTCCAACAACTGACTCTGGTACATGGTATATCTTAATGCCTGCATCCACGGCCTCACATCGTGCTGTTTACACGAACGCAAAGCTTCACTGAACAGTGGAATAAGACAGTCCTGCCAGGGTAAAACCAAAACTCCTTAGTGGAAACAGGATCCCTTACATGCTTGTAGACTGAATTCAGTTACATCTCCACAGGTTGACTATCAGCTCTATTCCAGGTTTATTTATATTAAACTCTCCACTTTCTTCACTGCATCTTCTAATCATATGAGGAAAAGATGCTCTAAGAGAAAACTTTCACCCACCAAAAAATCTGTTTTTCCAGAATGTAAGTCCAACTTACCAATGTACTTATCAAAAAGTATGCACATCTCATTATAATTCTCTTTGGAAGAGCTTATCTTTGGTTAAACTTTACCCTATCTGGGAAGAGTAGGGAATGTCTTCATCTTAGTCAAATATAAAATTTATATAACCTGCCCAACAAAAATATATTTATGTTCAATATCCCCTTTTCCAAAGAGAAAAAGAAAAAGAAAAAAAAATTAAGCAATTAGCATCCTTGAGATTATGTACCTTAAGTTCTTCCATCTGCCTTACACATTTCTCAAATGAAAATCTGCCTGAAATGGCATTTTAGATTTCTGGATTTGCTAGCTTGTCCAACAAAGTTACAGATGCTATTTTAAAAACTTGAAAAATAATCTTTGTTCTACCCTAGTGCCTACTGATGTTCAGAAGACTATACTGGTAAAAATATACCTGTACGCACCTCTGTAGAAAGTCTGTTAGAAACTGTGTTCTCCAAAGCAAAAGAGCAATACAGCTGTAAGGTACTCAGGACTGGCAGAGACTGGGAAACTGTCAAAGTAGAAAGTCTCAGTGGTCCAATGGCTATGCGGGAGGTTTGCTTCAAGTACTTTACCACATTTCTGAAACAAAATGTTTATTATTAATTCATAAATGAGATTTCTCAACTTGTAACCACTAAAGGGTATAAAGCAGTTTGATAAAACGCTTCCATATTGGCATCCAAACTGGGGGAAGAAGAAGAGCAGGCCCGTTCTTTAGTAAAACGGTATAAGCAAGTCAGAGTATTTATTTTGGGAGATGTTAAGATTTTATTTACTTTCAACCTCAGTATGTAAGCAAGTGGCATCCACATATTACATGACTTCTAGAATTGAAATGAAGCTACCATGACTAGCATTGTAGGGCTCTGGAAACTGCCTCACCCCCACTAGAGTACAAACATTTGTCATAAGGAATACATAGTGCACATTCACCTGCTTAGAATTCAACTTACTCAGTGATAGACTGCCACTTCTGATCTTGTTCTAGATGGTTTAAAGCAGTTGCCAAACAAACAGAGCTTCTCAATAACTGAACTTCAATGGATTTCTGTAGTTCCTTCGGATCTGGACTTAACATGTTAGGAAGTAGTTTTTTCATATCTACAAAAGTTAAATAGATTCTATTCAGTTAATTTGCTTTTAATGTATAGGTGATAAGATATTCTGGCAGTGCTGAAAATAATCACCAACGAACACCTCCTTTCATATTAGGTTCAGCCAGCTAAACACAGTAATTAAATATCTGATACCTACATAAAAATTATACTCTATATAAAGTTATACTTCAGACCTCTCCCAAGTCAGTTAACTTCAAGGCTCAAAAATCAGCTAGTAACCTACTATTTACAGGAGCTAATCTAGACCTACTTTGGCAAATGTTGCTGAATCTAGCAAATCAATACTATCACACAGATTATGCTATACTAACTTTAGTATAGCATACAAAATGTTTCAGTTGTGATAAAGAACTGATGAACCACATCAAGACGTCAAGCACACAGGGGAAAGTGGTGGTGGGGAAAACAGAAGCAACTGTATTCAAATATTAATTTAAAAATGATTTTAAAAAAGGTGTCAAGCACAAAAAATATTTGGCTTAAATACTACTTATACTTTTCCAAGCAAATGGCTAGATAAATTTCAAAGTATTAGTGTAGCCTTTTTTTGTTGTTATTGGCTTAATTTTAATTAAACTGTTATTTGCCAAGTCAAATATAAATAGAACACTCCTGAATTTGTTGATTCACATGGGACTCTGCCCCAACATAAATGTATAGTAACTTTCCAGATTTCCTAGTAAAATATACTAAGCCAAACATTTTGAGCAACTTGTCCATAAAAGTATTTAATTTTAAAATTATCTCAAATACCTATTTTTTCTTTTGATCCTCCAGCAAGTAGATTGATATTTTCTCCTGGCAACAATTCTAATTGCTCAGTACATTCAACAAATTCTCCAGACTCAAAACTGCTTAGTGATCTGTAATTAAAATGTTGGTTAGTTTGAATTACACTATCCAGCCTATGGAACCATTTAAAAAAAAAAAAAAAAAAAAAAAAAAAAGAACAAATTCTAGAAAAACGCAACACAATTATACAGCATTCCTTTAATGAAGTTTTTTTTCAACACAGCCCACCATTTTATTTTTATTTTGAAGATGCAACCACCACCTTAATTAGCACTAAAATTGGAGTAGCAAACCTGAAAGTCACAGCTTTAGACATCAGTTTAGCATACTCACCCCTCAATGTCTCCTTTCTCTTTTTGCAGCCTATTTTCCTTGGGGCCCCTCCAACAAACTGACAACAGACTTCTGCAGGACAACTTCCACATCTAGTTCCCCCCAAGCTACCACCCAATGCCCTACAGGGCTCTACCCATTACTTAAAGCCTAAGATCCTGTAGGTCTATGTTGTTATCTCATTCTTATATTCAAATAGTCCTGCCTTCATTCACTGCTGACCCTCTTCTTCTCTACCTTTTCCACTATGTTTCATGGAACCTGTTTCTTTTCTTTCAATAAATTCTTTTCTATTTCCTCACCTTATCTGAAAATGGTAACACCGCGAAACTCCCTCCTATAATTCTGGATCATCAATGCCAAGGTGAGGGGCCGCATCCACCTAGCTCCTCACTCCGTTCAGATCCCTGACCCTGTTCCCATTCCTACTATAGCTATTCTCAGCCAGAATTTAACAACTTTAGAAAAGTTTCTCCACCTCTCTTTCCCATTAATCTCTCATCTTTTCCTGTCCCCCTAGGGACTGCATCACCTCCCTAACATCTCAGCCTGAATCCAGCAATGTAAGTGGACATCACTTGACTATACCTGACTGAATCCAGTGATGTAAATGGACATTACTTGACTGTAGCTGCTTCCATATTAATAAGCCCCAGGCCTGGCTCAAGGCAACCACCAGCCTCTTAGGTGAGCTGTATGGCTGATGAACTGTCAAGATTTATAAACTAAAAAACTTACCTCTTCTTGCACTACAGGGTCAATCTTCTCCAGTGGCAGGTCCCCTCTGTGCCCACTACACTCTACAATGCCCTCACGCTTCCAGCTAATAACTGACAGGACATGACAGGACAGAAAAGGACAAAAACCCCAGGCTTTAGTTTCCTCTACCCGTACCCCAACCCACTATCCACTCCCAAGAACATCTATATCTAACTTTAACTGCTTCCCTTGAGGCACAGAAAAGGTGGAATTTAGTTCATCCTTCAATCAATGGTCTTTATCCTGTTTCTTCAACTGCTTTCTAGTGGCCCTTCCCCCTTTGCCTGAAAGTACACCTGATCTCACCATATCTGAACACACTATACTCTCTTTCAGACCAGCTTCCTCCCCTTGACTTCAAGAAACCCAATTAACCTAACTAAAACTTTTCATTTTCAAATTTTTCTACCACTCAACAGTATTTGACCTGGCTGCTCCCCTCTCTACCAAGCTCTTCTTGCTTGCAGTCTGGGGCTCCTCACAAGGCTGATTACTCCTGTCTGGCTCTCCTACATCTCCAACACTTCCTTTCTCAATGTCCTTCTGTTTTCTTCACTGACTCCTTCTCCTATTCTTTAACAGATGCTCAAAAGGATTCTGACCTTGACCCTCTTTCCTTTTCACTCACTCTTCTCCAGAGCCTTATCTGTGGTTGGTGGCTTACAAAGGCTTGAGGGTACAGAGTCAAGCATTTAATTATTGCTTATACAGTAATGATCCTCAAATCTCTAGCTTAGACTTTCCTCCTTAGCTCCAAATCGAATTCTTAACAATTGGGTTGGCCAAAAGGTTCATTTGTTTTTTTCCGTAAGATGGCGCTAGTAGTGCTTAGTTGTCTTTAACTTCATTCAAAACAATTTTTAAAAATTTAATCTTTATTGTACTTTTTTCCATTACCATTTAGTCCCCTTTTACATCCCTCCCTGCAGCAAACACCACACTATTGTCCATGAGTCCTTTTTCCTTTTTGCTCAATCCCTCCACCCCCTTGAGACAATTTTGTTAGATTCTATTGTGACAGCTGTCACACCAGTGTGCATTAAAAAATAAACTTATAAAAACTGGTGAGTTTTTTTGCAGCCATTTTAATATTGAAGGTGGAAAAAATATACATTTTCAGCATAATATGCTTTATTAATTTCAAGGAAGGTAAAAAACCCAGCTGAAACAAACACAACAAAAGATTTGTGCAGTGTATGGAGAAGGTGCTGTGAATGATTAAAGGTTTCAAGAGCGGTTTGCAAAGTTTCATGCTGATTTCTCTCAGGACAATGCTCCACAGTTGGGTAGACCCATTGAAGTTGAAAGTGACCAAATTGAGACATTAATTCAGGACAATCAATGTTATATTATGCGGGAAACAGCTGACACAATCAAAATATCCAAACCAATAAAGTTATTGGTGAAAATGAAAAAAATGTGTCTTTTATTTTACAGAAAAAACCATATAGACTTTCTGGCCAACCCAAATACATACTAAACAATCTCATCTGCACGTTCCACAAGCACCTTAAACATGATTCACTGTTCTGTGTGTTCCTACTTCAATTAATAGTATATTTTTTCCTCCCCTACCAAAGTCCCCACAAATTAATGGTTAACATGCTTCTACCCTTGCCCCCCATACCTCCAGCCTCTTCACAACACAACACTAAGATAGATCAATATGTTCCTCCTGTTCAAATTCTACCTAAGATTTTCTATCTTATTAGGTGTCACAGTCCTTTTCACACTTCTTTTACTTGTTTTTACTTGTTTTCATTAACCTTTTGTAAATGTATTTATAGCTCACATCTATTTCAATGTTTAATATTAGACACGTTTAGGGTCTTTATTTAGTAGTTTCATGGTTTTGTGACCAGGAATACACCACAGAAACTTAACTCTTATTTATATCAATTAGCATATGATAAAATTCATTTTGGTATACAATGTTTCACTTAAAAGTCGCAGTTTCCAAGAACCTATCAATGAAGTTAAGTGAGAACTTACTGTATTCAAATTTAATTTAGAAACACCATCAAATGTGATCCTTTCTAAAGTGTGACAAATTTACCATTCTAGTACTCCCCCCGCCATTTGCTATTTCACTTTCCATGGTTTCAGTTACCCACAGTCAACAGTAATCCAAAAATGTTACATGGAAAATTCCAGAAATAAACAATTCCTAAGTTTTAAATTGTACACTGTGCACAGCAGTATGATGAAATCTCACTCCATTCCACTCAGGATGAGAATCACCCCTCTGTCCAGATATTCACACAGCACACAACACCTGCCCATGTGCACTTAGTAGCCGTCTCAGTTATCAGTAGGTTATCAGATTGGTTATAAGTGACAGTGTCACACTACGTTCACATAACTTTCACTGTAGTATATTATTATAATTGCCCTATTTTAGTATCGTTGTTAATCTCTTATTATGCCTACTTTATCATGGGTGTGTATATGAAAAACATAGTATATACAAGGTCTGGTACTATCTGCAGTTTCAGGCAACCGCTGGAATTCTTAGACATATTCCCTGTGGATAAGGGGGGGACTACTGTATGTTTATTTTTGTTTTAGCATAGGCTCTCATAATCATACCAAATAACTACCTTCAACAATTATGAGTCTGTTTTCGCACAGAATGAATACCCTTGTCATATCTAAGGTTGGTTTCTCACTAAAGTCATTTTTAGAATGCAGTATTATTATAACTATAACCATCTTGCAATAGTAGACATGACCAATTTCAATATTTTTCAGCCACAGAAGTCTTTAAAGTTACTAAAAATTTGTTTAATGGAGTTAAGTATCACAATTTATAACTACAAAAAATCCTTACTTTATGTAGTTGAAATCAGCTTTTAGGTTGAGAGAAGTACTGCTGGTACTCTTTTTCAAGTCGTGGATAGCATTCTGCCATTCCTGTACAGCAGCCCAATCAGCAATTGAAATGTAGCACTCACATGCTTTATTTCCCAAATAATTTATAACCTCAGGGGAAGAGTCCGTTGGTTTGGACAACACAGTCTTTCGGGAGTCACCTGAGTGAAAGTATTTTATAAAACAGAGAGATATGCAAAGCAGTTATAAGTATTTCAAAGAGTGCATAAATCTAAAAATATATGGTAAGTTCATTAGTACAAACTATTTTACCACTACTTTTTATTTAAATGCTGAATGCTCACCATTCAGAGAATGTTTAGGGCTGGCACTATTTCGCCCAGCATTGGCCAACATAAGAACAGATTTGTCAAAACCAGAGATGCAGCAATCAACGCCTGTCATGGCACACAGATGCTCCTGGTACTCCATAGAGGCCTTTTCAAACCTTCGACACAAATTGAAAGTCTTATTTTTTAATTATTCACATATTCACTTCGATAAAAAACTTGAAAGAATGAATCACTCAATAAACTAAGCTAGGCAATTATTTTGCATGGGGTTGAGCATACACAAAATGAGATTTCTTCCTTGTAACAAATGAAAATAAGCAACATTGTTAAATGTTGAAAATAAAGACAGCAAAAAATAACTAATGGAAAATACTGGTGTAAAGCATCTGACCTCAAACGTGTACAAAGGTTAAATAAAAGAACAAATACAAGAATCCATAAAAAGTAACAGATTCAATGGCACAATAACTTGAAACTTTTGGGTATCAAAAATACCATAAATATTTAAAATAAATTACAAATAAAAAATTAAATAGCATCAATAATTTGGTATATATTAAAATTTCACAGATCAATAAAGAAAAGCAACAAAGGCCATGAAGATTTATCTCTGTGAAAAACACAAATGGTCAACATAAGACACCGACAAAGTTCTACTATTAATCATTAATTAGGCAAAATAAAATAAAACAAATACTGATACTTTCACTGCTGATGGTGGTAGGGTTGTTTCTGGGTGATCCTCAGGATTCACAAAGGTGAACAGAAGGGGTAACTCTATTGTTAGTGATTTAAATTGGCACCATCTTACCTACAGGGTAACTTAGCAACAGTATGTATCATAAGTCTTATGATCTGAAGCCTTTCTTCTAGTAAATCAGCTTGTAGGAATGAATCCAAAGAAAATAATCACAACTATGAGCAAAAAGCTAGGTGCCATGCTGCATTAAGATTAGTTAAAACAAAATTAGAAACAACTTTATCGCCCAACAATAGGGATGTTAAATTTGGGTACATTCACAAATAAATACAACTGTGCCACTAAAAAAATCACACTGTAGCATATTTAACATGGCAACGTATTCTTTAAATATTGCTCAGTGGGCCCTGGACGTTTAGCTCAGTTGGTTGGAGCGTCATCCTGTACACCAAGAACATTGTGGTTTCGATCCCCAGGTAGAGTGTGTCCAAGAGGCAACTGATCGCTGTTTCTCTCTCACATCAATGTTTCTCTCCCCCTTCCTCTCTCTCTAAAATCAATTAAAACATATCCCAAGGTGAGAATAAAAAAAAAAAAGTGTGTGTATGTGTGTATCTATATCTCAGTGGAAAAAGCAAATCATGTGTCTAATAGAAACACTTATATGAGAAGACAACAGAACTAGAAAGGCATATATACCAAAACTACAGTTACAACTAAGAGGTGGAATTATGAGTTCTCTTATCTTTTTCTATATTTTAAAGATTTGATAAAACTTACATCAATGTGCAGAGACTATTATGGTACATGCTCATTTACCTAGAGGAATCAAATGAGTCTGAATGTTGAGTGTACGGGGCTAATGAGCAAATTACTGTAGCCAAAGAGGGTAATTTGTACCAGACTCTGATTTGAAAGGTTATCAATTAAGGATCAAGTTTAAAATTATTTTTAAATCAAATAATTGGCAGATGTTGTTTTAAGGAAGATTTCCTACTGATTCATAAATAAAAAAGATACCCAAGTTTTGCTACTAAAGAACAGACTGAGGATGTATCCTAGTAAAATAATATATAGCAAACCCCAATTACTAAAATGGAACAAGGCTGTTTTAGCATTTAAATACAATGTTAGCCAACAGTAAAAATGATGTAAATGTAAAGAAATCCTATCACCCATTTCCTTCCTTCCGACTTACCTCCCTTCAGCTTGTTGGGCCACTGAGTTAATCCATAGAAGATTTTTCCCAACAATGGAAGATGACCAGACAGCAATGCCCTGTATAGCTTCAGGACAATGCAGTTCACACAGTGCTTCCACCACCATCATGATGGTTACTTCCAATTCATTCCCCTGAAAATGGACCTCAGAAATATTAACCTCAGACATCAATACCATTAAAATTCAACTACTGCCCTGGCTGGTGTAGCTCAGTGGATTGAGCATGGGCCTGTGAACCAAAGGATCGCGGTTTGATTCCCAGTCAGGGCACATGCCTAGGTTGCAGGCCAGTTCCTGGCAGGGGACGCACGAGAGGCAACCACACATTGATACTTCTCTCCCTCTCTCCCTCCCTTCCCCTCTAAGGATAAATTTTTTTTTTTTAAAAATGTTAAAAAAAAAATTCAACTACTGATCACAGAAAGCCTATTTAAAGTCAAATGTACTTAACAATTATTTTTGCAACAATAATACTAAATTATTTCCCTTAGAATTCTTAAAACGTCATGTATAATGTAGCTACAAAGTCTGACTGACAGAACCCTTTACAAAATAAAAAGTTCCCCAGCATTTCAATTGTGGCATCTATAGGAGTAACACATAAAGTAAATATAAAGCAAAATTAAATATAAATAAACACAACTAAAAAGATGATTAATGTCATATCTCTGAATATTGCCTGGCATTACTATAATTAGCAAACATTTGCTATTTTTAGATCCCACTTATTGAGCCCACTTACAAGCTAGCACTTTTCTCATATGTTACAACATTATTATATATACTTCTGCACTCATTATAATTTACATATATTTCCCTATGCATTTTACAACTGCCATTACAAATTATAAAAATCATTTCTTCTACAAATTTCTTAGAATTACCTTTAACGTCCCAACCTTAAGTATAAGTAATGCATATTCTGACATGTTCTAAATATAAAATATGAGTAAGTGGCTTTGGAAGTTTTTGCTTTTATAAAATAATGGATCAAAAGCTTTGAAAATTAATTAAAGTTTTCATTTATTTGACCCAGAGATTAAATAATAGTAAGGATATTAAATCCCAGTTTTATTAGTCGACAGATTTAAAATGACCTGCAAACCACTGTACCTGAGACAGATTTGTCTTCATTTCTGTAAGTAAGTCAAAGCCATGTCTCACTGTCACAGCAGGCTGTCCTGCCAACAATCCAACCCTCATGATGGAGAGTCGAATCCGAGTCAGCCAGTCTTGACAAGTTTGGCGATTGGTATAGAAAAAAGTCCTAATGACCTTTAGAATAAAGAAAAAAGCAGGTTCAAATTATAGGTGCTGATGACTCAAATACACATACAACAAACACACAAGTCTGCTGTGATATTGGCTCTACATACACCACCAACTTTACTATAAAACACTGCTCCAGAGCAACACTGAGCCCACCGAAACCAACCTTGGGAGGGGATGTTAATGCATTGGCACATCCCTCATATGCATTATACATCAGCTTCTCCAGATTTTCCAGATATTGCAGAAGAAGAACAAGTCTCAGCTGGTTGCTACTATGGCCTTCATCATTGTCTGCAGTTGTCCACTGACTAACATCTTGATCAGGGTTTAATGTGTGAGCTGCGAGACTTCTAATGATACCTAAAAGCAAAGAGAACATTCCAAATTTAAAAGAAATCTTTAAAAAATACGGAATTACTTAGAGATAATTTCACAAATTTCACATTTATCAGGTTTCTTCTGTATAGTCATCATTTAAAAACAAAACTCTCAACATAAAAGACTTTTTATTTCAGGGGCAAAAAATGTTTTCTCTGTAAAAATCCCTTAAATTTTTAAATGAAAAGAGACAGCCACGTTGTTGCCAACACAATTACTCAATGAAAGCTTATTCTAGCCATATCTAGAAGATTAAGCGATAAAGTATTCAGGGAAAACTATGCTTTCAAATTTTTGTTTTAACAGAGAAATTTCTTAATATAAAGCTTGAAAGTATTTACATCACAATGTTTAGAAAAGCACCAGAATTGATTACCTTCAATTGTCTGGAAGGTATCTTGAGCTCTGCCCAGGGGAGTTCTCAACTTAGAAAGGACAGTGAACTGTGCTGCTTCCCAAATAGCCCACTGCCAAAGCACGGCATCTGTCTTTAGAAGGTTGCGGGGAATTGTTGTTTGGTCACGCTTATCCAGTCTCTGGCAGCTATAGAACAATCTTTCTAACCAATTGTCCTTCCTGGGGAAAGTAGTTTCATATTTAACAGACAATAATGACTTCATTTTAATAAAATAATAAAAACCTCAAGGGGAATGGGAGTAGGGAACTACAACTTTTCCTACTCCAAAAAGGCAAAACCTACAAATCTAAGAAAAGCATTAATTCCCCCCTCTCATTCTGAGGAGGTCTGTTACAGTTAAAACAGGATGGGGGTATGGTATGGACAAATTATTAAGGTAAATGGCTTAGGATAATTTGGATAGCACACTAAAACATTCACTCCAACTAAGCATCTCAAGAATGTCTACGCCACAGACCCTTCCCCAAAGTATTGATGACAAGGTCGGATCAAAACCGCATTTCATTGCTCACTTCCAAAGGCCATTTTTGTCTTCAGATGTTATCTTCAACGCAATGGTTCCTGCTGAAAACTAAACTAATCTATTTAAGAAGAATATTACTTTCTACTCCATCACTCCTCAAAAGCAGGTATAGGGCCAATATATTCAAGTATATGTTACTTTTCCCCATTAAAGAGTCAAAGAAATGTCTTACCCTGTTCTATGCGAGTTCCCATATAAAATAAAACTAATAACATCAGAGAAATCTTGCGGGTGGAATGTGTTACTTGGTGCTTTACTCATATGACTTCTCAATGCTAAAGAAATTTCTTGAATTTCTGTGTGATTGTTATTGCTGTAGAGAGAAAATAGTTACTGTCATGCAAAATGTTGTAGTTAAAAGGTTAGTACATACTATAAATAGGCTATTTTCCTGCTAACTAAATTTGGAAGTAAAAAAATAAAATTTAAGGCTTTAAAACAGACAGAATGTTATTTCAACTTTGTAATTTCAGGTTCTTAAAGCTCCCAAATTAACTTAAATCAAATAAATGATCAGTTTAGTTTTTCAAGTAACAGAACTAAGAAACACATTTGGCGCCACATGAATTATACTAATTACCATAAGCTTATTTCTTCTCTTCAATCACCGAGAAGCGCCATACAAGATGTGACATTAATTCATTAATAGGTGATCTGTCCTTTCCTAAACTAGAGTAGGCAGTGAAAACACAGTGGGATGTTTTTGCCCCAACAAAACTGTTATACCTCAGGACAACATCTAAAGGAATTGACTTCAACAGCTTTCCAAATGCCTGTCGAATACGAGTCCCACTGTGAACCAGCTGAACACGGCAAACATCAACACACCTACAAAAAATGAAATAGGTTATATAGGTGTAGTAGCATTTCCAAGTTTTTAGAACTAGAGTTAAAAGACAGGATCTTTAGTCCGTACCTCTGTAAAAGATCATCTGGCAAGGAAGAGGACAACGTGTGTAGACTGCTGCATGCTTGCAGGCAGATATTTACATCTTCGACAAGAGCTATTAAAAATGAAGAGTTATTTTCAGCTTGCCAAATTTACACACCAATATGTAATAATTTTCTAACATTCAACAAACAGTGAGCACCTACTGTGGAGCAGGCTCTGTCCCTGCCAGGGATTCTGACATTAACGTTTGGAAAAATGACAGATTCAACAAAATACACTTAAAGTGACTACTGTTCACCCAAAACTCTTTCTGAGGGAAATTTTAAAAACACATGAAACATATCACATTCATGTTAGTTTTAAAATGTGACACTCACTTAAAACTACTTATTTTTAACATATTAAGAATAAAAAAACCTAAGATTATGTATCTCTCTCATCAAAATGGGAATTATTCATTTCAGGTCATAGAAGTACTCAAGTGACTTTCTCCTACTACTGATGATCCCTTCTTTAAGAATTAACAAAATTAAATAATCACACAAACTTACTGTTGGCCAAAAGGCCTTTGCAAAATTTATGGAAAGATGGAAGAGAGAATAAAGGTGCATATGTTTCAGATTTCTTCATTAAAACAGCCACTTCCAAAGCCCAAGTCATTAACAGTTTCCTGAAACACAAAATATAGTGATTTTACATTAAAAAAACAAAATCAATTAAAAAAAATCTCTTCTTAGTTTTGTTTTGGTTTTCTAAATATCTCAAGCAATAAGAAACAAAAATTGCAATTATAGACATCCCCTTGTCAAAAACTGTATGTCTTTTGAAAATCTAAATATTAGGTTGGCTAAAAAGTTTGTTTAGTTTTTTTCTGTACGATGGCTCTGGTAGTGCTTAGTTGTCTTTAATTTCATTAGAGACAATTTTGTCAGACTGTATTGTGACAGGTATCAATATAAGCATGCATTTAAAAAAACCCATCCAACTGGTGAATATTTGAGCAGCCATTTTAATATTGAAGATGGAAGAAGATACACAACATTTCCGTTGTATTATGCTTTACTATTTTAAGAAAGGTAAAAACTCAAATGAAATGCAAAAAAAAGTTTGTGCAGTATATGGAGAAGGTGCTGTGACTGACTGAACATGTCAAAAGTGATTTTTGAAGTTTCTTGGTTCTGTTGACATTTTGACCAAATAATTCTTTGCTGTGGGGCTGTCTGATGCATTGGAAGATGGTTAGCAGCACCCCTGGCCTCTACCCACTGGAAGCTAAGAGCAGGAGACAGTCGACATACTCAAAGTATCCAAATCAACAGTTACTGGTGAAAATGAAAACGATGTCTTTTTAAAATAAAAGAAAAAACTAAATGGACTTTTTGGCCAACTCAATAAATACATTCTCCCATAAAACACTGGGTGTTTCATATAATTCTTTTGAAAAAGAATAAGAAATCTTAGACTAAACAATAAAACCAAATTTTAAAGTGTTTCATAATGAAGACATTGTTCTACCTCAACTCAATTTTCATTGCTTATTCTCAAATCATAAAGTCCAATTAATAAAAGTTAAGTGTTAATATACAATATTACTCAGTTACCTTGTATCCTGGTTAAGATTATCTTTCTTAAGCAATATTCCCAGGAGATTTAATATAATTGAAAAATGTTTTTTTGTAGCTGTAGTGACAGTACTAATCACGGCTCCATCAAACAAAGACGGGGACGATGAACTAAGACTACTAGATATAAAGTGATCATGCCTGGAAGACAAAGTTCAGATCATCTTTTCATCTCTAATTTTTCTAAAAAAGCATTTCCAAAGTTAAATCAACATGTATATATTTTTAAGTCCTCACCCAAGGACATGTTTATTGATTTTAGTGAGGGGAGGGGAAGGGAAGAGAAAGAGAAAGAGAGAGAAACATCAATGTGAGACAGAAACATCAACCAGTTGCCTCTCACATGCTACCCAACCAGGACCAAACCCTCAACCTAGGCATGTGCCCTGCCTGGGAAACAAACCTGCAGCCATTCAGGTTACGAGACAATGCTCCAACCAGCCGAGCCATACTGGTCAGAGCTCAACACACAGATTTTTAAAATACCTTTAAATTTAAAAAAAAGTTTTAAGGAATATTTGTAAATACAGTACCTGGTACAATGAGAATACAAAGTGTAAAGCACTGCATACTGAATGGCAGGGAAGTGAGCAGCCAGGTCATCATGCACAATCATCAGATTCTTACTCAGGAGTGCAAAGACAGTTGGAGACAGTGCCCACATCTGATGATGAACAAGAGAAAGTAAATGTTTGGCTCCTCTAATATGTACATGAGCATACAAAGAGTTTATCCTTCAAAATAAGTATGTCTATACATTTTATAAAATTAAAATGACATTTAAATTTGGAAACAGTCTAGTACACTGAACAAGGGGTTAGCAAGCACTTTTTGTGAAGAGTCAGTATCTTAGACTCTGTGGGCCATATGACATATGTGTTGTAATGTCCTCAACTTTGCTACTACAATAAGAAAACAGCCCCAGACAACACAGAGGAGCAGCTATGTTCCAACAGAACTTTCCTTACAAAAACAGGTAACTGATGCTGGTTTCATTCTGTGAATATACTATAAATCATTTACTTGTATATATTAATGGAAATTATATGGTATGTAAATTATACCTCGATAAAGGATTTTTTAAAAAAGAGATCACAATAGGCAGTGGGCTGAATTTGGTCCATGGGCTGCAGTTCACAGATCCCTGGCTTAAACATAGCCCTTTGTACCCTTTAGTGTAGTTATTTCCTCAATTTTTCATATATTGCAAATGGCAAAGTACCCTGTCCAATGAGAAAGAAAAATTCTGCCACTCTAAGCCTTTTCCACCCTTCCCTTTCCCTTTTACATGCTAAAATACTCCATTCCACCTGAGGGCTACAGCCCTCCAACACCCATCCCCCCTCCTATTTCCAGAGCACAGGATATAAACCTCCTCAAATCTGTATACAATGTGAGTTCCTCAGCAATCAAATTTTAGACCGTAAAGAAAGGAAGAGTCTACTGAAGCTATAACTAGCAGTGAGGGAAGGAACAGCTATTGAGTATTATAAGGCAATCTGATCTAACAATATGAAGTACATTCAAGTACAAATCCAATCTTGATTTTTCCCTCCATTTTCTCTTAGAAAGTGTAATCTCTTAGTTATATGCCATTACTCTATATTAGAAATAATGTTTTCTCAATCCTGCAAGGTCTACTAGGAGAAAGAAATATACAAACCACAGCAATAACTATAAATTTAAAAAAGGGTCACTTCAAATTTCTTAGAGGAAAGAAATCACTACTCTCTCTAAAGAAATCGTATATGAATGTACCTAGAAAAGTGAGTGGTCAAAAACTAAGACCATATATAAGCACTGATTTTAGTAAAGAATTGGGAGAAAAGTACCAAGGAAAGAAGGGCTGCAATTAGAAGAACTATACAGATTTGAGCTGTGGAAAATGTTGAGAAATTTTCTATAAGCATGTTACAGTAAATAGGAGAAATTCATTAAAAAAATTCTTTTAATAAAACAAATAGCATAAAAATCTTATCCAAGGATGGATGTCAAGGAAGGAGAAAGCCACACATAATGGTTACAAAATATTACTGTCAAATTATTCAGGCATGTCCTAAACATGGCCATTTTATTGGCGTTGGTGGCATAGCGGTGAGCATAGCTGCCTTCCTAAATATGGCCATTTGTTCTACAGGGATTCTGCAGATGCACTGGCATGACAATAAATGAAATACACACACACACACACACATATATATATATATGCAGTGAGAAGAGGCTTCAATGTGGATAAAACAAAGTGATTTCACATCAAGACTCACCCCAATTAGTGAGTTTTTGGCATTTCCAATTGTAGTCAGGGCACTGAGGTCAAATATAACTACAAATTTTGCATTATCTACATTGAATACATGATTCTTAAAAGCCTCATGTTTTATCTCAGAACAGGCATCAGGAAGTTGCAGACTATGTAGCAGGCTGTTTAGGGCACAAGTCATTTCTCCCAAAATTAATTTATAGGCAGTCTCCAAAACAGGAATATTCTTCAGGCTCAGCACTGCTTGATAAACAGCATGGGCTGCAGCAACAACCTTAAACAGAGAATTAGGAAAGTAGTAAGTCAATGGAAAACAAATCTTTTACAATTATATGAAAAATAAATTAGTATCTACATATGGTTATGATGCAAATCAATTTAAGATTGATAAAATCACGGTATAGAACATTTAAGATGGATAAAAATCACTACATAGAACACCAAGGATCTTAATTTCTAAAAACCCAACCTTTTAGAAACCTACACATATCAGTAAGCTTTTTAAAATCTACAAACCATTCCTAGAGAAAGGAAACTTTAAATTAAAACCTGACCATATGAAATGTCTTAAAAGGACCTTTAAGAAAACAAACAAAAAGCCAATATCAAAACACATACACAAACAACAGTTTATTGATTTTCCTACATCTATTTAGAAAATCTCTAGTGGTTTAGACATGGAGTCAGTTGGAAAACTAATAATAAAGTTTTATTTATAACATATAGATTAGTTCTGAACAAATTTAATAAAGACAAATAATGAAAATCTGAAAAGAGTATTTGGCATTCATTCATCAAGGTATATAATATGGTAATCTACAAATATCAAGTTAAAACAATCATTATAATCACACTACATTCTAAATCGAGTACCATTTCATTTATGTAGTCTACTAAACAATGTAATACACATATAATGTAATGACCTTAGTTATCAAGAATATTTATGAATGTCTATCACTTACCTCTTTTTCTTTATGGTAACGCAAAAACAGTAGTTTAGATGATGGTATAAACAGTTTTTCTACAAATGATGATGGCAATTTTGTATTTATCTGTTCAACAATCTAAGAGAATAAAATAAAAAGAAATGAGCTATCAAGTCACAAAATGCCATCAAAGAACCTAAAATGCATATTCTTAAGTGAAAGGAGCCAATCTGAAAAGGCTTCATATTATGATTTCAACTATGATGTTCTGGAAAAGACAAAACTACGGAGACAGTAAAAATATTGATGGCTGCCAGAGGCTCAAGGGGAAGGAGGAAGAGATGAGTAGGTGGGGCACATGAGATTTTTAAATCAGTGAAATTATTTTGTATGATATTGTAATGGTAAATATATGGCACTATACATTTGTCAAAACCCATACATTGTATAAAGAATGAACCCTGAAGTAAACTATGAATTTTAATTAATAATGTATCAGTTTGGCTCATCAATTATAATGAACACCATACTACAGCAAGATGTTAATAACAGGGAAAACTATTGGGAGAAGAGGATACATGAGAACCCTGTACTTTATGCTCAATTTTTCTGTAAACCAAAACTCCTCTGGAAAAACAGTCCATTAATTTAAAAAAAAGAAGCTGTGTGTTTACATAATATACTTTAAATTTAAACGCAAACACAGGTATTTGCTTTACATTGGCCAAGGGAAGTGTAACTTTGGTAGAAATGTTCAGCAGAATATCATCTAGAATTTGCTTTAAAATAATCCAAACGGGGATGGAGGAACAGCAAGGGCATGGGAGGGCAAGAGGCTTAGATGGGCCAAATGTATCAAGTATGCAGAGATTCCTTATACTATTCTATTTTTTAAATATGCATAAAAGTATCTATAATAAAAGGCTAAGGGGGAATATTTATGGTTAAGGATAAAAACTATAACAGAAGTTTCATATGGGAAACAAAACATAACAGGATCTTTCAAAATCGCTATCAAGTACCTTCTCTTATACGGTATTTGTCAGCAGCATTAGGTAGTCTCATGAAAAGGATGGTGTTTCATCAAAAAAAAAAAAAAAAAAAAACAAAAAACGAAACAAAAAACCCCTAGTACATCTACACTGAGATAAGCCTTCAAACACTAAAAGTAAATAGATTCTAGGGCAAAAGCAAACTAGATTATATAAATAAGACTAATGCGCTCAAAAAAGCCCCAAAACAACCAAGGCCTTAATTTCATCCATAAGTAAAGCAAATTTAAGGGCCTGAATAAACCAACATATTAAAAAGCAACAATAAAAAAAATTCACATACCAATGTGAGTAAATTCAAGACTGAGATGATATAATCTGTACCACAAGTCTGGCAATTCTCCAGTTGATCTAATCCATATGTAATGACCATGTCACAATGTATAGTCATGCTAGGATCCAAGCTGCCGAGCAAAACACCAACACACTCATTAGCAGCTGTCAACACAGCCTCAGAAAAAAACACTTGATTTGCAGCCGTCACACATCTCATTACTCTGTACAGAACCTGCAAATGGGGAAAACAAGCAGCTTTTTAAAAAAATTCACATGCTTCCACAGAGCGAAAAATCATTTTCTATTTAATGCAGTTTCAACTGAAAATTAACTGCCTGTTTTGTCAGTAGTCTCTCAATATACTAGTTCTCAGAGGGTAGTAATAATAAGGGTATCTTTAGTACACTACACAAAAATGATCTTGCTTAAAAAATTCTAAAGTACAACTGTTTCAGAAATGGAATTTGAGTCCTCTATTTCCATTGTACCTGCTTCCTGTGCTCCCAACGTCACTAAAGGTCCGAAACTCGTAATCTTTATAATTATGAAATACGCAGAACTTAGAACTGTAATAGTATTAACAGCATGGGAATAACCTGCCAAAAGGATAACTTTCTATAATCTAGCACTTGGGCTTTGGACAATCAATCTTTTAATACTAACAGTATTCTCATTCATAACATATGATACCTATATGAGGATTATAAAAACCATGTAATTTCCAACCAAAACCTCCACTAAATTATAATAATCAAAATTAATGTACTAAATTTCTAATAAAAATAACTTGGGGGAAAAAAACAAACTGACAAAAAGATATCTCTAAAATATTTCTGTAATAGTCAACAACTACTACACAGAGGTTTTTTAAACCTATATATAGGTTTAAAAGGCCTAAAGAACTTCATGAAAGAATACATTTAATATGTAATTATCCTGGAAAACTATTATGTTTCTTTCATTTTATATCATGAAATGGACTTTATTTCAACATTGACATAGTCATCAAATAACCACTTTTGAGATGGTAAAAAAGAAGGATCTTAAACCATTTTGATCAGATTAAAACTACCAACATGCTAATTATCTTCACAATCAGACATTTCTGCTCAAATACACAGTTAATGTACCATTTTATCTAGCAATGTGTTTAACAAAAGCAAATACTCACAAAAGCTAAAGTTTTATCCTCACAGTAAAATTTTAATCATTTAGACTAAGTTTGTTGACTATATCACACATTTCTCCATTCTTCTTTAAGCAGAGTATAATGATGGAGGTTCATTTCTGATGACTATTATGCTGAACCACTCACCAAACTGTAATACACTGCAGTTGATGCTGGGAGCAACAGAAGAATGGCTAATTTTTTTTTTTTTTTTAAGATTTTATTTATTTATCTTTAGAGGGGAGGGGAAGGGAAGGAGAAGAGAAAAATCAATGCGTGGTTGCCTCTCATGCATCTCCTGCCAGGAACTGGCCTGCAACCCAGGCATGTGCCCTGACTGGGAATGAAACCCCGATCCTTTGGTTCGCAGGCCCACGGCTCAATCCACTGAGCTACACCAGCCAGGGCTAACTTTGTTTTTTTAAATCCTCACCTGAGGACATATTTATTTTAGAGACAGAGGAAGGAAAAGAGAGAAAGATTGACTGGCTGCCTCCTATATACACCTGACCAGGGATCAAATCCACAACCTAGGTATGGGCTCTGACCAGAATGGATCTGGCAACCTTTTGGTACATAGGACAATTCAATCAACTGAGCTGCCCAGCCAGAAGAAGTGCGGCGATCTTATCTTTGGTCTCAGATTTCTATACATTTTAAGTCCTTATGGCTTTATATCCTTTGATGTCCAGGCTATCCAGTTATTTCGTCCTGTCATGCTCACATAAAAGTATTTTTTGAGGCTTTCTCTATACTGTTATTCTTAATATGCTGAAAAACTAAAAGAAGACTCAAATTTAAAAGCAAAAGATTTTTAATAAATGCTTAAAAAAAGAATAAATGGAATCTATAAAGGATCTCCTAATACAAAAGTTCACCGACATTTAAAAATTCACAGTGGCTTTTTAAGCGGGGGAGGGGGGGAAGGAAGTAGAAGTAGGATGGGACACAGAAATTCCCAAATTTTCCAGCTATTCAAGAAAGTGGCCAGATACATACATGCTAGACAAATGAAAGGTTAATAGCAGTATACCAGATAAACAGAAGCATTTACAACACAATTTTATTTTTGAATAATACTCAGAACTCCTAAATACACTTACATCTGTCACATACGCCTCAGTAATTGGAGGACCCCGAATTGGGCTGAAGCGTTCCCCAATGCTCCTCACTACAGTACTGAATACCCTGAGAAGAGCTGCCAGCTTTGGTAAAGACACTGAAGGAGGAGGTACATCTTCATCCACTGACTCTCCAGAGGCCACATGGCTGAGGTCCTAGAAGTGAATGTACAGCGTTCTTATTTACGTAAAACACTTCAATTAACTTTATAATTGATTTTTACAAACAAAAAGGCATGTTGACCTATAAGAAAAGGAAACATGAATCTAAGGTAAAAGTAGATTTTATTTTCCAATTAAATAAGTCAATATTAATCTGAGTAGATTAAGGAAGTAACCCCTTGTACCAACTCAGATAGGTATTGGGACAAATTAATTCTGGTACATACACTATAGTTTTATACAGGTATAAATGAAGCCAGAAACTTTTGCCATTCCTGAATTGTTTGCTAAAATCTCATTCCAGGTATTGGAGCTACTTAACTCAATAAGAAGTACTCCACACCAACATTATGTACACAAAGAGTACATATGTGAGGAGGGAGGATCAGCGGGAGAGAATTGTAAGATCTGATTTACAGTTTTATAATCTAATTGCAGGAAAAAATATAAAAAGATTAGTAAAAAATGGGATACTAGAATTAATATGTTACTACCTATACTTTAAACAACCAAATAATAGAAGAGAGTTAGATCTTATGGATACCAAGGGGAAGAGAGTCTCTACAATCTACAATGGCTAGCTTCAGAAGGGCAGATCAACTTTAAAGATGGGCTAGGAACACCGACATTCCAATTGTGGAAGGGAAGAAACATGTGGAAGCAAAATATTCCCTCGCTTTTCTCTGAAAGGGAGCAAGTAGACTGGTACAGTTAAAAGTAGTGTATTCTTATTGGCTAGAAGCAGCTATGGTTATAAAAAAAAGATGAAGCTAAATCGTAATGGGAGCCTTGAATACCAAACAAGAATCACAGTAGATCTGAGTAGGGAAGAAACCCAAAATAATTCAGACAAAAAATGGCATGTTTAAGCCATGACAATAGGGCCAGGAAAGCCAAGAACCAGTACCAGAAACTTCAGCAGTATCCTTAAAGCTACCATATGTACTTGTTCAGCTGTAAAAGTTGGCAGAAACCAAGTCTTGTCCTCCAAAGTATGTTCCAAGATCTCCATACATGTAAGAGGAAAGTCTTCAGGAGCTTTTATACAATAACAATTCATCTCACTTTTTAAGATTCTTTTTTTTAATCCTAGCCCAAGGATATTTATTTACTAATGAGACAAAGAATATTAGTTGCCTCCCATATATGCCCCTACCAGGGAATCGAATTTTGGAGTACTAGATGACGCTCCACTCAGCTGAGCCACCAGACCAGGGCTAAGACTCTTTCAGTAACAAAAATAAGAATAAACTACAGAAATGTCTTCAAAACACTACCAGCTACCAAGACCATTCTAAGCTTTGCAAAATTAGACCTACAATTTTTCTTTGAGTCTTTCTGGTAATTCTGCTGATAACTCAAAAATAACATCTAAAGAAATAAAATGTTGGCAATGGTCTTACAATTTCTGCTCAAATGTCAGGTGATCTAAATTATTTAAAAATAAATCTAGCACAGTTTAAGATTTATTTATTTTTAATAACTTGGCTTTCTCTATACTCACCTCAGCGTATGCCTCCATGTCCTCTAGAAACTGACCAAGGAGAGTAGTAGAAAATGCAAGATCAGCTACCCAAAATGGTTCCAGGCTCTGTAACCACCCTAGGAATCATATAAGAAATTTTGGAACAGCATAAAAAATAAAACATCCAAATAAAAATATATTTAAGAGAGTTGTTTTAAAAGACATCTGGTTTTCAAGTTGCCAACTCTTAAACACAACCTATATCATAAAACTAGAACTATTTACTGTTAAGATGCTGACCATGATCATCCAGTGTCTTTTAAATGCTGCAATAATGAATGTTCTCCAGAAATTAAAATGTGTATCTCACATCCTACTTTTTCAACAGATTTAATAACCATGTCATCACTAAAGACATGGCTTAGATTAAAATGCCACAACCTATCAACCTCCAGGCTGGTTATCTACTCTAGGGCCACAGTCAGCCACCAAACATGTATACTCATCACCCCAGTGGAAATGACACTGTACCAGTCTCACCTGCACATCATATTTCCAGAAGTTTATTGCCCCAAATATGCTAAGAGAAACTATAGCACTTGGAACAGGCTAAAATATCTAAGTGAGTCGTGCTAGTTATTCACTTAAAAAATATTTTATTTTATCATTTATGGCAATTTTCTAAATTAAACCATTTGCTTGTTTAGTTAAAAAACAGAAACAAAAAAAACACAAGCCACAAATATTTAGGATCTTCCATTTTAAATTCAGGATACAACCACTATAATATCTCCTCCTACCAGCAAACGCCACAAATGACTTAGAGTTAAGTCCTTCCAATTTCTCACTGGAGCATTATAATCTGTACTTGGAAGTACACTATTTTCTTTTGAAAAGATAAATCTAGCCAACAAGTAACGTTCATTTATAATAACAAACTATTTGTTAAACAATATTTTTCTTGTACTTTCAAAGAAATACTAACAGCTGGTCTGTGAGGGACCAATGATCCTTCCCACAATATTTATATAACTGGTATATGCTGAACCACTTACCAGACACCTGCTGTGTGAGTGAAGGTTTCTGAGTATGATCTATATGCCATCCAACTAATATATCAACCGTATCCTGGATGGAAATAGAGAAGGGCACTAAGCATTTTAAGGTCTTAACTGCTATTCCACCTATAGGTGATTTCAGAGTAAGAAGCCCTAGAAAGGTAATCTATGTTCTACCTATGTGACATCATACAAAGTGAAAAAAGGGAAGGGCAACCAAGAGAATAATGAAATTTAATTCATAATACTGATGATATATTTTTCTTTAAATATCTTAAGGCATTAGTGTCAGAAAATACAGATAGTATTTTCTGTAAAAACATTATTGCTGCACCATTCAATCATGGACCCTCAAACATCACTGTTTATACTCAAAGTAGCAGCAGCTTTGTTTTCTGAGTTTCAAGGTCCTCATACATGCAACCAAATCTCTCAATCTATCATTTGAAAAGAGAGGATTGGGGGACTCACCCTAAAGTTAGTGCTGAAAATATGAGGGTAGCATCGAGCTACCAAAAGAATGCACTTAACACATTTGCAAAGTAATTCCGGTGTATCCACATTTTCAAGAATGGACTGCAGGCTGGTCATTACAAGCTATAAAATAAAATTACAAACCATGAACATTCAACAAAAAAGGAAGAAAACAAGCAAATTAGATTCATTATTTAATAGTGACTACATCCAAAATTTATGATACCCAAGAAAATTCTATAGTTTTAGCACAAAAAAGAAGTTGAAAACATTTTATTCCACTATGATATTAGGCTGAAAACAAGTACTGTTTTCTCTTATCTGATGTCTGTTAAAATTATTTCTATGTAATGTCTATTTACATTATCCCTAAGTACACTCTTTAATACCACTGATGTGATTAAATTGCAAGTACAAAATCTAATGTGCTTGGAAACATTTTTTTAAATACCACAATTATTTTCTAATTCAAAATATAGAGCAAATTTTGTACAGTTTATGCTTTAAACTATTAGTATGTGCTTCAAGCTGAAATGACTTAGGGAAGATTAACATGGCCCCAATTCATGAATGACCCACAGGCCCACATCACCACTACATATATTTTTAAAATAAATAATGGCATAACACTAGTTGAATATTTTGTAGCTATTAAAAGCCACTTTTCCCCCCAAAAAGGAAAGCTCCTCTTTACAAAAAAAGTTATAAACGTAGCAAAAAATACTAGAATTAGAAAACTAACATTTCACAACAGCCAAAGTTATAATATACACAGGCACAGACTATGAATGGATGCTAAGATCACTGACTGCAATATTACTAAAAAAACAGAATGCTCAGAAGATCTCATGGCATCATGCCAAATTATTCACTAATTACAGAGAGAAAAATCAGCCTTCATAATGGAAAGATCTGGTGGTCATCACCTCAACCGGGCAATCAAACTCTTCATCTCATAGAGTAAGACCCGAAGTCTAAACAAAATCTGATCAGGAAAAAACAATTTGAAAAACCCACAAAACAGAACATTACACAAAATACAAAGAACAAAAAGGGACAGAGAACTGTTCTAACCGAGAGAGATTAAAGAGACACATCACCAAACACAACGCATGAATCTTGATGGAATCCTGGGTCAGGTAAGACAAAAGATATAAAAGACATTTTTAAAAAAATTTTTTTTAAGATTTTATTTATTTTATCTTCAGAGGGGAAGGGAAGGAGAGACGGAGAGAAACATCAATGTGTGACTGCCTCCCGTGCATCCCCCACCGGGAACTGGCCCACAACCCAGGCACACACCCTGACTGAGAATTGAACCGCGATTCCCTGGCCCGCAGGCCCGCGCTCAATCCGCTGAGCCACACCAGCCAGGGCTAAAAGACATCTTTGAGCTAACTGCAGAAATATAAATATAGATTGCATTATGTAATAAAATTCTCTTAGGTATGATTATAATATTGTTGTTATATAGGAGAACAGCCTTATTCTTAGGCGATGCATGTCAAAGCATTACAGGATAAACTGTCACAATGTGTATAATTTATTTTCTAATGATTCAATAAAAAAGTGTACATGTAAAAATAAAACAACTGTAGCAAAATGTTAGTAAGTGACAAATCTAGGTAAAGAATATAAGGTGTTTATTGTACTGATCTGTTTTCCTATGGATTTGAAAAGTTTCAAAGTAAATATTTGGAGAGAAGTAGTAACATACAAAACTAAATATTTTGTATTAATGTTTGGAATATTAATACAACTACTATAGAGGATAAGCCTACTTTGTAGTTATGCTATTCAGTTAATTTTCTGAATCATTTCCAAAAAAATTTTTTCATAACTTCTATAATCAAAGAAAAATGCATCTGTTAAAAAGGCAGAATAGAGTTAAGTAGCACTGATATTTATTCAGTTATTTAAATCACTTGGAATAAGAATTTTTGACACATCAAACCTAAAAAAGCCTAGTATTAGTTGTGATGTTCAGTTTTTGCCTCCATCAAAAAATGTGAAGCCTTTCCTAATGCAGCTCTCCTCATGGAGTTCCTATTTTCAAACCAGCAAATAATTCTAGTACTAAGCAAATTCAAAGGAAAGCTTCTAGAAAGCAATTGGGGGAGAGGGGAGACGACACCTAACATTTTAAGTCTACCTTTAATGTGAGTCCTTTACTCAAATTCAGAAAGAGGAATTTTACTTACATCATATTTACTATCAGTAGACAGCATTATTCTAAGTCTCCTTTCTTCAATCTCCCTCCAAGGACATGTGTTAAGGACAATTTTCTTTACAAGCATATCAACAGCCCCCCACCCCCATTCTTACCTGCATAACAGATGAAAAGGCTTTCTTTTCTCCTACAGTCTCAAGTGCTTTGTAGGTGGCACATAAGTAGAGGAGTTTAACTTCATCTTTTGCAGATGAGCTAAATTTGCTGAAAATCCATTTGAAGATCTTCTCGGCCTCATAGCTCAGAGAAGCACAAAGAAGGCCAAGACAGCAAGCTCCTTCCTGTCTTAACTCCTGAAGCAATTTGCTACTGTGTTTATTTTGATGAAAATAAAACACAAAAGCGTAAGCTTTCAAAGATGACAAGAATGACATCTCACAAAAGAAATGTCTTAAATGACTTTTTAAAAAATTTCTATTCAACCTACCTAAAAGGTTGAGATTTTATTCATTTTAAGTATTTTCTATTCTCTCTATCCTGCAGTGCCCAAAAGTAACTTTGTTAGACATTGGGCTTTCTTTTACAGAATCAATTACTTACAAACAGTAAGGGAAGTCCAAGAAATACTAAAATTCATGCGTTAAACTCCATCTCAAGCTGCATTAAATGATTCACAAAGAGCAGCAACAAATGATTAGATAAAATACTATAAATATATACTGTATCATTTCAATATATAGAGGCTATAAAAACAGGAAACTGTAATAGTTAAATACAATAAACTTAAAGGAATAACAACACTCATTTAAGTATAATAGGTAACTACATAAAATACAACCATCAAAAAGCAGTAAGGTTTATGACCTGCTGAGATGAGTTTTTGGGCGCTTTCCAACACTGCAATTTTTTGGGAATCAACATACAGATAAATGACTGCATACCTTTAGAGAATGCCAATAGTCCCCTAGACTATGTGGTCTCAATCTACTGTTGCCCAAAAAAGGATTGTATCGTCTCATTCCACTGTTGCCCTTTCACCTCTACTCTCTAAGCAATTTCAAAATTCTCTAGTTTACAAACATTAACTGCGTTCATTCATTCATTCATTCATTCATGCCTTCATTAAGAGTTTATGTCACTTTACATGTCAATGCTCAATTATTGTTATATTGACAAATTTTTTAAAAATGGTATTCTCTTTCAATGATTCTATTTGTATCCAATGTTTATTAACATATAAATACTTTAACACAGATGAAGATGATAAGAGAACCCAGTGAAACACTAAATAGATGTTCATAAATGAAACCAATGGGTTTACCTTATTTTTAATAATTTCTAAAATAATCAATTTTTTAAATTTAACCATTATTAGTTACTTACCTTTCATTAAGCACATCATGTACAGCAGTCAAGATATTATCCAATTGTTTAACTAGTACCTTTAAAAAAACACATTTATAAAAATTTCAAATTCATAAACTTTTAAGAATAACATTCTGTACTTTTTTCTTGTATCCCCTTCCAAATTATAATTGGACAACACCTTACTTTCCTTATTCCAGCCCCCAATTAACATATATCAAGAGTGTTATAAGTTTTCTTTCAGACTATGAAAAAAATTTATCCATACAAATCATTGAGCCATGATCATTGATAAAAAAAAGAATAAACTCAGGAGATTTGTTTTATTTACTCTGAAACACATTTTTAAAAAAATAGATTCATGGATGAAGAGATGACTATGTGATGAAGCAATATGGCAAAATGTTAATAACAGAATTTAGACGATGGGCATATTATGTTCACTGTAAAATCCTTTCAATTGTCTGTATATTTGTAATTTTTCATAACATTTGGGGGAGGGGCAAGAAGCTTGTTTTGAATCAAATATTATGTGACTCGCCATACATTTCTCATTAATTTTCTCCTACTCTATATCAAGTTCTTCATTTCACATTAGAATTACTTGGGGGTAGAGACAAATTTGTAACTACTGCTGCACTTTGTCCTTAAAGGAGTTCCTCCATTTATTCGGCCCTGGACACTAGACCAAACTTACCCTTGAACAAAGTATGTATGTACCCCCCCCAATTTCACATATGAAAAACAACACATGAAGCATATTCTGTCTTAGAACATAGAAAAAAATTCTGAAGACAACACAACACATGTGTTAAAGGCACTTTACTGCAGAAGGCAACCAATGTAGGTCCAACAATGGTAGATAAATTACACATCAGGGGCATAAAAAATTCTAAACCATCATAACACAGGCCAAACTAACCTGGAATAAGGAACCTCTGTTATTTTTACTTAGACGTAAACCTTTTCCCTTCTTAAACCACTCCAGACAGCATCACCTAGTTTATTATAGAAACACAAACATTATCAACATTCCCCAACACACTCCACTCACCAGTTTATTTTCTGGTTGCTGAATAAATTCCTTCAACTGCTTTACAGTAGCCAGTCTTCGGTCTCTGTCGTCTTCCCGGGTGATCCTCCGAAGAAGATTCGACAGTCGAGACTCATCAGAGTAAGACATCAATCGCTCTGTGAATAGAAACATATAAATATTTTGTTATCCATTGAGTATAAATAAGCATAGGAACCTTATATCCAAAATATTTTAAAGTACATCAAAAATCATAGTCTCCTAGACAATAAAAGCTCAACGAATGCAGGTCCCATCACACTTTTGTTCCTCACTACAAACCAAGCCCAAGCAGCTGGCCATCTTATAGACCCTCGGAAAAAGTAAGCTCAAGTAAATACCTCATTCTACAGGGTCAGTTGAGACAGAAAAAATGCTTAGAAATTATTCTCTTCAGGTTACAGGTAAAGTGTCATCAGGAGTAACATGCTATATGCCTCTATTTCTCATCTAGGTATTCCACTGGAAGGCTCGAAGCCTTCCAGATTATCATCACATTATCATCATCTTCCCAGCACAAAGCTTTGGTCAATTGAAATCATGTTTCACTACAACCTACCGTGTGCAAGGTACTCTGCCACTCAAAAAGTGGCAGATCAGAACCTTTCCTCCCTTTATTTTTTTAATGACAAGAACAAGCAGGAATGCTCAAATAATGCTTGACAATAAATAAAAATGCATTTAAGTATAAAAATTCTCTTTGTAAGTTTTCAACTGCTATTTATCATAATTAACCAATGGACATGTTTCTTTCCAAGGCATGAAAGGAATACTAACAATAAAAGAAATTACAACATATGAGAGAAGGAATAGGAATTTTTGAATATTTCAGTGAGGATGAATACGGAAAATGTCATTAGGGTACCAGACCAGAAACGTAGGCTCTATTTACAATTCTGCCACTAGCAAACTACATAACTCTGAGCCTGTGAAGAGGAAGAATTGGACTAAACTAGTATACAGTCACTTTCTAGCTTTATCATACATAAGTCTAACTTCAAACACTATTAAGAAACAGTACAGTCTCTGATCTAGCTTTCTACTTTTGAAAATTTATCCAAAAGAAGTATTTTTTAAAAAGCTATATACCAAAAAAAGACCTACGTGCACAAAGATGTTCACCAGGATCTACGCAACACAGACATACATACACTCCAAGGGAAAAAGTTCATAAACTTAAAGTCCACAGTAACTATATCCAACGAAGTGTATAAACGGGAAATCTTGATTTCATACTCAGCTTCACCAATGAAATTAATTTCTTTTAGAAAAAAAATCATTACCTCTAATCCTGTGAATTTTCAGGGCACTTTACCTCTACACTGTGGCTGGCAGAAAGTGGCATCAGTGTATCCAACTTCAGAAAGGATCCACTCCATAGACTCCCATACCCCCAACAGGCATCAGGGTTGAAGGACCCGCTACAGTAAGAGCCCACTATACATTCAGTTGCCATAATAATCAGGAAAATCCTTTCTTTAAAATTTTATCCAGTCTTATTTTAACAGAATTCTCTTCTAAAAAATATTAAAACCTTTGTCATAGGAACATACTCTTAAACAGTTCACAGGAAAAGGAATGCAAAGAATTGCACATGTTTTTCAACACAGAGTAAACTAACCAACTCACACATGTGCAAAAGCATTGGTAAGAAATAAAGTGTCCAGTAGAAGAGAAGATACAGGTCTCTGTAGAGGCGTACATTCTTGGTCCCCAGGTTGCCCAGCCTTACCCTGTGATTTCCTCATGTCTTTGATGGCTAATGCACGACTGCCATGCTGAACACTGGTGAACTCAGGGCTGGTCACATTGTTAACCCTCAGCTCTTGCCCCAACGACTTCCGACCATAAGTATTTTCCCCAGATCCTCCATTGACACTGTAACCACCTGAAAACAGCAACATTTATATTATTTTAATAAGGCTCTTTGTGTTACTCAATGAATTCTTACTACCCACTCTACAGCTCAACCAGCCTTTACTTCTCCTACCTATTCCTGTGCTGCCTGCCTTGAAATCATATTTTCATCTCATTTTAAAGATTTTTATTTGTTTGTTTATTTTGGGGGGGACATCAATGTGAGAAAACACCGATCTGTTGCCTTTCCCAAGCAACCCAACAGGGGACCAGGGACAGGACCCGCAACCTAAGCATGTGCCTTGACCAGAACTGAACTGGTGACCCATCACTTTGCGAGCCGATGCCCAACCAACTGAGCCACACCAGTCAGGGCTTGATTTCATTTTAGTATAATCAATGGAAGGTAAGAGAAATGAAACCGAAAGTCACATTTGCTCTCTTAAAACTTTTGGGAAGTCTAGAGGAGAGATGGTAATTGAGACTTCAGCTTTTTTCTTTTCTGGCAAGGAAACTTCACTTATGTAAGGAGTGCTTTAACTTTAAAAAATTAAGGAGATAAACTTAATGAAGTTTCAAAAATCTCATGGAGTGGGTGTGTGTGTAGCCAGCCACATAGCTCTAAGTCCAGGGTATCTTTCCTCTGCACCAAACTGTGTTGCCTATAATAAAGAGCTTTTTACTTTAACATTTTATATAAGTATAAAATAGCTACATTTTAAGCTATTAGAAGAGAGGGGTGAGGAAGGGGGAGAAAGGGGTGGAGGGATGGGTAGGTTAAAAAACAAATCAGAAAATATGCCTCTACCAATAAGGAAATATATATACCCTTTTCGTCATTCTGTATGTCAGCGTGGACTCTGGTATCATCGTGCCTTTGCCGAGACACCACAGCTGAATTTGAAGGTTGCAGTCCATAAGAAGAAGACCCACCCCTATCTCTGGATGAAGAGTATTTTAAATTATCTGGGTCGGCTGATGCACTATCAGTTCTGTAAAGAGAGAAGAGTGTAAGATTAGAATTTTAAACAAATATCATAATGGCCTAAATCAGCAGTCTTCAACTGATGTGCCTTAAAAACATGCAATATTTGACTATTTAGTCAGGGGCACTGACCTCTTTATCCATAGACTGTCAGGTAAAAAAAAAAAAAAAAAAAAAAGACACAGCTAACACAACAATAGCTGTCCAGTATGAATGAATCAAAATTATACCAGTTTTTTTTCTTTTTGTCAGATGGACAAAACAAAAAAAAAATAAAAACAAAAAAACAAAAAAAAAACCCAAACATATTTTTTGGTGTGTTGCAGAATTTTAGTAATTAGTTTATGTGCACCATGAGATGAAAAAGGTTGAAAATCACTGGCCTAAATCAGAAATCTTTCCTTTATACAAGCCTCTCTCCTCTACCTTTTTAGTTATTTAAATCATTACAATTATAAATGAGCACTCCTGTGTCTAATAAGTCTCAACTGGGAAGGGACTGTCAATGGATGAAATGCCTGTTTTTGAGCCCTTTCTGCTACTATTCTAAGGACCCATTTAGAAATATGAATAACTACAAGGATTAAGGTTCCCAACTCATCCCACTTTGCTCAAGACTTCATTGGTTTTAGCACTGGACAGCCCGTGTCCTAGTGACTCCCTCAGTCCTCGGCAAACTGGGGTACTTGGTCACCCAGTCTAGAATTCTCTTCACCTGACTTGAAAAAAGAAGTAGTTCTTCCTCCCAGAACAGGTTTAATCACTGGAAAAATTAATCTTCCCAATCATAAAAAACACTGGCAACATATCAGGCAGAGGCAATGTGTTACCAAATTATTTTTAAAGTACGGCCTCATGGCAATAAGGCATCCTTTCTCTCTCACCTAAATTTGTAACTTGATTATTTGATGGAAAACAAATTGTGGAAAGATATTTGAAAGCAAGCTCGGTAGGGTATTAGAACACATTAGTTACAATGTTAGATTATTTTAATGAACTGCAATACTAAAGACTTCATTGAAGATTTAACTATAAAGAATATCTATTAAAATCCTAAAAACAAAGTGAAGAAAATGAAAGATATCAGGAATCTAATAAAGCTAAATTTGAAGGCTGCAGTTCATAATCTATATAAAAATCAAATGTTATCCAAAATAACCCTGGATACTTGGATATTAATAAACAACAGGTGCAGTTCCAGGGTAAAATCAGTGCCCCTCTCCAAGGATCAGCTCTGTGCCTCAATGTCCTCATCAGTAAAATACAGAGCTGAACTTCATAATTTCTCATGAACCTTATTCTTCCAACCATCAATCCTACAGCATCAAGAAATAAGACAATACTACATACTACGTGGCAGCAAAAAAAAAGTTCTACTAATATTTCTTCTGAGAGGAACAACCTTTTGAAATACAAATCAGTTTTATGTTACTTACTGAAAACACCCTCTGAACTCATAATTACTTGGAAAAATTTAAGGACACTGGCAGGGGCAGAAACTACTCTATTCCTCAACCCCTGTGCCTCTACCCCATGTATAAGAATAACTGCAGTGTTTGTAAATATATTTCATCTAGTTTGTTAGTCTTTCATTGCCCTCACCCACAAAAACACTAAACATGAAACTTTGTATAGGCTCAATCAGACACCTGATCTGTATTTACTGTAACCACTGTTAATATAGAATACAAACAATAGGTCCAATTAAACTTGGATACCTAAGTGGTACAAGTCTAAATTATTCCTAAAGGCTCTCAATTTGAAACTTGATAAAATTCTGTACCTCAGCATACTAAAGCAACTAAGACTTCATAATAGTGTATCTTCTTCAGACAAACAGGGTTCACTAATTAATAAACAAAGGTTAGTACTTTCAACATATGGGAAAATAAAATCTCTGGAATTTCAAGAAAAATGTATGAGGATATTTTCAAAGTATACTAAGTCTATAAGCATTTAAGTACCTTTAACACTAAATGGAATATAAGAACTTTTAAAAACTAATGTAAAAACATTCCCCACATATCTAAAAATAGCACATTAAATGTTCACCTATAATAATCCATAATATACTGTAACATAATTTCTGAAAGGGAATTGAAAAATTAAAGACAGCATATGAACTTTTCTGACAGGTTTTGAACTTTCTTGTATGTATGGCATCTAACACAATCTGGGAAAGTGAGCTGTTAGGAAATGAATGAATAAAATAATTCTGAAGCACCTAGATAACTGAAGTCTACCAATATTTAAATGTCTGAATTTCCTATTTTCATTACACTTATATATCACATATATTTATTTCCCTTACTATTAAGAGTTAAATATTTGTACTGTTTTCTGGTGGCAGAGCAGTAAGTATAAGGCAGCAGAGAATACAGGTTTAAAAAAAGATCTGGGCTCAAATCCCAGCTCCAGTACCAAAAAGTGTGAGCTGCAAAAGGTACTTACTCTCTAAACCTTAGTTGTCTCTTATGTAAAATAGGGATTACACCTATCTAATATGGAAGGCCATTGTGAGGCTTAAATAAGATGAATTCTTTAGGAAAACTGTGCTTACAGAGTACACTCAATGACTATGGCCATATTACTAAATAAACTCAAGGTTTCCAGTCTAACAAATAATGTATAAGTAGTTAATGAACATACAAAGACAATCAAAATAAGTTCTTATGCTCTATATACTGCTGTTAGTTTTAGTTCTTCACTGAAGAAATTAAGTGATCTACTGCTACCAACAAATACATTTCTAACTAGCAAGTACTGGTTTCAAATTAAACTGGAAAAAAGAAAAACAGGAGCAACTTCCCAATTCAAGTTACTGGTATTCTGAACCCAAAAGCACAAAATGGTTCAGCATGTACAAAAAAATCTCTATTTTCTAATATCTAGACTGCTTAGGTCCCAAAAAACTGTCAGTATCAGGCTGTAATCACCAAGATCATGTAGTCCAATAAAGAAAAAACTGTTAAAGAGGAGAAATGAGTGCTTAAAATGAGGCAATCAAAGGCGCAAAATAGAAATGCGGATTTGAGCTCAAAGAGGCAGGCAAAAATGTTCAACTAGTTTATAGGAGCTGAAAAAGCTATTATCTGACAGAATTAGTGTCTCAATTTAGTTATAAAAGAAAGTGTATCTGTTAAGACTAAGAATCCTAGAGCAAGGATCCCAAAATACCTCCTTAGCCCCTTTAATATTCTAAAAATGTTATGGAGAGAGAGAGAAAAATGCATAAATTTCCCCAAAATGATTAACTGAAGTTAAAGCCTGATGTACATGCCACACGCGAGGTAAGTTTCTAAAGCTCATACCTCAAAAATCGCATACTGTATAATATGGAGCCTTTGTGATGTTTTGCATCAAGTCAATCTGTAAGACAGTAGTTACAATATTAGTGAAGGCAGAGGGTTAAAACATTTGTTGTTCAAACATGTAGCAAATACCAACCATGGGTTAGGTGCTTTTAGTCAAACTATGGCCCTCTAGGTTTCATATGTTGAAGCAAAAATTTAAATGGAAAGCCACTCTGTGCCTTAGGGGAGAGGCTTAAGGTGGCAACCAAAAAAAAAAAAAAAAAAAATTTAGTACAAAGAAGAATTTAAATGTTCATTATAACATACAAATCACATGCAAATATAGTTACACTATTTTAGTGACCTATTCTCAATATACAGAAAATGTAACAAATCTGAGAGGTCATTCATTTTTGTATGACCCAAATCCTCAGACCTCACATCAACAATCTACCATGTGTTAGAGGATAGTATCTCCTGGCTGAATGTGGTCCAGTTCTTATAAGTGTTATAAACAATAACAAAAAGAAAAAAGAAGAAAAAGAGCCACTCTGGAACTATGAAGTCAGGGAATTCCCTATAAGGAACATTTCCATAAAGCACCCAGAAATAAAGCACCCCAAAATGACTTGATGCAAACACCACACCTGGTGGTGCCACAGTAATAAGCATCATACTGCTTCAAGTTATTTTTAAGTAGGCTTATTAAGGAATTTTGCTCTATTGGTGAAATCTTATTTGTTATGGGTATCAACCAGGAAATGAGATTTGCACTAAAGCCAATGAGGTGAGAATATATTTATTCTCTAAAACAGTGGTACTCAAAAGACAGTATCACTGTCACAAAGCAGTTGTCAGATATGCTGAGTTTTTCATACTGTCAATATCACTTGAGAGTGGTTTATCATTTTTAGAAATAAGTTCACAGTTATCCCTGTGGTGTCTCTTACTCACCTGGATTCACACATGCTTTCATGGGGGATAAAAAAAAAAAGTGAAACTGTGTGACCTTGGACCTTTTGTATGTACATCACTTTCACATTAGAAACACTGCTCTAAATTGAGTCTACAGCTAAAAATTTCATTTGGGAGACTCAGAGACTTCATTACATGAAACTCTTCTCAGGAGAAAATAGTTAAGTTCAAATTTAATGGAAGAACTGAACCATCATGTCAAAGTTATAAATGAGTTTACATCAGTTTTGCAATATTAAGTTTATATAATTTCTTGCTGACACTTCCTTAGCTCAAGAATCTATAATACCAACCTATTTATGGATTCTTTGTTACCAATTTTTAATCATTACTTAAACTCTCAACTAAAGAGCCACTGTAAACTCAAAATATAAAAAATATATTTAACTACTATAAAATTGAAAGAACTTTACCTTTCTCAAGCCCTGAGCTTCTGGAAAGTAATCTCTAAACTCTTGGAACGTCATGCCTGCTAACAGTGTTCTTATTCACCATGTGATTTATGGTAAGGGATTTTAGTCAGATGAATCACCTCAATCTCCAGAAGGACTGGAAACTAAGTTCAGCCATGTGGGCAGTCAATCATGGAGCCCCAACAGAAATTCCGGACACCAAAGTTGGGACGAGATGTCCATGGGTGTTAACACCCCATGCACACTGTCACACCTCAACACCAAGGAAACCAATACTGTCCATAACTGCACAGGGGAAGAACTGGAAGCTCCACATTTGGAAATTTCCTGGACTATGCCCTATGCACCTTTACTTTACCTTTGGCAGATTTTAATCCATATCCTTTAGCTGTAATAAACTGTGACCATTAGTATAACAGCTTTCAACAAGTTCTGTAAGTCCTCTGGTGCATTATCCTAAGAATAGTCTTGGGGGCCTCCAAACTTGGAACTGGTGTAAGAAGTAAAGGTGGTCTTATGAATCAATCATACCCCCTTTAATTCTGCATCTACATTTAAAAACTACTGAACTCTAACCCAAAATTTAAAAGACTGTAAATTGTGTTTTTAATAACATCTTTAGCAAACATAATAGAGAACTAACTTTCAGTACAGGAAGTCACCACTTAACATTATTAATAGGTTCTGTAACTTTTAAGTGAAATGACATATGACAAAACCAGTATTACCTAATTGATATAAATAAGAGATAAGATCCTATGGCACCTTACGAACATTGTAATAAACCAGTATTATTTGAAGACCTGCTATAGTTTATTTCTCTTCCAAGGAATCTCATAAACCCTCCATTGACAGAACTCTAAACTAATTAACAAGGAAGGAATAACAAAGCAAGTAACTCTAACAGGACACAACGTCAGATTCCAACCTTTGCTTCACGTGCACAGTTATCTTCACTGAAAAGGGTGATGTAGACACCACTCCCATGCAGTTCTGACAACTAGGTTTTCAATGCTGCCCACGTTTTCCTGACCAGGGGTCTCACCTTTCCAAAACAGCTTTTGAACTTTCTGTACCTTCTTCCTTTCCCCAGCACTACCTGTGGATGACCTTACAAAGATCCCTGCTTCAGGAGAAAACCCCTGGTGAAGAAGCCATTCATTCAAGCTATTCAATCCTTCTACAGCACCCTCAATTAGAGCTAATAATTTTGAGCTCCTACCAAATATGGTACACAACTTACCCAAGCAGTTAACATACATTAATTATGTCATTTGATCCCTCACATAATCTTATTGGTTACCATCTTAAAGATGAGGTAACTAAGGTTCCATAACTGACCTTACCTTGCATAGCTTGTAAAAGGCAGAGCAAGAACTCAAACTCAGTTCTAACTTCAGAGTCCTTCAGCACTCCACCACTGTCTACCAATTTCTTTCCACAAATTCACCTACATCTGCACATAACTGAACAAGTAAACCTTGTACAGTAACCCTGTGGATCCAGACCTCCCCCCACAACTTCTGAGGTAATCTCCCACTTTCCTATTGCCCATCACATCAACATATAAGCACTCTCAAGTCTTTCCTTTAAAAAAAAAAATAATTCTTAATTCTCTTTCTCCTAATTCTAAGTGTGTGTACACGTCACAGAGAACCCCTTGAGAAAACTTTTATCAGCCTTGCCTTCACTCACTTTTCAACTAACTGTAATCTGGGTTTTAACCGTCAGACTCCACTGACACTTTCCTACCAAAGCAGAAACTTCCACTCATGGCCTATTGTCTCTCAAACTCCATGCACCCTTTTCAGTTCACCTCACTCAGTGCCCCAATGATCTGCTTTCAACAACTATCTAGTCACATTTATTCCCCAACACAGTCCAAAGTTCCTGTATACATGTACATGTCTTTTTATTACATTTTTTCCATTACCATTTAACCTTCTTATACTCCCCCCCCCACAACTCTAAAGCTTTTTTAGTAACTCAAATTCCAGTGACTCTACTTTTTCCCAGTTCAATTACTTTTTTCCTCCTTCTTTAACCAGCTTAGATTTCATGGTCTACCATTTCAATAACACTCTTGCCAACCCTCTAAATCTCCCTTAATATTTTACTCACACCAATCTGACAAAATCCAACCATGGATAAACCCAGCTTTCAATTACGCATTATCCATCAGTAAGCACCACATTCCCAGGTCCTCCGATGTTCCACCTCCCATTCGCTACATGCATTACGCAGACCTTCCCCAGTGTCTTCGGATCCCAAAATTAACTGCCGCCCTACACTCTCTCGAGCACTCTCACACTCATAAATTTTCTCATACTATCTGTAGTCACCAAGGGGAAAAAAGATACCATAACACATCTGCACCCAATTCTAGAGGCCTTGATTGAAATTTCATCTACTTTTTATCTTTCTATGGAGTCTACCTTTCCCACCAAACTGAATCCTCTCCTTAAACATGTAAAAATTTCTAAGGTCTCCCCTTTAAAAATACAAAACATGTATTTTTTTAAACCATAAAAACTTCATCAATCTCACATGTCCTTCCACCAAACAATCTACCTTTGCTCTCTGCAGTCAAGCTAGGAGTTGTCTCTACTCTCCACTCCCATTTCTTCACCTCTACTAGCTCTTCAATCCACACTGATCCAACTTCTACTGCATCATTTTTGGCCAAACCAACTATGATCTCCAGCAGCTTTCACAGCATGGCTGAGTATGGCCTGCACCAAAGAAGCCTTGAGGAATGAGGAATGAGGTGGGCTAAATGAAAACCACTTTTAAAAATTCTTACAATAACCCACTGTGCACAGATCCTAAGAATTTAAAGTAACTAGATTCTTCCCTTCCTTTAGCTTATGAAATGTTACACTTTGTATTTTGTCCCACCTCTCTTATTCTATTTTCTCAGGAGCCTTTGAAGTTTGCTCAGTCTCCTGTACCAAACCACTAATCTTGGAGTTTCTCAAAGCTTTGGCCCTCTATTCTCCTTCCTTTGTACTCTTCCCTCAATACATGCTGATGGCAGTATTTATCACCTACCTTTATTCCACTGACTCCCAAATCTAGGGCTCCATCATAGAGGTCTACTCTGAGGTCCAGACCTATGGTATATACCAACTGTTTTTAAAAAAGATCTCAGTGTTCTAATGCCTCAAAAACAACGGGCTCCTTTGCTCCCAGAATCCCCATTTTAATAAAAAGTACAATCATTAGCTATTTTCTAATAAATGGCACTATTCAATCAGTCAGACATGCGTCCCATCTCCAATCCTCATCTCTATCCCATCTCTTCTTCATAGTTCAACAAAAATAATTCTTATAAAACACAAATATGATGTCCTCCCATTGCCGTTATCCTACATAGCTCACTTCCCTTTTCAGCTAAGTCTACCAATCACCCCTTCTACACTCCATACCCGATCCTAACCTTTCAGTGCCATGGAAAGAATCACCTTGCTCAGCCCATCTGCCTGGAACAGCCTGCCCTCGACCCTTGCCAACCCTAGCCAATTTCTCTTTATCCTTCAAGCTTCAGCTATCCTTGGGAAAGTTTCTGATTCCCCTGAAACTGGCTAGAAGTCCCTCATATAAACATGTGCTACTAGAGAACCTAATAGTTTCCTTAGCTCTTAGACCATGTGAAAAGTTTATTTAAATTGTGTTTTGCCAGGAGATTATAAATACCAGAAGGGCGGGGGCCTGTCAGTTTTGCGTATCACTGTATCTCTGTTGCCTAGATGGCATATAAATTACTTGTTGATTAAATGATTGCCTATTTTCATAACTGAGGCCTTTCTCTTGACCCTGGAATGCAGTCCCCTAATCTAATCTAATACTAATTTTTCTTGAAGATTCACCTGCAACCCACATTTCTTGTCTAAAATGTTTTATTAAAATCAGCAATATTTTCTTGATCATTTACTAAAACAAAGGCATTAATTAGGAGTTAACAACTCCAAAAGGTTAACTAAAATGGTTACAACCCTCTATGAATTTACAACCTAGAAAGAAAGAACTGTCAGTGTAAGCTGCAATTAGGAATATAAAATGCTGCCCTACCTGGTGTGGCTCAGTGGACTGAGCGCCATCCTGTGAACAAAGGGGTCACCGGTTCAATTCTAGATCAGGGCACATTGCCTAGGTTGCCGCCCAGGTCCCCAGTATGGGGCACCGTGTGAGAGGCAACCACACATTTATGTTTCTCTCTCTCCCTTCCTCCTTCGCTTACTTTCTCTCTACAAATAAATAAATCAAATCTTTTAAAAAGAGTATAAAATGCTGTGATTTGCCCTGGCTGGTGTAGCTCAGTGGATTGAGTGCTGGTCTGTGAACCGAATGGTCGCTGGTTCAATTCCCAGTGAAGGCACATGCCTGGGTTGCGGGCCAGGCCCCCAGTTGGGGCCGTGTGAGAGACAACCACACATTGATGTTTCTCTCCCTCTCTTTTCCCTCCACCCCCCAAAAAAAGTAAATGAAATCTTTTAAAACTATATTATTTTTTTTTAAAAGCTGTGATTTTAAGGGAAAAAAAGTCCATCATTCAGCTCATCCTTCAAACTCTTATAGCACTCAAAAAGCATGTACAACACTAGTCTGTATTTTACTAGTCTGTAGTTATATACTAGCTTTAATTTTTTTAACTTGTTTAAGATGTTAGTATCAAAGTCAGGGGTACCAAATTATACCACACACCTTTCACAGGAAGAACAGAACAAATGGTTGCTGGGCAAGAGGGTACAGCAATGGATTAGAAAATGACTGTTATCATTGTTTAAATTAAGTAAAAAATTTGTCTTCTAAGTTAGACTTTCATAACTAAAATTTGGTCTATGCATATGATCTTATGAGTTACTTCTGCCCTGACCAATGTGGCAAAGTTGGTTGAGCATCGTCCCGCAAAGCAAAAGATTGCTGGTTCGATTCCCAGTCAGGGCACATGCCTGGATTGTAGGCCTGGTCCTCGTACCAGTTGGGGTGTGTGCAGGAGGCAACCAATCAAAATTTCTCTCACACATCAATGTTCCTCTCCTCTTTTCCCTCCCTTCCTAATCTGTAAAAATAAATAAATAAAATCTTTTTTAAAAAAGTAAATTTTCTGAACACACACAAAAGAGGAAGCCAGAAAAAAAAGGGGGGGTGGCTTCAGCAATATATTTAAATAAATTCTGAATTTATATACTCAATATCCATTTTTGGAGCCGTTTTTTGTGCATCCAAGGACATTATATCAAGAGAGTGAAAAAATAATTCACACAATCAGAGAAAATATTTACAAATCATGTATCTTGCACATGATACATGTATCTCATGTATCTCATAAGAATCCAGTATCCACCCTGGATGGATAGCTCACTTGGTTAGAGCATCATCCCGAAACACAAAGGTTGCGGGTTTGATCTCCAGTCAGGGCACATACAACAAGCAACCAAAAAAATACGTAAAGAAGTGGAACAATAAAAAAATTGTTTCTCTCTCTCTCTCTCCCTCTCTCAAATCAATCAATAAAAAAATGGGTTTTTTAAAGATTTATTTATTTATAGTCCAGGGGGAGGTAGAGAGGGAAACATCAATTTGTGATGGCTTCTCATGCACCCCCTTACTGGGGACCTGGCCAGCAACCCAGAAATGTGCCCTAACTGGGAACTGAACTGGTGATCCTTTGGTTCGCAGGCTGGTACTCAATCCACTGAGCGACACCAGCCAGGGCAAAAAATATGTTTTAAAAAAAGAATCTAATATCCAAAATATATAAAGAACTCCTACAATTCAACAAAAAAGGACAAACAATCCAAACTAAAAAATGGGCAAAAGACTTGAATAGAAATACTTCTCCAAAGATATACAAAAGGCCAATAAGCACACAAAAAGTTGCTGAGATTTATTAGTGAGTAGAGAAATGAAAATCAAAACCACAATGACAAGCTACACCTACTACGATAGCCATAACTTTCTTTAACAATGAAAAATAACTAGTGTTGTGAGGATATGGAGAAATTGAAACCCTTATAGATTACTGGTAGGAATGTAAAATGGTACAAGCACTCTAGAAAAGCTTGGCAGTTCCTCAAAAAGTTAAACAGAATTATCACATGACCCAGCAAATCCACTCCTAGGTATATTCCCAAAAGAACTGAAAACTGGTATTCAAACAAAAACTTATATGCAAATGACACCACAGCACTATTCACAATAGCCTAAAGGCAGAAACCCAAATGTCCATCAAAGGATGGCATGGATAAACAAAACTGGTATATCCATACAATGCAATATTATTCGACCATAAAAAGGAATGAAGTATTGATACCTGCTACAATATGGATAAACCCTGAAAAGATTATGCTAAGTGGGAGGCCACACACAAAAGGCTATATTGTATGATTCCATGTATATGAAACACACACAACAGGCAAATCCATACAGAAAGTAGGCCTGTGGTTGCCAAAGGCTGGGAAAAGGGGAGAATGCAGAGTGGCTGCTTAATGGGTGCAGGCTTCCCATTTAGCATGATTAAAAGTTCTGGAACTAGATAGTGATGATGGTTTCATGACATTTGTAAATGTACTTAATAACGCTAAATTCTGAACAGTAAATTTTACATTCATTTTACCACAATTTAAAGAACTTCATGATTTTTTTTTCTTTTTTCTTCTTTTTTTGCTCAATCCCTCCACCTCAACCTCTACCACTACTTATGATATTCTTGAAAAGATAAAATTACAGTGGGGAAAAGACTAGTGTTTACCAAGGGCCAGGAGTATAAGTTGACTAAAAAGAGGCACAAGGAAATTTAGGGGGATGATGGAACTACTCTATAGCTCAGAGATTTTCAACCTTTTGCATCTCATGGCACACATAAACTAATTACTAAAATTCCGCAACACCAAAAATGTATTTTTTGACGATCTAACAACAGCAACAAAAAAAGGTGCAATTTTGATTCATTCACAAAGGACGGCTATTGTTGTGTTAGTTGTTGTCATTTTTTTATTTGACAATCTAAGGGAAAAGAGATCAGTGCCCCTGACTAAATAGTCAGGTATTGCATCTTTTAAAAATTCTTGCAGCACCAGTTGAAAATCACTGCTATAAACTTGATTGTGGTGGTCATAGTTACAATTCTATATGCATTTGTCAAAACTCGAACTACACAGCATGTAAATTATACCTCAATAAACTTCACTTTAAAGACAACATATTTCTTTATAGTAAAAGTATAAAAGACTTGATTTACTTTTAATAATTCAGTATTTCCTGTCTTGTACTACCTACCATATTTAGCCATTCTAAACGGAAACGCAAAAAGGTAACATAGCACTGGCTTAAAACCACTGCTTTCCAATGAAACCAAGGATGGTTAATGTCTGAATTAATCAATCAGGTACAAGGAGAGCAGGAATTTACAACTTAAAAAAAGATTAACTCAGCCAAGATACAGAAAGAAACAAACAGTGCATTTATACCAGTAAAAGATAACTCTTACCTATACTGATAATAATAAGTTCTAAATCTACAGCAAAAGAGAAATTTTACTCTTTATCAATGTCCAAGAAATACCTGACAGTCCTTTAGAACTTAATTTTTTAAAAAGAAACGCACTATAAGTTAACATTTTACTGCTTACTCATTTTAGTAAGCTTTCAAAATTGAGGCTTAGTTCTTATTAACTAACCACTGAGACAATGCAAAAAATTTAGAGTCAAAGTGCCATGGCTGATAAAATCAGAAAAATCACTGGCTGAAGCAGAGACATGAAATCCACTGCTAATTTAAGTATTCTAAGGGCCTGTACCTCAACTGTCATGAATTCGTATTTTACTAGAATCAAGAATATTGGCAGTTACAAAATCTTGTATACTTCTAATCTCCAATACAAATGTGAATTCAACTTTCGGTATTTAACAAAAACAATTTTGTTTATATCAAAAAATCATTCACCTAAAGGTTCCTGAATCTAAGGCACCTTATTAATTTGACTTTCTCTTGGTCTTTATTTTTAACCCAAGCTAGCTTACAGACTTAAAAAGAAACTCTGCTTCAGGTCCAATTTGCATCGCTTCTTCCTCTTTTGTCAGCAAGTCCTGGATGTACTTTAGAATTGTCCATTTCAGTCTGGGAAATGGCCAAGATTGAAAGGAAATCTCTTACCCCAGGACCTCCCTAGCAGAAGAAGAACAAAGAGACAAAGTCTACAAAGAAACACATCCCACCCCCAGGCTCTTCAGTTAAAAGCCAAGCATAGCACCATAAGGACAGAGGAGATCAAGAATCACTAAGAGCTACATACTACAGGAATCCTAAAAGAAAGAATCTTAAAATCAGACCGGGACTCCATAATCAAGGAAAAGGCGGAGTGTTTTATTAATATAAGAAATGTGTACAACCACCTTATAAAGTCCTGAAAACAGGCAAATGATGACTGTAGAGTTAATCTGATAAAATTCCTCTAGCTAACAGACTCAAGCATATTCTCAAGGGGCTGACGTGCATGTGAGACTCTCTAACAATTACATAGTTTAAATCTCATCTTTAAAAATAAAAAGTACTATGGTTACCTTTAAAAATAAATGTACTGTGTAACAGATTTTAAAAAAAAGTAGCGGTAACGTTAACAGATGAGACTGGTCAAAAAAATATGGTTCCAAAAATCACTTGTAAACACATAATGAAAAAACAAATATGCAATTCAGATATAGGTACTTTTAAAGAAAACTAACAGCAAGTTAGGCACAACATTGGCACAATGGTATATAGTACACCCTACAAATCTTGGGCACAGTCAAGGTTTTGAGGCATCAAAAGAACAATCACTATTCTATCATGCATCCTTGAACATCTACCACATGTTAAATGATGACAAATATAAAGACATTTAACTGAATTTCATATTCCACACCAGTAATTCTCAACAAAGATGAGAACATTACTAGAAACATCTTTAGGGAATTCTCAAATTATACACATGACCTCCACTCCAACCTTCTTAAAAAATAAATATACCTTAGGAAGAAATCTGAAATACTCTGGGGTTCTATTTCTAACTTTACTAATGTATTTATACTAAGAGAGCAAGTGGATTTTTAAACGGACTCTGATTCCTTTCAACATCCTCAATCATTCCTATAGGACCTATCTCCTTAGGTATCCTGAGGTAGGAAATAGGCTCTAAAACAACAAACTGGTAATGAAACATACTATCTGTATTCAGAGGTAAAATATGTATGGTGAACCCTCCTACCTAAGGACTAGAATATCTATCTTTCAGGGACCATCCTGAAATAGCTACTTCCTACTGCTAAAGCATAAAGAAATAAAAAGGTCTCAAAGAAAAATCCCAAAAGATACGATCTCCTATATCAAATAGTTGGGAAAGAAAGATACTTTTCAGAATAATCGCACTATTCTAACTATAGAAAAATTTATTAAATGAAGACAATTTTTATAGCTATTGAAACATACAAGAGGCACCAAGAGCCAGGAAACAATGTTCCCACTGTGCTCATCAGTAAGCAGAAATAACATATCAAGGTATCTAAAGTAGCCTTAAGTTTGAGAAAGCTATGGAACAGTTCAAAATCATGACTTAAGCAATTTTAAACCCACAAGGTCTACATAAACCCAATCTTTTCTTTTTTTATATTGTATAGGAAATGGTTTAGTAAGATTGATTTAAATGGTTTAAAAATAAGAACCTTTTATAATTCCCCTTTACAACAAAAGAGAACTAGACATCAAGTTCCTTAGGAAACATCATTTACTCATTTTGAGTAAATTTATAATGACATAATTTAAAATAGTACCAAAATCTCATGGTAGCTTAATACTGTATATATACTGGTATAATGGTACAAAATTTCACTAATTCCTATCTTTGCTTAGAGGAGACTGGCAGAGAATTACCTTTTCCATGATTCCATGGATCCATTTCCCTACTGCCTTTAAAACATAAACACACACACACCTCAGACTGGGGCTGGGAGAAAGCAAGGAAGCATGTAAGTAATGTTCTTATAAAGATTAGTTCTTAAATTTCAAAGACATAAAAATTAAGAAAGCTACAAGCTATCTTTTAATCTACCCTTTTTCTCTATTTAATTTCATTTGTTCTTGCCCTCCAATATATGTAGTCACAAAGATTATTTTTGCTGGATCAGGATTTCAACTGGTATCAAGTTTTAAAAGTGTGAAGAAAAAAAATAAAGAAAAAATAAAAAATGATGCAGATCTACAGTCAAATTTCTCATAAACCAACTTGAAACAGGCTTATAGTCTAATGAGTAGAAAATGTAGAAAGAAAACCACTACTATACTAAAGGGCAATTACCTGTATCTCCACCAAATCTTTTTTAAGTATGCATATAACCGTAACACAAATGTCATATGCCATACTTAACAGAAATTAAAAAATTACGAGCTGCCATTCACATCACTCTTGTACACTCTAAGATTCAATATAAACAGACATTATAAAATTTTTAGAAGCTATTACACACACACACTCACTCTAGAAGAGACAAATGAAATCTGAACTCAAGTGTGAGTATGTACATTTGTAGTAAATTCTAAAACTTTTTGAGGAAGAGAGATGAAATTTCACATTTGGTCAGACATGGCAACATTAGCATTTGTGTAGCACTTTAACACTTCTGAAAGTAACTTTTCCACCTTTATCTTTAATCCACTCTAACCGTACATCTTAGGAAGGCAAGAATGACCTCCTTAGGGGGACAGCTGGTAATGCCAATACAAAAGCCCTTTGTCTTCCCATTCTTAGTCCACTGCTATTTTGATGACAGCAGCCTTTCCTAAGATAAATATTTGTGAAGGATCAATACTAAAAATGCACATTCTTAAAAATAAATACACCTTAGAGAAGAATCTAAAACACCGTGGGGTTCTATTTCTATCTTCTCCAATGCAATTCTACTAAGAAAGCAAGGAAACTTTTAAATGGACTAAGGGGAGAAGAGCACTATTGGTATAATTTTTACACCCTCAATAAGATTACAATAAAAACACTGGCAACATTAACATTATAGTAATTATACAAGATAAGCAACTTTAAATAAAAGGTTTTTTAAAAAAAACCTTTGTTTTATAGTCAGTCAATTGGTAATCCCTCACACACAACCTAAATTAATTTTTAATTTCAAAATATTTTCCAAAAAGGGACAAGATTCCACTTATTAAAATGCCATCAATATTTCAAATAATGACAGAATTAATCACTTTTAACAGAATACTAACTCAAGTCATTAAAAAACTATACAAACTGTCTTTAGAGTCCTTTAAACCCAACTAAAAATAAACACTAAATCTCGGGTTTTTCAGTCTTGCTGCTGGGCTTCCTACATTTTTATTTTTCTTCAGGTTTATCCAAAGAATATAAGCCAAGCAAGAAAAACAACCAAAGTTTTAGGGAAGAAAATCCAGGATGTGTTTTCTTTCTAATTAAATATATATTAATTCAACTGCCCATACTGTGTGATAGGGATCATCTTTGGATCTTTTTAATCTAATCAGGAAACAGTCCAATTCTATAAAAGCAATGGAAAGTTTGACATCTTTCCTCAAATTAATAGGATTTTCTGTCTAAATTCTGGCAAATCTCAGAGGTCAGTGAAGGGGACCAAAGTCCTGCCCTTTGGGATACTGATTTTAAGGTGGTTTTTAAGAAACAAAAGATTCTCCCACTCTCCTGCCCAAAAGATTCAGATGAAAGACCTGCTACAGGAAAGAAATCTCAGCTTATTCATTCACCTTGGCTTAATTTAAATCAAGTCTGATAGATAGGAAGGTTTCAAGCAGGGGCCTGCTTAGCTAGATCACCCCTTGTGTCCCACTGAAACAAGAACTTACCTGAAGCCATTTTCAGTCTTCCTCAACTACCTGTAAATCGCCCAGTTCCTTTATAATCCATCCCATCACTACCCCCTCTTTCTCCTCTGTCCAAAAAGACATATACACCCAATTTTGTCTGTCTTCAGAATTTTCATGCTTAAGTGAATTCCCCATGTGCACATATCAAAATTTGATTTTTCTCCTGTTAATCTGTCTCTGTTACAGTGATTATTAGTCCAGCTAGAAGAATTCAGATGGTAGGAGAAAAAGGTTTTTTTTTATTTTAGTCCCCACACCAACACAGAATCTGTCATTCGGGCAATGAATCTGGATTTCCAGGGTTAGAAACAAAACAAAGAATCTGGAAATAAAGTGTTACCTTTCAGACAAGAAAGGGTTCATATCAGGAATATAAACCAAGGAGATCCTCAAGAAACTGAATAGCAGGAGTAATGGACTGTTTCAAAGAAATATTTCAACATGAAAGTTAAAACTCCAAACACACAACACCCTCTTTTAAAATCAGAAGATTAAAATGCTAAAGAGAATAAAGACAACTTTTAATGAATTTAAGTAAAAGGGAAAACATTTATGTTCAAAGAACTTCAGTAAAAAAAAAATGTTGCCAATACTGTCAAATATTGGAAGAAAAAACCTAACCTGTGTCGCTTAAAGCCCAAGGCATATTTATCAGTGGAGCCTTTTCCCGAATCAACAGAAAAGGTATTAATATGAGGGGGGACCCAAAAAAACCCCTGAATTTATTTAGACAAAAATTGTGTATTTATTCTTAATGTTTAAACTTCAGTCACCTTCAAAATATGCTCCATTTGATGCAATGCACCTATTGAGACTTTTCCACCGCTCAGAACAGTTTTTGAACTTGTCTATTTTGATGCCTTTTGCACTTCTGCCATTTTTTCTTTTTGGTTTTCCACCTCTTCCACATCAGCAAAATGTTTCCCTTTGAGGACTTTTTTCATCAGGGAAACAAATAAAAGTTGTTCAGGACAAGATCAAGTGAATAGGGATGGTGGAGCATGGGGGTCATGCCGTTTTTTGGTCAAAAACTGAACACATACCACTGTGTGGGCAGATGCACTCATAAATCACCCATCATGAACTGGACAAAGGCGTTGAAGGAATCTTTAATAAAAGAAAAAAAAATTCCCTGAAGCCAAATGCAGCCTCTTCTAACAATGCCAGCTGGCACACTGATACATCCAAGTTCCAAGAACACTCATCTAGCAGAGGAGGCCTGTACTAGAAGAGGCCTACTCTCCAAAAGATAATTCTGGTTTTCCTTGGGTCCCCCATTGTATACTGGATGCTACCCAAAAACGAAGATCTAATAGACATTTAGTTTAACAATTTTTTAAAATCTGTGGACATACGAGATCTGTCCAAAAAAAGCCCACCATTAATATAACAAGAATGGTTTGCATGACATTGATGTAACCTGGCAGCCAGAGAGTGGGCTGGAATGCACAAGACAGAACAGTGATGACTTCACTGTAGTAGTTAGTGGGCGTGGTAGATGCCACTCAGAGAACATGTCTACTGTGTGGCTGTTGCATTCAAAACAACTGAGCAAATGAAGCAATGAATCTACATCAACTTCTGCGTTAAGTTCAGCCAAATGGAGGTGTACATTGGTATGCTTTGCTTCTTTGCACAACCAAAAGAAGGATAACAACCAATTTAAAAACAAACACAACCAGAACTGCCAGAAAACAGAACTGTATATAAGTCCAACAACCAAGGAGTTAAAAAAACATTCATCCAGACTGATCAGAGGAGCAGCCAGAGTAGAGAGCACACAGAGCAAGGCAGGGGCTGGTAGACCAAGAAGTCCACATTCACATTTGGATAAACTGGGAGGAACAACTGGAGCGAGACAGACCACACAACCCAGGGTTCCAGTGCAGGGAAAATAAAGCACCAAAACCTCCAGCTGTAAAAATCTGTGGGGGGTGCGGTCACAGGAAAAACTGCCACTCTCACAGGAAAGTCTGTTGGAGGGGCCCACAGGGTCCTAGAACATACACAAGCCCACCCACCTGGGAATCAGAACAAGGGAAGCACCAAAAAGGGCACAATTCACTTGTGGGAAGCAGGTGAAGTGACTGAAAGCAGGGCAAAAACCAAGCAAGTAACATTGTTCCCTCTCTGACACCTACCCCAAACAAAACGCCACTACGCAGGCAAGAGGGTTGCCCTGCCCTGGCAAATACCTAAGGATCTGCCTCTTACAATGTAACAGGTGTGCAAAGACAAAAAAATATGATTCAAATGAAAGAACAGATCAAAACTCCAAAGAAAGGACTAAGCAACAAGATAAACAACCTTTCGGATGCAGAGTTCAAAGCACTGGTAATCAGGATGCTCACAGAAATGATTGAGTATGGACAAAAAAAAAAAAAAAAAGAAGAAGAAGTGAAGGCTGTGCAAAGTGAAATAAAGAAAACTATACAGGGAACCAACAGTGAAGGGAAGGAAACCAGGATTCAAATCAACAGTTTGGAGCAGAAGGAAGAAACAAACATTCACCCAGAACAGAATGAAGAAAAAAGAATTCAAAAAAAATGAGGGGAAGCTTAGGAACCTCCAGGACAACTTTAAACGTTCCAACATCAGAATCACAGGGGCGCCAGAAGGAGAAGAGGAAGAGCAAGAAACTGAGAACTTATTTGAAAAAATGAGGGAAAACTTCCCTAATCTGGCAAAGAAACTAGACATGCAAGTCCAGGATGCTCAGAGAGTCCCAAAGAAGTTGGATCCAAGAAGACACATACCAAGACACATGATATTTAAATTACCCAAGATTAAAAATAAGGGAGAATCTTAAAAGCAGCAAGAAAAAAGGAGACAGTTACCTACAAAGGAGTTCACATAAGACTAACAGCTGATTTCTCAAAAGAAGCCTTGCAGGCAAGAAGGGGCTGGAAAGAAGTATTCAAGGTCATGAAAAGCAAAGACCTACAACCTAGATTGCTCTACCCAGCAAAGCTATCATTTAGAATAGAAGGGCAGATAAAGTGCCTCCCAGACAACATAAAGTGAAAGGAGTTCACATCATTACCAAGCCCTTATTATATGAAATGTTAAATGGACACATCTAAGAAAAAGGTCAAAACTATAAACAGTAAAGTGACAAAAAACTCACAACTATCAACAACTGAACCTAAAAAATAAAAACAAAAACAAAGCAAACAACTAGAACAGGAACAGAATCACAGAAATGAGTATCACTTGGAGGATTATCAGTGGGGGGAGGAAGGCAGGAGAATGAGGGAAAGGTACAGGGAATAAGAAGCCATAATTGGTTAAGTACAAAATAGACACAGAGAGATTAAGAGGATAGGAAATGGAGAAGTCAAAGAACTTATATGTAAACCCATGGATATGAACTAAGGGGGAATGCTAGAGGGAATGGGGGTACTGGGCAAAGGGGTATGTATAAAGGGGAGAAAAAATGGGGACAATGGTAACAATGTAATTAATAAAATACTTTTTAAAAAATAGGACAAAAATTTGTGTTAAGTCTAAACATTCCTTCGCAGAAACTATTTGGATGAATCAGAAGGCTTTGGGGAACAATGCAATGAGTGAAGCCCAAATAAAAGTGTGGCACAAACACTTCAAAGATGGTAGAGAGTATGTTGAAAGTGATCCACTTTCTGCAAGTCCTGCAACAAGCAGAACACCCGAGAATGTTGAACGTGTATGTGTGGCAATCAACAAAGATCAGCAACTGACAGTGCAAGAACTAGAAGCTGATCTGGGGATTCCAAAAAGTACCGAGGCCAAGATTTTGATGTAAGCTCTTGGCTTGAAATGTGTAGTGGCAAAATACATTCCACAGATTCTCCTACCAGAGCAGAATGCTCCTACCGGAACATCATGCTGCAGTTGCTCATGACTTGATTCAAACTGCTACCAATGAACCAGATTTCCTCAAGAAAGTCATAACCAGACTACAGCTATGACCTAGAAACGAAGGCCCAGTTGTCCCAATGGAAGTTACCTGATTCTCCACACATGAAGAAGGTGCAGCAAAGTCACATCGATATGAAAACCATGCTATCTGTGTTTTTTTGACTGGGAAGGTATTGTCCATCACAAGTACACTGCTCCAGGCCAACCAACTAAAAAAAGAATATTATCTCAATGTTCCTTGTCGGCTGAGAGATGCAATATGACGAAAATGACGGCAACTGGTATGACAGCAGCAGGTATGGGCAACTGATTATTGGCAGCTTTCATCACAACAACATGCCCTCTTATGCATCACATCTCATGTAGTTTTTTGACAAAATATCAACTCACCCAGGTGGCTCAGCCCCCCTACAGCCCAGATTTGGTGCCCTGAGACTTCTGGCTTTTCCCAAAACTAAAATCACCTTTCAAATGGAAGAGATTTCAGATCATCAATGACATGCAGGAAAATACAATGGGGTAGCTGATGGTGATCCCAACAAAGGATTTTGCATAGTGTTTTGAACAGTGGAAGAGATAATGAGAGAATTCTCGGGTCCCAAGGTACCTAAAACGTTGAAGGGGACTGAGGCGTCACATCCTATGTACAATGTTTCTTGTATATTCTTTAATTTCTCTATTTTTCAGCATATGTGGCTAGATTCTTTCTGGACAGACCTCGGTATATATGAGTATACAATTACCCCAGGTCACTGCAGAGCCATTTACAATTTTCTTGTTGCCCTGTAGGAATGCTGGTGAAGTTCTTTATTACGATAAAAAGTAAGATAAAGGAAAAAAAGTAGTACCTCTTATTTACAATTAAAGAGATAGCGTAATTTAGGAAGTTCCATGCCAAAAAAAACAAACAAAAAACAAACAAACAAACAAAAAAAACCCTACAATTCATCAATGATACCAGAAACCCCACTGAAGAAAAGTTTTTTAAAAATAATTAACACAGAAAGTCTGTAAATGCTTTTTAATAAACATGAGGTCCTAGACATAATATGAATAACAATATAAGTAACAACATTAACCTCCAAAACAATCATTTGTAACAGGAATACAATTTCCTTTTTTGGAAGGATATAAAGATTAACATAGTTAAGTAATTCACTGTTTAGAAATCTGTTGAATCTGGAAATTTTGGGTTTCTATCATTCCCTAATCAGCAGGCATATAACCGGCAAGAAGTTTGTTTCCTCTGGTCACCTGATGGAATGCCAGAAAGCTCAACCCTGTGCTTAACTTTTAAGTGATTAGATTATTTAAAGAATGTACAAGTAGATGCAATAGATATAGGATAAGATAATGTGTAAAATAATTTTAAATATGAGAACAAGGTACTTTTTCAAAATGGATAAAACTTAACAACTCTTCAATGACCATATTCTCTCTTCTGTAAAAGATTTTGGCCACCTCAGTCCACTAGAATACTGTCCCTTTGAACCTGTCCAATCAGCTTATTTAAGTTGCTGTCCCACGCTAACCAGGCTGCTGTACAATGAACAGTTCCTCTCAAAATGCCGCCTACAGTAAAAGTGTTGTGAACTTCGAAGTTAACACTAAATGCAGAAACAAACTTGCAGAATTCCATTTTCATGTATCTACTTAAGGAAAATAGAAATACACACAATAGAGTATACATTATTTGATGCACTATAGTAGGGACTGCATGCACATATGAAGATTATGTTTTACTGGGGAAGATAAATGAAAATTTCAGGTGGTGGTAAGTGCTATGAAGAAAACCCAGCCCTGGCCAGGTAACTCAGTTGATTAGAGCAGTGTCCCAATATGCCAAGGTTGCAGGCTCCATCTTCAGTTGGGGCACATACAAGAAGCAACCAATGAATGCATAAATATGCGGAACAACAAATCAATGTCTATCACCCTCCTCCCCTCCCTCCCTACTCTCTCTAAAATCAATACAATAAAAATATTCTTTAAATATCCACAGTGAAGTGTTAAGAGAATGCTGTTTCTTTTCCCTAAGGAGTAACATCTAAGTTGAGACAGCATGCTGAGTACCCCAGGTCAAATACTCCAAGACGAGCAAGCTGTGCAATAGCATGCAGCAAGAACAGGACATGGAAACTCCCTAAGGCAGAAAAGAGCTTGAGTGGTGCTTTGGGGCAAGAAAGACAAAGAAAAGCAGGAGAGAGAGAATAGGCTTAAATTAATTGGGGAACAAGAGATCAATCATTGAAGTGATAAGCACAGTTAGCTTTTATTGTAGATCTGTTGCAAGATACAGAGATAACTGAGGGCAGAGGTAGCATGGTAGGAGTCTTAAGGAAAGCACAAGGGTTATATTGCTGAGTGTATGAAAAACAAGAGCTAAGCAAAAGCAGGCATGGAGAGAGTGGATAAAGATATTAATACATGAACTTGTAGCTCATAGAAATAAACTTATCCAAGCAGAGGAGCTCTTCTATGTTCCAGGACACAAATGCCTACAAAGGTTAACGGTGGATCCAGCATTTGAAACTGATTTCACAGGGATCGTCAAATATCCCAATTAAGTATGTTTATAGCAAAAGAAGGAATAAATGAAATATGTGAAGATGATGAGGTTATCAATCCTCAAAAACCACTAAGTTGGTAATAAATTATAGATAATATTCAAAGATTTTCTTTCTACAAAAAAACAAATTAAGGCAAAATCTACCTGTATACTCCACTGATGGTTTTTGGGGGCTGTGATGGGGATGGGAGTGTAACCAAACTAAAAAGTCATTGTGTATCTGCACCTTAATTAGGGTCATGGTTACAGTGAATTTAAGAACTAAACATATGTAAATTTTATCTAAAAAAAGTAACGCAATGGAATTTAAAAAAGAATTCAACTAAGAAGAAAACTACACGCAACTAATACAAGATGGAGTAGATCTATTTTAAAAACACATACGTTTCTACATCAAAAAACTATAGGTTTTTAACAGCTAACACTCTATACTAGGGGTGGGAGGTATTTTATTTTCTGGTCCTCAAAATAAAATGGGTTCAGAGAAAACTTTAAGACAGCTAAAGACAAGTAACCAAAACAGCAATACGAGGAGAAACCAAACAAATAACAGCTTGTGTGAATCCACAAATCGAAGTCCTCTAAAATGAAACCTATGGATTTATTTTAGGTGGTTAGAATAGGGAGAGAAAAACAAGTAAGCAAGTGCTACTATACTCCAGGCAGTGAAGGAAGAAAACCCTAAATTCAAAAGTTGTGAGAATTTAATGTTCCCAAAAGACACCATGGACCCCACTCCACTGTATGTGTATGACTATATAATGTCAAGTATCCTAACCTGAACTGAAATGTGAGCAGAAAAAAAGTACTTTAGTGATCATCCTCAAAATCAAAACCAGATAACAAATAACCAACTTTTGCTTATGAAAATTCCCATATATTGGGCTGAATACTTTTGTCTGAATTAAAATCATGAATTATGAACAGAATATTCAGGTTTTAGCAGTCCCTTGTTTAGACTATTTGCCAACTGCCTCCTACTGTGGTCCCCCCCCCATACACACACCCCAACAAATTTTAATCTTCCTAAATTACGCCACTTTCCTGCTGGTAAAATGTCCATGGTTCTCTAAAGTCATTCCAAATACATACATTTAAACTATGATTAAAGGTTTACCATCCAGCTCCAATCCAACTCTGGAGCTTTATCTCTTATTTGTGTCACTCCTCAGAAGCACCCCTTCCTTCTGAACAAACCAGAAATATGAACAACTTACATTTTGCCATCCCCTTACTTTCTTCTGGGTTTTTTGCTTTTGTTTTGTTTTAAAGATTCACCACTCCCCATACACACACCATTTACTATCAAAACAGTAGAGCTCAATTTCATGGCTCACTGATACCCCCCCACTCAACCACAGCTTTCCCTCCTGAGGGTTTTTTTTTTTTTTTTTTAAGATTTTCTTTATTTATTTTTAGAGAGAGGGGAAGGGAGAGAGAAAGAGAAAGAGAGAAACATCAATGTGGGCTTGCCTCTCACATACTGGGGACATGGCCTGAAACCCAGGCATGTGCTCTGACTGGGAATCAAACCAGTGACCATTTGGTTACAAGGTCAGCACTCAATCCACTGAGCCACACCAGCCAGGGCTGACTTTCCAGGTTTTAAACTGTTAAGCACATGTAAAAATCACTGTACCGAGAATTCCATCACAATTAATATCCATATAATGCTTTACCTTTTACAAAGTCCTTTCTTATCTGCCAAACTAACTATAACCTTCTCTATTAGTCATAAAAATCCCTAAAGCATCAGTATTTCCTGAACTGGAATATTTTCAATGAATTAGAGTATTTCATAATCTCCTAATACCAAGGGGGGGGGGGGAACAAACCTTCAGTTATACTCCCAATCTAAAAAGGAACCAAACCAGAAGGGGGAAAAAGGTTCAATTTAAAGATACAATTGCCAATTGTTTCATAAATAATACATCTATTTTATAATGGAAAAAATAAACTTTCTCCCCCAAATTAAACACCCATACACATTCTATCTGAAAAACTTTAGTGTGCTTGGAAATCTGTGGTACAGAATTGGCAATCATTAAATTCTATTTAAAGCTCTACTTACATTTATAAAATATGTAATTCCTATGCAGTTTATGACATTATGTATCTACAGACATTACACAGTACAGACTCATAAAAGGCTCAATAGACAACTCTGACTTCAAAAATCCAGCTTCTCACAATGTCAGACATTAGTTTCCAGCTTTTCTACATGATCTCAGAGCACTGTTCCTTGTCCTTTGGTCTATGACAATAGAGAATAAATGTATCTGTACTTTTGAGAACTGCAATCTGTGTAGATTTTACCAAAAAAATAGAAGCTGGTTTTAATATACATTTTCATCCTTTCAGAATTGTAGAAAGATTCTATACTGGGCACTGTAAGATACTCAGTATACATCTGTTAAACGAATAAAGTCCTAAGACTCCTAAGTGTATAAGTAAAATCTACTTATTTTCTGTTGACCTGAATGCTTCCTCTTGTTGAACTAATCTTTATTTGATTTTGATGTCAAATTCATCATGTCATTTGTAACACTACAGTGCACAATAACTAATTACATATTTAATTTTAAAACAAATCATTTTGATCTCTATCTTGATTGGTACAACTGATTACTTTCCAAAATAAAGTGAAAAAAAAGGAAAGGCTTTGGCTAGTGGAAATGATTTAAAAAAAAAAAAAACAAAAAAAAAACTGCCTAATCATTCTTAAATTTTGAGAGTACAGTAATAGAAAGGAAGACTACAGTCCAGGACCAGATAAATGCTTTCTGCTAAGGTATGCTTCTAGGGAATGTGGACTTGCTCTGTTCCTGTAAGACACCAGTCTATTTAGCCACCTGAACACTTCCTGTCAATATGTGTGTGAAGTATCATGTGTGGCCATGACTGATTCAACAGTAGGTTTCTAGAATGACTAAAAGAAACCAACAGATATCCCTTTTTAAAATTTTACTTTTTCCAAATGCCTATATTTAGGAAATACAACCAAAGAAAGCAAAGGCGAATGGTAAAGAAAGGCAAAAAACCTTTAAAAAAACCAAAATGGTTCAAATGAACCACAGGAATTTGCCTGCATTTTAAGATGTTTTAAAAAATAAAACACATTTAAACAAGGGGGAAGATCAAGCTCCACTCTGTCAGTTAAATGGAGACTGTCACCTTTCCTGAAGAGAAGTGGCGACAGAACAACCTCAAATTTAACTTACAAAGTTTATGAGCTGGCTAACAACTGAGGTTTTTTAATCAAAACAAAACTGAGGTGATCATGCAAGTAAAGTTATGGGGTATTGTCTATACTGCTCTGTTCCCTCTTCTACAAAAAAAAAAAAAAAAAGTCAAGTACTTCAATATCCTAACCAAGTGCTACTCCATGTAACCAAGTATATCCCACAATATCTGTCTACCTAGGTGTAAATTCTGAGACAGAGCATAGCTTCAAAGAAAGCTACATCCCCCCCCAACTCTGGCTCACCCCACCCCACAAACAGCCAAGAAATAAAGCACTTTTAAAAAAACTATGGGACCCCGACTGGTGTAACTCAGTAGAGTGGGCACTGTCCTGCACACTGAAAGGTCAGTGGTTCAATTCCTGGTCAAGGCACATGCCTGGGTTTCACCCCAACTGGGAGTGTGGGTCAAACAACCGACTGATGTTTCTCTCACACAGCATTGATATTTCTCTCCCTTTTTCTCCCTCGCTTCCCCAATCTTTAAAAATAAATAAGATCCTAAAACAAACAACAAAAAAAGAAAAACATAAGAATTAACAAGGGCCCCCAGCAGAGTAGCTCAGTTGGTTAGAGTATATCCTGATACACCATGGTTGCAGGTTCGATTCCCAGTCAGCGCACGCGTGCACACGAGTCAATCAATGAACTCATAAAGTAGAAGAACAAATCAATGATTCTCCTTTCCTCTCTCTGAAATCAATAAATAAAAATTATTTTAAGAAAAGGAGACATGGATAATATTAATAATGCACACACATATCCATAACTATTTTGCTTCATATCTGTCAAATAAAAGTCAGGCAACCCCAGCAGGTGACGCCATCTACTCCATTAGAATTCCAAGCTACAATTTATTCTTTCCCAAAAGTTCTAGGATCTTTGAGAAGGGCACTCTATATAGTACTCTGAAAGGATATTAAATTATTTTATATATGCTGACCGCAATACTGAAAAATAATGAAAAACCCAATGTCAAAGAAGATCTCTCAAATGTCAAATTCACACCCATCATCTAATTCCTTAGATGCAAAAAATTACACATTTCAACCAAAGTACAAAACAATGAAGAATGTCAATTACAGATAAAAATATTTGAGCTAGTCAACTGACTTTATTTAAAGCACTAGCAAACCCTACCTGACTATGTTTTCAAACGATTTTTTAAAAACTAGATAACATCTTAATTCTAGATTTAGACATCAACTTTTAAAGTCATTTAGTTATACACATCAGTTCTCAACAGACACTGGATTTGGCAAGGCACATTAAGTCGAACATGATGCACACCATCCACTAGCCAAGAGATTATTTTGATTTTTTTTATCAAGTCTTAAAATGTTAAGCACTAACAGTTTACCAAATTATTTCCTTCCAAACACTGCTGGAATTAACATCAGGAAGAAAAAGTTATCCCAACTACCTGTGTGTCTTACATGTATTTGGTCAGCTCCTGGACAATCATAATGCAAGTACCTTCAAAGTATGAATGCTCCATGAATCAACTAATCCTAAAATACATATATTTAGGGAGTTCTAGGCACCGGGCTAAATTTTAAATAGTCTCTGAATATTACAAGCACTTAATGAGAGGTAAAAATAAATCAGTACTGAATTAAGCACAACTGCCCCATGATTAATCAGAAAGACACCATCACATTTTTTTTAAGTTGATGCTCCTACTTATTATATCCATACCAATCAGGTCCCAAACCGATCTGAGAGCAAATCCTCCACATTAGAGGAAATTCTGTACTACTCTAAAGTGAATGGCCAGTGAATGAACTGCTCTCCACCAGCGTAACTGCCTCCGCACTTGTGGAAACTTCATTTCCCAGGACCACAGTGGGTCAGCCCCATTAACCCACTCCCAATTCCATCTCGTGCCCCACAACTATCCTACCTAAAGTCAAAGGAAATCCTTAAGAGTTGGGTGGCGGTGTTTTTTTTTTTTTTGGTTTTTTTTTTTTCATTTTTTTTTTTTTTTAAGTATTAACACGTGGGGAAGGGGTCAGAGAAGAGATCACAGTTAAAGTCTTTCACATGGGAGCTGAGAGGGCGAGAGACCAAGGAAGTGAAAGGGTAACACAGAGGGTCCTGGACTATCAGGGTCCCCCAACTCTTATCCCAAACAAGGGGGAAGATGATAACTAAAGTGTCCCCATCATCAGGCCCTTTTCTTCACCACCCTAGAACCAACTCCAAGGCCAGTGCCTCCGCCAGGCGCTCAGGATCTCGATTCCAGCGCCGGGTGTAGAGGAGACATTTAGGCCTAGCCTCCCAGTGGCCTCCTTCCCCGAGCCGGGGCGGGAGGAGACCCAGGAAGCCGCGCCCGGTTCCCGGGGGGGTAAAGGGCCTAGGCCGCGCCTTCCAGCCCAGCGGCCTTAGGCCTCGGCCAGCCTGAGGCGGGGCCAAGGGGCTCGGGGCAGCGGGCTGGGCTCCCGCTCACCCACCTGGGTTGCCAGTCATTCCAGCTCCGCGGGTACTTGGTGCCGCCGCCGCCGCTGTTCAGCCGAGACCCCGGGGCTCTGCGGCTCATTACCTTCCCCGACACGACATGGCCAAGCGCCGCCGCCCGAAGAAGCGCGAGTCGCCGCCCGAACCGATCGCCGCCCAGACTCCGCTCCGGCCCGGGGATGAAGAGGAAACCGAGAAGGAGGAGGCGGAGGCGGAGGGCGGGGGAGGCAGACGGCCGTTCCGGGTTCCGCCTGAGCCCGCAGCGCAGGACGAGGAGGAGGGAGCGGCGCGGCGAAAGGGAGGTGGAAGAAGGGGAGTCGACGTCTCTTCCAGGCCCGTGCGCGGCCCGCGACGCCGGGGCCCAGAAGGAGGACAGCGAGGAGGAAGCGGTGGCAGGACCTCCTTACGCTCATACAGCTACAGCTTCCCCGCCTCCCGACTCCGCCCGCCGCGCCGCCGCTGCCGCACGGCATGCTGGGAGCGAGAAGCGAAGCCGGCGCCCGCCCGGCTAGGGCACAGGGGCGGGGCCGGGCGAGGGGGGCGGGACCCGTGGGTTGGCGAGCGGACCACCCTCCCCCGCCCAGGGCTCGCCCGCACTCCCCGCAAAACGCGCCAAAGTCCAGACCCGCCGCGGGGACTCATGGGAGAGGGGATCTCCGCTACCACCCCTACCCGCACACTGTCCCAGCACGCCTCGAAAACCACCTGACCCTCGAGGGCCGGGCAGTAAGAAGTAAACAGGCATCCAATCAGGTACTTGGGGTGTGCGCGCGCGCTCTCAGGGTTCACGTGCGCCCACCGTCCCCACCATGTATGGTAAAAAATAATTTTTTAAAAAAGGGAGTGGATATCGACCTCGACCTACCCGGCCACCACCCGTAGTGCGCCCTGGAGTCCTAATACCTTGACCATTTCTTCCAATTGTGAAAAACTACACTAAATGGAGGGAGAAAGGAAAGTGATCACCAATCCATCCACACAACGTGAATTGTTGAATTTGAAATCATCTCACCCTAGTACTTCTCCATCTTCCCCACCAGAAAGAGGCTGGCTAGAAGGGGGCAAACCTGAGCACTCTCCAACCCCACAGCCCAACACACACAGTCTCCTTAGAAGACTTTTACAAAAGCACAGGGGATGCAGACACAGAAAGAAAAGGTGGGCAAGATTCATATCAAACGGGTAACTGGAGTTAACTTTGGGAGATTAGTCAAAGGGTCTTAGCCTTATCTGTCCAGCGGGTTTTAGCCTATTGTTTTTGTTGCAAGAAAGAGTCTTTGCGTAATTTAAAATTATTACCAATCTTCAATATTTGAAGATTATGAGAAACGTTGATATCTCCACACACATACCTGTCACCCTTTGACTCCCTGCTTTATCCCCACCAACTGCTCTCTATATGGGATCCTGCCAATTGTAAAGGATGGGGAGTTAGATTTTCAAGTGAGCCCTCCCCACCTCCCCATTTCAGGAGAAAAGAAACTCCTGCTCTGAACTGGAGCTGATACCTAACTCAATGAAGAAATTCCTACTAGGTCAGACCCAAGCACGGTCACCCACATGTGTAAAAAAATAATACACCTAGTTAAGAGAGATATAATGTACATGTACATATTCTATCCTGAAATTTGCCCTAGTACTTCCACACTTTCCCACCTTTCTCTTGCTGGTGGGAGGATATGAGAAAGGATCCTATCAGTTGTAAAAAAAAAAAAAGAAAAGAAAAGAAAGAGAAAGGTGTCCTTTCTTCTCTGTTTATCATTTCCTCTTCCCTATTATTCTATGAAGAGAAAAAGTCCCTCTTGAATCAAGTCCCCAAGATTAGGGTCCCCTCCTTAATATGTTCCTCTCTGGGCAACTGTTATTCTTGCCACAAGGGTATTTTGATTTTGTATGGTTGTAGTTAATGTTTAATTACATAAGCAGTAATGAATACATTATCCTCATGCATGGTTTTAATGTACAGCCTAATCATGATTTATTCTTTCATTCAACAAAATGGGCATCTGTTAATCAAGCAGTTGGGGACAGGGACACTGGTCAATACTCAATTCCTATTCTCAAGTAACTCTGGAAGTAGGGCTCAGAAAGATAGATTTATCATAAGAAATAACTGAAATATTAAGGTTTGCCCTCTCTCCACCACCATGCAAAGGCTTGCATGTCTTGCTATCTGACTATAAAGTTCCCCCCTCCCAAAGCCTTTTTTAAATTTAAAGTTCCAAATGTCCATGATATTTTCCTCAGATCCTTTCCTTTTGATGCTCCCCTCTTGTTTTGGACCTTCAGACCCATGAGCAAATGGCTGAAGTGGCTGAGAAATCATTTTTACTTTTTTAAATAGTTGATTGCAATAATGATTCAGTGACCAAATCATGTCTATTATTCATATTCCAAAATAATTTGCAGGAGAATATTACCAGAACCTTAGACCCCTGAGAAAAATTACAGGGGTCTTCTAACCTTTCCAAATTACAGAACAACAGCAGAGTAATTTGAGAAAGGACTCTGGGTTCACATTCTAAGTTCTCCACTTAAAAACTGAGGGAGAGTTGGCAACCTCCTGACTCTCACAGTGCCCCCCCCCGTTTTTCATCTGTAAAATGGAAATGATAATACCCTGGCCGAGTAGCTCAGATGGCTAGAGCAATGTCCAGAAATGCCAAAGTTGCAGATTCAATCCCTGGTCAGGGCACACGTAAGAATCAACCAATGAATACATACATAAGTGGAATGATGAATAGACATTTCTCTCTCTCACGTTCTTCCTTGCTCTCTAAAAATCAATTAGTAAAATGAAAATGTTTTAAAATGGAGATGATAACAGCAGTGCCAACCCCCTAAGGATGTTGAGAGGATTAATAGAAATATTACATGTAAAGTATTGATAATTTGCACAATGTCTGCCAAACAGTAATCAATAAATGATCACTAAAAATCAAATCTACAACTTTACTGAAGTGCATAGTTATTTGGACAACATTTGTCCAATGAAGTAGAAGAAAAAAGTAACTGGCAGGGGTTGTACCCAGTTGCTCAAATGCTTCTTATTATTTTTTATCTTTTTTTAAAGATATCACCTTTTTTAAAAGATTTTATCCATTTATTTTAGACAGAGGGGAAGGGAAGGAGAAAGAGAGGGAGAGAAACATCAATGTGTGGTTGCCTATCACACACCCCCAACTCGGGATCTGTCCTGCAACCCAGGCATGTGCCCTGTCTGGGAATCGAACCAGCAACCCTTTGGTTCACAGGCCAGGGCTCAATCACTGAGTCACACCAGCCAGGGCATTATTTATCATTGCTTCTTGTACTTCTCACATAGAAATCATTAAGTATACTCAGTGTTGGCACAGAGGTGGTCTGAGGACACAGAAGATAGGTGTAATTTAGCAGCAGCTTCCTGGAAAGCAATTTAACAGTGCGTATCCAAAGACTTAAAATTGTTAATACCATTTCCTCCAGTAATTCCACTTCTGGGAATCTACCCTTAAAAAATTTGCCACACTGTAGCCAAAGGGATTTTCTTAAAATAAAAATCAGATCGTGCTTGCTTCAGCAGCACATATACTAAAATCTGATCATGTCACCATCCTACTTAAGACACATCAAGGGCTTCCCATTCTTCTTAGAATAAAATCCAGACTTGTCACAGGAGCCTATAAAAGCTGATTTCTCCTACACTGCAAATATCCCACAGCAGCTCATACCCAGATCAGGATACTAAAGATATGTCTCAATTTTGTCTTCACGATAAAATCCCTACACTTTAGTGGTACCCCAGACCAATTAAATCCAAATCTCTCAGGGTGGGCCCAGGCATCAGTATTTTTTAAGACTTCCACAGGGAACTCTAACATGCAGCCAAAGTTTAGAAACACCACTTTCAAGCCCCTCAGCACTGAAAATGTTATCAGTGCCTCCCCTAACCTCACTTCCCAACATATGTGGGTTATAAAGATAATTCTAAACCACTGGGAAGAAAAGAATTGAAATTCTAGTTTTTCCCATAGCAACTACTCGGATACTTTAAAATATATATATCAAAAATGATCAAGTCTCAAAACTTTCAAACTTTTTTTTTTTTTTTCATTTCTTTTGGTAGTTCTATGTCAGTGGTTCCATTAGCACTTCTCCACTTCTCTCCAGTCATAGGGACCAATTTTTGTTCCAGAAACACACCAAGCCTCTCTAGCCTCTGGGCTTTTGCACTTGCTGTTCCCTCTCCCTGGAATGCTTTTCCTACATGATTGCCATCAGAGTTGTGTTGACCACCAGAAAGGCAGCCAAGATATCTTTCAGCAAAAAGGATTTATCTGGGGTGGGGAGCTGGGGGGTGGGCATGGGGGTGGGGAAGGATTGCAAGCCAGCAGAGTAGCTATGGCTAGCCATGTTCAAGTTGGGGGAAATCAAAGGAGAGGAAGTTCTTTTATAAAGGGGAAGAGGAAGTTGCAGGTTGGGGTGCTGTGATAACCATAGAGTTCTTCCTTAGGGCTTTTGAAACAGTCGTGGGTGTGATAGCTCCTCCTCTAGTTAGGATGAGAGTGAATTGCTTATAGTGCCAAATTCAAGGAAGCACTCATTCTCAGGGTTGTGCAAGTGCCAACCCTGCCTCACCCTAGTCCTGGCAGCTTTCCATGGCCCATCCCAGTTTTTCTAAGAGGTTTTCCCTGACCTCCCAGCCCCAAAAAGCTGGCCAGTACCCTTTCCAGGTAATCTGATACACACCCTACTTCTTTCCTTGGTAGCATCCACCACCGTCTGCAAGTTTAAGGTTTTTTCATCTGTCACACCCTTAGGATGTGAACTCTGCCTGTGGAAGCAAAGTCCACACCTATCCCACATTTACCCTTTTGATCCCAGTACATAGCACAGCACATGACCCAGAATAAGCACTCAAAAATAGCTGTTAATGGGAGGGATAAAATGGAAATTAAAATATGGACTAAGATTAATACAAAAGTGTTAATCTCAGTTTTACTCATTAATAGCATTAAAAAATGTCCAACAATAGGAAACTGATTAGGAGATAGTATATTCATAGTTAGAATTTTCTACAGCCATTAAAATTATATTTATGAAGAATTTTTAATAAAATCAGGAAAATATGTGAACTTGTTTTTTTTTTTTTTTAAAGTGAGATTTAGAAGTAAACATGTGCTAGGATCTCAACTCAAGTAAAAAAGGGAGGGGGAGCCCTGAATGTGGCTCTGTTATTTGAAGCATCATCCAGTAGACCAGTTTGATTCCCTATCAGGGCATGTACCCAGGTTGCAGGTTCGATTCCTGGTTCAAGTGCATATGAGAAGGCAACCAATCAATGTTTTTTCTCTCATATCGATGTATCTATCTATCTATCTATCTATCTATATCTCTATCTCTATCTCTATCTCAGAGCAAAGAAAAAAATATTATCCTTGGGTGAAGATAGAAAAAAAGGGAAGGGGTAGATTCACAGAAAAAAAGATTAGAAGAAAATGTATTAAAATATTAAATTTACCTAATACTAATGTCCTATGATAAGTGGGATCATGGGTGATTTTTTCCCCTGATTATCACCAGTTTCTTAATACAGAAGTGGTAGTTATAAAACAAAAATCTTAAACACTGAAATTAAGCATTCAGTAAGTATGTGTTGAATGAATGGACAAAGAATGAATACTCATAGGGTGTGGTGCTGACCCACATAGGCCAATTAAGTAAACCAACTCTAGCTAATATTTATTGAGCATTTACTAATGCCAAGCACTGAGCCAAATCCTCTGTGTGGGCTACTTCATGGAATTCTCCAAAACCACTCTATGAGGTAGGTATCGCTGAGTGAGGCCAAGAGGAGCTGAGCAGCCTGTCCAAGGTCACCCACTGGTGGTAGGTAGGAACTGTCCCAGGAAGGGACGGAAGAGACATTTGATCCAGACCTCATGTTTGTCAGAGGCTTCAGATTTATACTTTCGACATTATGGCCTATTGAGGTTATACTGAGTCCCGGAGGCATAGTGACAGGAAAGAAGTCTGGATTTTAAAACCTGTGTCCCCTTCCTGGCCCACATACTTCTAGGGTCTCTGTAGGTCATTATATTGTATTGTAGTTTTCCCCCTTTGTGTTAAAAGCATTCAGTTGTACAAAGGAAAGCTTTAAAAATACACCATAAATTTTGTGTGTCCTGTTTGCTATTTCTTAAATCTGTAGCATACTTAGAGCCTCAAAGACTGCGAGTCGACCTGAGCCTTTCTTAACTTCTGAACGATCCCGCACCCCAGAGTCCCTAGCCACCAGGATTTTCCTAAATAGATCTTCCAAATTTCCTAGGTAAAATACTTATTTATATTCTGATAAACAAAAAATAAGGTTCTCTCTTTTGTTCCCTTTAATCCCCAGATATGACACTGGATTAACCCCAATTAGTCACCAAGCATGTAGGAAGTTCATTCCCAAATAGGAGACTTGAGTACAAGGAGGATTTTAAAACACAATCTTAAAAGCAAATCCATATCAGAGAGACATTACAGAAGATTAAAAAAAGAAAAGAAAAACAGTGGTCCTCTTATTCCTGCTCCCAGATAGGAAATCGTCACAAGTCAGGCTCCCTTAGCAAGGGCTATTTTTATAGCCAGTTTTCAAGCTGATGCTGGAGAGATTTGGCTGGGAAACCTCATGACACATTTGAAACCTCCACTCAGGCTGCCTCAGCTTGAGGCAAGGGCCAAGCTTCTATGAATCAGGACACAAGATGTACTGCCCAGTGGCTCATGCACTCTCCAAACAATAAAACAGGAGGGCAATGATGCCCAGCCAAAGCTATTTGAGACTTATGATGTGGAGAAAACGAGAGGGTAAGATTGCTCCATGCTTGGCTCAGTGAGGCCCAAGGATTTCTGTGGGGATTCTAAAGGAGCCACCTCCTTTGCTTCTCAAGATTAAAGCAATATCAGAGACTTGTATAAATAAAATGCAGATTATGTAAATAAAATCTCCAGCAGCGAGTCATTACATCTATTGTTTATACAGCTATCATTTAACATGCATATTGTAGTAAATGTGTTTATGAAGAATGGGATTCTACAGAAGCCAGACTTTTTACTTTGAATGCTAACTGACAAGCACTATTTGGCCAGAAGAGGTGCATCTCCCTTTCTCTCTGGCTTTTCGCAGAAGGAGCTCACAGCAATGTAGCCTTTGGTTTTTTTTTACTCATTCTTTTAAAGATTTTATTTATTTTGGGGGAGAGGGGAAGGGATAGAGAAAGAGAGGAGAAAAACATTGAAGTATTGATCTGTTGCCTCTCACATGCCCCCATCTGGGGACCTGGCCCACAACCTGGGCATGTGCTCAGACTGGGAATCGAAACGGCAACCTTTCGATTTGCAGGCTGGCATTCAATCTACTGAGCCACACCAGCCAGGGCAATTTTATTTTTCAATTACAGTTTACATTCAGTAGCATTTTGTATTAGTTTCAGGTGTACAGCATAGTGGTTAGACAAGCGCACTTGACAAAGTGCCCCCCCAATATTTCCAGTACCCACCTGGCACCATACGTAGTTATTACAATATTATTGACTGCATTCCCTATGCTGCACTTTGTATACCCATGACTTTCACTTTAAGATAATGGCTTCTGGTGTCTTTCCTTGGGTTCTTGCCCAACTCCAGCCTTCTTAAACATCTTGCCAGTGGCCAGGGCCCACCAGGATTGAGCTGAAGAGAAAAGATATTAATGTGTGGTGGGGGTGGGAAGAGGAAGTGTGCAGATGGAAGTTAAAGCCAGGGTTAAGGAGAGTGGTGCATTCAGTATTTGCTGTCACCACTTGGAAGTCACCCAAACCTGTTGATGATGATGATGATGATGATAATGATGATGATGATACAAATTCATACTAATAATAGCTAACATTTACTGGGCTCTTGTTACCTGCCAGTCTTTATATAACTAGTTCATTGCTAATTGAATCCTCGAGATGACCATATAAAGTTGGTTGCTCCTCTTACTCCTATTTTACAGATGATGAAGCAGAGGCTTACAGAGGCTACAACTTGCCCAAGGTGACATGGCCAGTAAATGACACAGCTGAAGTTTAAAACCACATGCAGTTGCCTTGCCTGTCTGCATGTCGCTCCTATTGTTTACTTCAGCTAACAATCAACTTTATCTATCAAATTGTATGAGTCCCCATTTTCTTAAAAGCAATCAAGTGTTACAAGTTTAATTCATTATAATTAAAAAGTTAAAGAGTCTACCAAGTAAGGGAAGAATAAATATTTTCCTCCAGAGCTTCTTGCTAAAATATTAGAAATATTCAGCTTCTTTGGTGGTCTGCGATATGTGTCATAACTAAAATGATCCCTTGGTGCCATGCTAAGAAGGCTTTATTCCAGAATGTCTTTTGTGCTAAAATACTTTGAAGGTCACAATGCTTGGCATGGTGTTTGGACCATCCCCCAGGCATGCCACCTCTCAGGGGCCCTACCTGCTGGGCCCTGGAAGAAGCATCTCAGAAAAACACTTGATGTGGCTTTTGGAAGCAGGGGAAGCAGATGGCCAAGTATGAATGACATCACCTTAGGTAAGGGAAACAGAAATATGAAAATAATAGAATTGTAGAAAAAGAATAACCTAATCTCCAAATCACCAGTAAATGTTTGGGAAGTGTTTATTCCCAGCAAATATCAGGATGGAAGAAAGCTAATAAATGACAAAGCTTGGCCCTGTGCTCCCAATTTAAAAGCAGATACCACCCTTTTCATCATTTTGTTAAAGTAATGACTACTTACAGAGAATTTTAATTATATTTATTTCCAACCACCATTCCTCAAACTCTGGGAGGTAAATATCACCAAATACTCATTTTCACGTAGGAAGAAACTGTATGCAGAAAGTTTAGTGAGTAACTTGTCCCAGCCCACCCAGCTAGAAAGTGGCAGGTACTGGTTTTGAACGCTGGGCTTCCTGTTATCAAAAATATCCCCCTACCTGAAAATATTGTGAGGGGAATATGAGGAGGAACATTTTTCTGACCATCGTATAATGTACCAAACTGATGAACATCAAAGGACTCTATCACCAAGTTGAAAGGCAACAATCCATGGAAGAGAGAAAATATTTGCAAATCATATATTTGAAAAGGGGTTCATATCCAGAATATACAAAAAAACTCTTAAAATTCAACAACAACAAAACAAACAGCTCAACTAAAAAATGGGCAAAGGACTTGAATAAGCATTTCTCCAAAGAAAATATACAAGTGTACAATAAGCATACATAAAAAGATGCTCAATATCACCAATCATAAGGAAAATGCAAATCATAATAACATATCACTTTATATCCATTAGAATGGCTATTATAAACAAACAAACAAATAAACAGAAAGTAAGTGTTGGTGAGCTTGTAGAGAAATTAGAACATTTGTAGACTGTTGGTGGGCATGTAAAATAATGTTGACACTATGGAAGTTCCTCAGAAAGTTAAAAAATAGAATTACCATATGATTTAGAATTTTATTTCTGAGTGTATACCCCAAAGAATTGAAAGCAGGGGCTCAAACAGATATTTATACCCATGTTCATAACAGCATTATTCACAATAGCCTAAAGATGGAAGCAACCCAAGTGTCCAGTGATGGATGGATGGATAAACAAAATGTGGCTTATCCATACAATGGAATATTGTTCCACCTTAAAAAGGGAATTCTGAGATATAATATAATACAGATGAACCTTGGGGACATTATGCTAAGTGAAATAAGCCATATACAAAAGGACAAATACTGTATGATTCTAATGTATGAGGATCCTAGAGTAGTCAAATTCATAGAGACAAAGTAGAATGGTTGGTACCAGGGGTGGGAGGGAAAATGGGGAGTAATTATTTAACTGGTGTAGATTTTTCAGTTTGGGAGGAGGACAAGATTCTGGAGATGGATGGTGGTGATGGTAATATAACAATGTGAATGTACTTAATGCCAATAAACTGTGCACACAAATGGTAAGTTTTATGTTACGTATTATTTTACCACAATGGAAAAAATGGAAAATGGAGAGAGAAAAAACAAGTCACAAGAACCATTACTGTTCTCTGCTTAGTAACTTTGTCTTCCTAATGTTAACAGTAAACAAAATTAACTTTCATTCAAAAAATCATTATTTAAATTCTTTATAAAGTAATGAATTAACAGATCTTTTGTATGTTATTTATAGAAGTAATTTTTAAATCAAAAAATACTGCTGGTAACAGTTTGTTCTTCAGAATAGAGTTTGGGAAAACCACAGGAAACCTCATTAATTGTATTCAAACTTTATGAACAAGAGTCGTAGTTTCGTCTGACGTTATGCGATATGACAGCTACTAGCCACCTGTGGCGACTGAGCACTTGAAGTGTGGCTGGTTCCCATTGAAACATGCTGTAAGTAAAATATACACCAACTTTCAAAGACTTATTACCAAAAATAAATTGTAAAATATCTCATTAGTAAATTATGCTGACTACATGAAGTGATAATGTTTTGGATATATTATGTTAAATAAAATATATTATTACAACCAATGTCACCTGTTTCCCTATGTGTAAGTGACACCTACAGCGTATCTGGGCAGCTCTAGAGATCCGAGCAATTCCTAGGGCATCAGCAGCTCATCAGCAGTCCCTGCTGAGAACTATGTCCTGAGGTCTCTTTACAAGACCTAACCTTTCTACCCTTCAAGGCACTAGTCAACTCTTCCATAAAACTTATCTTCACCTTAATACCTAAAGAAACTCCCCCTTTTATGACCCTACAGAATTATCTTAGCCACTCACCTAAGGCCTTTCAGTATACTGTCTTAATTCCCCAACCAAAGCAATGTGGGTAGTTTATAAGAAGCCTCTGATTTTCGGTGAGGAAACACAATAAGCATCCTATTCATTCTGTCTTGTCTACACCCACAACAGACATCAGTAATCAATCACAGCACTATATCCATAACAGACATTAGGAATCAATCACAGAATATTTTTCCCTTCAAGCCCATTGAAGGTCTAATATTGGTTTCAATTCAGAGCTCCAGGCAGCTACTACCCATTGATCAAACTTGTCATGAGAGAAAAAACCTATTTGCCATCCATGTAATAGAAACACTTAGTGAATAGGATTGACAGAGTAAATTCAGCAAAGAAGCACAAGTTCAAATTTTTCTCTCTTTGCATCACAGGCTATACAACAACAAAATGAGTCCAATAAGTAGATTTTATTAATAGTGTGTCCAAGTATGTTACTGTTGCCTGATATCAGGTATGTGGGTAATCCCCATATTTCTAAAGAAGGCCAGGGATGTTGGGAAGCATGCTGCCTATCTGTTTTGGGATTCTTTTTAGCAGGTCCCATCACTCCTTCTCCTAACAGGTACAGAGCAAAGGGTAATATCATTGTATACTAAGGCAGGGTGTCCAAAAGTGAATTTCAAAGAATACTGATTCTATTAATACTGGTATTAATAAATATTAAGTTAAAAAAATGGATTCTCTATTCAAATAAATGAGAAACATTGGGTTTATACAAAGTTAAAATGATTTATTGTTACTCTCCAAGAAGGGGATCTGGTATCCTCCCCATTGTTTTGTTTTTAACATAGAGTCCCATATTCATATCTTAAGGAGCTATGTTCTAAGAAATATATTTTAGGAAATACTGTTTCAAATATTAATGCTTTTTTTATTATTGAAAATGGGGGGGTGCTTTACGTTGATGGTAGAAGTTACTGTAGCCTTCCCTTTATTTTCAAATTTATTTCTTTAAACCCAGGCATTTATTGCCATCAGTTACCTCATGGTAACAGGTAAGAGATGAATCCTTTATTTAAAGTGGAAGGCAACTTTATGGCCTGATTCAACCCCTTGAGTTTGCTGATGAGGAAACTGAGGCTAAGGGAGATTAAGCTTCCTGCCCTAGGTCACCAAGAACATCAATGTCTAACATACTGGAAAGTTAAAAACATATACATGAAGTGGCTCAAAACTATCACCTCCATAATGTCCTGTCCCTTAGACTACCTTCGTCTATCATTTGTTTACCTGCAAGAGAAAATTGCATCTTGCAGGAGGGCTGTGAATACAGAGAAGAAATTTATTACAGCCTCAAAGCCTTGGAGCTCTCTCAGCCTTCCCAAGGAAACCAGGCAAAGTGAAAATGCATGTTGGAGCTCTTTATATTAATGATGATACCATTCAGAGAGCTTCTCTGGCTTGGTTTCTAGAGTTCCAGACATAATTTTACCTGTTCTGACTTCACGTTGTCCTTAAAACATGGGACCTGTGACAAGTAAAGGTTAATGGTTGTAGTTGGCCTCCTAATGGAGAGCTTTGCAGAATTTGACAATTCAGCAGACCTCTACTTGAGGCTTAATCTCACATTCTAACTAATACCATTATAGAGGCCACATGGCAAGTGTCCCCACCCTCCATGGCTCTTACTTTCATACAGCCCAAGCAGCTTTCTCTCTGGCAAAGCTAATTGGCACTGACCTTTACTAGGTCAGGGTTTCTCAACCTCCGCACTATGGCATTTCAGCCCAGATAATTCTCTGTTGTGGGAGCTACCTCGTGTCTTGTAGGATGTTCAGCAGCATCCCTGGCCTCTACTCACTGAATGCCAGTAGCATCCCCCAAATTGCAACAGTCAAAATGTTTCTAGACGTTAACAAATGCCTCTTGGGGAGCAACTGCTCCTGGCTGAGAATCACTGTTCTACAATAGATGAATTCAATGAGGATGACTGCTATTCGAACTAGAGTCAGCTTCCACTAGACAGTGAGCTCCTCAAGCAAGGGATGCAGGAAACATGTGCTAATCATCTTTGTATCTTCCCTCCCTGGTGGTAGGTATTCATTCACCAATTAATTTCACAAACATTTATTAAGTACCTATTATGTGCCAGGCACACCTCCAGGAAATAGGGATACAGCACTGAACATCAGATAGTCTCTGGCCTCAAGAAGTTTACATTTCAAGGAAATAAAGGGCATCCAAATTGGAAAGGAGGAAACAAAACTATCATTGTTTGCAGATGATATAATAGTGTACATAGAAAATCCTATAGACCCGGCCAAAAAGCTGCTCAATGTAATAAGTGAATTTGGCCAAACAGCAGGATACAAAGTCAATATCCAGAAATCAAAGGCATTTTTGTATACCAACAATGAAACAGCAGAAGCAGAAATCAAGAAAAAAAATCCCATTCGTTATAGCAAAAAGAAAAATAAAATACCTAGGAATAAACCTAACCAAGGAGGTAAAAGTCCTATATGCATAAAACTACACAACACTGAAGAAAGAAATCAAGGAGGACACAAACAAATGGAAACATATACCGTGTTCATGGTTTGGAAGAATCAACATCATCAAAATGTCCATACTACCCAAAGCAATTTACAAATTCAATGCAATACCTATTAAAGTACCAATGGCATATTTCACAGACATAGAACAAACACTTCAAAAATTTATATGGAAACACAAATGACCACAAATAGCTGCAGCAATTTTGAGAAAGAAGAGCACAGTAGGAGGGATCATAATACCTGATACCAAACTGTATTACAAGGTCACTGTAATCAAAACAGCCTGGTACTGGCATAAAAACAGGCACATGGACCAGTGAAACAGAACAGAGAACCCAGAAATAAACCCAAGTCTCTACGGTCAATTAATATTTGACAAAGGGGGCAGCAACATAAAATGGAGTAAAAATAGCCTCTTCAACAAGTGGTGTTGGGAGAACTGGACAGCTACATGCAAAAACTTGAGCACCAACTTGAGCACCAACTTACACCATACACAAAAATAAGTTCAAGGCGGATAAAAGATTTAAATATAATAGCTGTGACACCATTAAAGTCCTAGAGGAGAACATAGGCAGGAAAATCTCAGATATTTCACGCAGCAACATTTTTACTGATATGTTCCCCAAAGCAATGGACATAAAGGAAAGAATAAACAAATGAGATCTCATCAAAATAAAAAGTTTCTGCACAGCCAAAGAAAACAGTATTAAAATAAAAAGAGAACCAACTGTATGGGAAAACATATTTGCCAATGATACCTCAGACAAGGGTTTAATCTCCAAACTATATAAAGAACTTACACGACTCCACTCTAAGAAGACAAGCAACCCAATTAAAAAATGGGCAAAGGACTTGAACAGACACTTCTCCAAGGAGGACATACAGAGGATCCGGAGACACATGAAAAGATGCTCAGTATCGCTAGCTATCAGAGAGATGCAAATTAAAACCACAATGAGATACCACTTCACACCAGTCAGAATGGCCATCATAAACAAAGCAACAAACAACAAGTGTTGGAGAGGTTGTGGAGAAAAGGGGACCTTAGTGCACTGTTGGTGGGATTGCAGACTGGTACAACCACTATGGAAAGCAGTATGGAATTTTCTAAGAGAACTAAAAATGGATCTGCCTTTTGACCCAGCAATTCCACTGCTAGGATTATATCCTAAGAACCCTGAAACACCAATCCAAAAGAACCTATGCACCCCAATGTTCATAGCAGCACAATTTACAATAGCCAAGTGTTAGAAGAAACCTAGGTGCCCATCACTAATGAATGGATCAAGAAACTATGGTACATTTACACAATGAAATTCTATGCAGCAGAAAGAAAGAAGGAGCTCCTACCCTTCACGACAGCATGGATGGAACTGGGGAGCATTATTGCTAAGTGAAATGAGCCAGGAAGTGAAAGACAAATACCATATGATCTCACCTTTAACAGGAACCTAACCAACAAAACAAACAAGCAAAATATAACCAAAGACACTGAAATTGAGGACAAACTGACAGTCACCAGAGGGGAGAGGAGAGGGAATCTCAGGGGAAAAGGGGAAGGGTTTACAGGAACAAGTATAAAGGACACATGGATAAAAACTAGGGGGGTGGAAATGAGAGGGTGGTGGGGAGGACTGGGGCGGTGGGCTGGGATGGGAGTAAAAGACAGAAAACCGTACAAGAACAATTAAAATAAATTTTAAAAAAACATGTTAAACTCTAAAAAAAAATTTACATTTCAGAGAGGGGAAGACACATAATAAAAACATAAATGAAAGCATAAGTAAATATGTAGGGTAATTTCAGTTACTAAGTGCTTTGAAGAAAAAATACAGATAAATATGAAAGAGGGCTGCTTTAGCTAGAATAGTCTATTAGTTAAAGTTAAGGATCTAAAATAACAGTGGTTTAAATAAGACAAAAGTTTATTTCTCTCACAAGTAGAAGTCCAGAAGCAAGTAGTCCATGTTGGCTATAACCATTCAGCTCCATGAAGTCCTCAGCAATTGAGGCTCCTTCTATTTTGTTGCTCTGCAGTGCATTTCCAAGGTTACCTCATGGTCTATATAGCTGCTCCAGCTCCAGGCATCACATCACATTCCAGCCAGCAAAATAAATAAAAGGGGTGGGGGCAGGCAAAGGGTATATGCCAATGATCTTTTAAGGATGGTTCCTAAAAGCTACCACATTATATTTTTGTTTATATTGCATTGGCCAGAACTTAGTCATGTAGCCATGAAAAGTTTAAGGGGTACTGGCCTATTTTGGACTTAACTAAAAATAGGAGGTTCCATTCTTGTGGGAAAGGAGAAGAGTAGACATTGAGGGAGAACTAGAAGTCTGTGTCAGAGAGTGTGTTTACACGGTGAAAACTGATTATATTTTGCATATAATGCCATGGGATACTGGTGCCTAAGTGCAATGACTACTTGAGGGATTGGATGTGGGGCATGATGGGAATAAGAGAAAATAAGAATATTTCCCAGGGTTTGACCTGAGCAACCAGTGTATCGCAATGCCATTTATTAATACAGGAAAGGCTTGAAAGGAGGCAAATTTGGGTCAAGAGTTCTGTTTTGACCATGTTAAATCCAAGATGTAGATGAGATCTCTGAGTAAAAATTCCAAGCTAAGAGCTGAATACGTCAGAATGTGGCCTAAAGGTGTAAATTTGAGAGTCATTAACCTAAAGATGATGCTTTAAGGGTAAGCATGAAAACAATGTCAGAGATCACTGGCTCAAAGAAAAGGAAAGTTATGTGTTTTTAAGTGTAATTAGACAAATTTAAAAAACCTGGAATGATCCATCTTAAAGGCCTCTGAGCATCCCTCGAAGCCCCTCAGGATCATCAAGTGCACAATTCTTGCATCGTTTTCTGAGCACAGCTGCCTTAGAACCGCAAGCACCACTTCTCAACAAGCAAAAAGCCCTGTGGCACCATTTGTTTTTGTTTGTTTGTTTGTTTTTTAAGAAACTGAAAGACCTTTTTTGGTTGTGTCTCCCATCAGCGCTGCTTTTTGATTTTTAAAAAATTGAAATTGGGCGATATTTAGGCCACAGTATAGTTAAATGAGGCTTTCCCAGATTTGCCTTGGGGAAGCAATGAATGGATGTTGTCTCCGTGGGAAATGAGCTCTGAGGCATTCACTGTGGGAACACAACCTGCTTGCTGCTTACAGGTTATCGACTGCCATTGCATGACTGTAATCAGACCCAACCCTAACTCCAAGGAGTTTATAATATAATAATAAAAGTAGTAGCGCTAGACAGCATTACTTATTGAGCATTTACTATGTGCTGGGCACTTTATAGACACAATTCTAATCTTCACACAGGCTTGATGGGGAGGTATTATTTTCCCCATTTCACAGATGAAACTACCAAGACTCAAAAGACTATGTCTTGTTAAAGAAGCAGATCTGCCTTTCCTTAGCTTTCTGCAAGTCTGATTTTTTCAGGAAGCCTTATTATTTATTAGGGCATCTCACTTAGCTCTCCCACGTGCTCACCTAAGTAGAAACCCCATCTCATTGTTTTTAAAATCAACTACGGCTTCTGGCCTATAATGGGTACTCAAATATTTATTGAAGGAATAAACTAGAGACACAGATACGACAACACACATAAAAAAAAACACCCAGATTTATTAAAGGGGTAGAATTGGGGCCCTGGCCAGATAACTCAGTTAGTTAGAATTGTCCTGAGGCTTCGGGTTCGATCTCTGGTCAGGGCACATACAGGAAGCAACCACTGAATTTACAACTTAAGTGTTACGACAAATTGATGTTTCTCTCTCTCTTTCATTCTCTCTCCCTCCCTCCCTTCCTCATTCTCTCAAATCAATAATTTTTTAAAAAGGAAGTAGAATTCAGAAAATGTCCTGGAATATCACTTAGTCGAAAGGTCATTACCTGACTGGTCCCAGGTGGGCTGTAGCCTCAGGAGTGTATTGGGTGGTTTTCAAATTCTGAAAAATAAAAAGTCCTATTAGCTCTCAGCATTCAAAAGTTGGGAAGTTGCAAATAAAAACTCCGATTTTTTTATTTTTTGCTTCCCTTTATCTCTGATAACACCAGACTCACACTCCCAAGGTAAACAGGGAGAGAAGGGCAGAATAGGGGCTGCCCTTAGCCCCATTTAGATTTCCATCCCAGCTCCATTTGAATTTGCAACCTCAACCATCAAACTCCCTTATTATAGAAGCGAGAAAACTGAGGCCCAGCATAGCAATGTGACTTGCTATGAGGGATCCAGGTGTTCTCACTCCCTGCCATGGCCCCATCCCACAGCCCCCCTGCACAAGGTACATGGGCATCTTGAAAAACTATTTGTCATGACTACACATATACAGATATGAGTATACAGCCACATCTTACTCTCAGTATGAGGAAAAAAACTATAGGGATTGGGTTAATTAAAAAAACATCTTGTCAGTTGAAACAATTGCAGGGCAACAAAATTTCTATTGTCTTTCATCACAGGTTGGCTTATTCTAATCTGAGGCTCTTTTCACTTCCTTAAAAAACTAGTAAAGTCCAAGTTAATATTTATTTCAATTCTAACACAGCCTTGGTTTCGCTTTCTGAATCACTGGGTAATGATCTGGTGAGAAATGAATGAAAGAAGAAAGTGGGGGGTGGGGTGGGCAGAGAAGAAGAAACAGCTGGTTTAGGAGGAGGCCTCCTGGGAGCAGCTATTAGACAATGTGGTAATTAATAATATGGTGAACAGATTGTCTAGAACATGTCCAAATATGAATTAAAGTATTTCCTCTTGCCTTACTCACTCTGTAGGCTCCTCTAGAGTTGCTCACTGAATTTAATTCCTCTTCCCATCATCATCCTCCCTTCCCCCAGCTAGAGCATCCATCACGGGAGCTGGGGTGGGGTGGGGAACGGGAATCACCAGAAAACCAGAAAAACAAAAGCAACAACCTCTGAACCCAATTCTGTGAATCATTGATCTATAAGTCAGAAAGTTTCAGACAAATGCTTCAGAATGCACTTTTTGTACCCTAGGCCAGTGCTCGTCACATTTTATTGTGTTTCCCAATCTCTTGGGATCTTGCTAAAGTGCAGACCAATTCAGCAGCTTTGGTCTTGGACCCGAGATTCTGCGTTTCTAACAAGCCCCCAGCAGATGCTACTGACATTGCAGGTCCGGGGACCACACTTCAGAGTAACCAGGCTCCAGAGCAAATCACTGGTTCTCAAACTTGCCTGCCCCTCTGAATTACCTGCAGGACCTTTAAGAACTTAGTGACACCTGGCTCTCCCTGCTACACTCTGATTTAATAAGTGTGGATGAAGCCTGAGCTTCAGGCTTTTTTAAAGTTGACCAGGAAATGCTAGTATGAAGCACGGTTGGAGAAGCACTAGAGCAGTAGCTCTCACACTGTAGTGCACACTGGAGTCATCCAGGGGGTCTGCTCAGGATTGCTGTGCCCCACCTTGCAGGTTTCAACTGGTCTGGGTGGGGCCTGAGAATTTATAGTCTAATGAGGTGCAGCTGCAGCTGCTGCTGCTGGTTTGGGGGTCGTGTTTTGTGTTTCGAAACCCACTGCAGGTAGGCTGGGGAAGAGGGGAGAGACCACACCGACCGCAGCTGTGTCACCACGGGGAGGCACTGATCTTCATGTAAAGATGCTATGTTGACTGTCCTTCTGCTACCTGCAGAGGACTGTCCACCAACAGGCAGCCTATGGCCCCTGCTTTATGTCGCAAGACTTGCTGGCACTGCAACCTGTCCACTCCATGTGGACACCTCCCTTCGCCATAGTTCAGGCCAGTTGTAGCTCCTCTACATCACAGGATGATAGCCTTGCCTTTGGAGAGGCGGTGCTGACAGGGAGGCTGACTGTCTGCATCTGACAAGCTGGAGATTGCCCACTAAGCACAGGTGCTGGTAGAACATCTATCCACCCTTGTTTCATTAGGAGCCCGTGAGGCCATCCACAGAGATGGTTTACCACCCTGGTTCTTCAGCAAAGGGCAGAAGAGCTTCACTGTAACCACAGGGATACTGAGATAAGGTAGAAGAAGTAAGATGGAAGAATCAGGATTATCCCTAAAAAAACACTGAGCTCTTTCTCCAAAGGGTTATTTTCTAAATCAGTGCAATCTTCCCTCCAGCTTTTAATTCATGTTTTTACATTAAAAATAAGAAAAAAAAAGCACACTATATGTATACAACTAAGATGGAGCAGACGTGAGGTCCAGCAGATCTTTTAAAATATCTATTTTTTAATCTTCCCCAAAGAAAATTTATTTATTTACGCATTTGTTTTCTTTCAGGGACATTTTCATAATCAGTAGTCTGAGTTTAACTAATCTTTTAAAAAATTTAAATATATTTAATATATAACATTGTATGAATTTGGGGTGTATAACATGTTAATTTAGTATATTTATATACTGTAATATGATGGCCATCGTAGTGATAATTAGCACCTCTGTCATATCACATAATTATCGCTTCCTTTTAGTGATTAGAATAATTCAGATCTAGTCTCTTAGCAAGTTTGATAACTATAATACAATATTGTTGTCTGTAGTCACTTCAGTGTGCATTAGAACTCCAGGACTTACTTTTTGCTTGTTGCAAGTTTGTTTAATCCTTAGAAGAAAATAGCCCCAGGGGTGTGGGAAGGAAAGTGACATTTATTAAGCACATACTATGTCTTAAGGAGGCCACAAACCGCTTTGTCTTCATTAGCTCACGAATTGCAGTAGAAAGCTCTGTTATCACTGGAAAGATGACTGTCTGAAATTTTTTTGAAAAAAAATTTTATGCAAAATCACCTACTTAGATAAAACATTCTCATAGAGCAAATGACTCACATATTAAATATATAGGGCTGGGAATGTATGTGGGCCATGTAGCCATAGAAATTTTCTGGACCTCACATGGTAGCCATTAAAACTCCTGCTGAGAGCTGGTTATGTAACAACACAACAAAGTTTTAGTAATTGCTTTTAATGGTTTTTCCAGGCCTACAGGGGATCCAGGAAGGGTCGGGGGTGGTAAGGCTAATTTTTGCCTGCTGGCAGAGACTTTCAGTATTTTTTGTTTTGTTTTGTTATATGTAAACCATAAATTATATAGTGAAATGAAGCCATGAAGGAGGCAAGGCACTGATTTTTTTTCCCTCCTAAGTACTATATCAAACATTGGCCTTGAAAATGACTATGTTCGTTCATCTAACAGGTATGTTTTGGAACCTACTACATGGTAGGTACTGGGTTTACAGCGGTGAACATAATAGACACAATCCCTGTCCTCAAGAGCTTCAGAGCCTGCAAAAGAGAGACTATGAGTAAACATACAACCCAATGCTGTGTATTGAGACTTGTCACTCTGTTGTAGAGATACAGCCCCTAGTTGTACCTGTAAAAGAAAAAGAATGAGGAGATCGTTGGTATTGGAAGTCCAGAGAACGTGCCGTTACTTGGACTCTAGAGGGTGAGGAACAGGAGGTAGGTGAGGGGAAGAACATTTCAGCTAGAAGTGAAGTGCCCTTGGGGTGGGAAAGAATTCAGCAACCTCCAGGAACTGAAAGACGAACCGTGGAGGAAAGAGGGTAGATTAGTAACAGTTCTCCAAAGAAAGAGAACCAATAGGATATATATATGCAGAGAGAGAGAAAGGTAGTATGAGGAATTGGTTCATGTGATTCTGAAGGCAGAGTCTCACAGTCTGCTGGAAGCCCAGGAAAGCCAGTGGTGCAATTCCAGTTCAAGCATGAAGGCCTGAGAGCCAACGGAGCCAACAGTGTAAGTTTCCATCCGAAGGCAAGAGAAGATTGTTGTCCCAGCTCAGCAGTCAGGCAGAAAGTGAGAATTCTCTCTACCCGCCCCCCTTTTCTTTGTTTTACCCATGCCTTCAACTGAATAGATGAGGCCACCCATATTAGGGAGGGTGATCTACTTTACTCAGCCTACTGACTCAAGCACCCAGGATCATGTTTAGATACCTGGGCATCCTGTGGCCCAGCCAAGTTGACATATAAAATTTACCATCACAGAGGATGACAGTTAAAAGAGGCAAAAGAGGTGGGCAAGGATGTGTGGTTTGTACTGTGTCAAGCTGGTTAAGTTGGAAATGTTTCCTAGAATCCTCTTCCCTGTTAGGTGAGCTGGGAGAGGCAAGTGCAGCAGCAGCCCCCACCAAAGGTCACCGTGGTCAGACACAGTGATGCGCAGATGCAGAGATGCCTGTGGGTTTCACCTGCCCTTGCTCTCCTCAGCTCTGCATCCAGCTCTTTTCCTGACTGCTGACCCTGTTGGCCAGCAGTGGCCCCTGTCCCACCACCAGATGCTTTGTGGCAGTAATGACATGGAGGCACAGCTTGCCAAAGAGGCTTTCCTTGGCCAAATTTGATTGTGGTGGCCAAATGTGCTTGGTTGGTCAGATGGACTGGTTAGTGCCTTCTCTGATCTCCCAGTTTCCCTCTCAGACTGTCCATTCCTCAGCTCTTCCCACAGCTCTTCAGGATCTAATTCCTAGAATGATTCTCTTATCCTATAATCCATAGTGTTTCTTCACGGAACCCTGACTGATACAATGGGCCACACCACACAGGCCAAGGTGAAGCCTAAGGGAAGCTATTGAAGGCTCTGAACCAAGCATTTGGCCTATGTCTATGGTTGGGGCTTCTTTGTCTACAGCCAATGTTCAAGCCCCCCTGGTATTTTAAATAGGGCAGGAAAAAAATGCCATCCGACTCTATCCCAGATTTGCCCCACAGCTGGTTCCCTGTGTGTGTGTTCAGACCTCACTGGCAAGTGATCATTATGATTTTGCTCCTCAGTTGTTGTTTGTTTCCAACAAGTGGGATTAATGAGTAAAAGACCGCAGTCCTTTGTGGTGGTGTTTATAGGCAACAGCTGTGGGGCAGGCAGAGGAACAGGTTAAATGAGTTGACTTTTGGACTGAGAGCAGCTGGAAATCTGCCCTCCCTCAGTTTGCATATGCTCAGCTCTGGAGACAAGCCCATGTAATTGGCAGACAGAGGCAGGGGTGGCTACACTTCAGAGTCAGCAGGGGGCTTTAAAAATACACAGTCTCTCCATTGCAGACCATTTCAATCCGATTTCTGGGGGTGAGGTCCAGACATCTCCATTTTTTTTAAGCACCCAAAATGATCCCCTGAAACAGCCAGGGCTGAGAATCCGTGTGACCTTAGTGAAGAGGTTGCACACGGAGGCACCCTTGGGCTGTATCTGATCTATGTTGGGTTTTTATAGACAGCGTTTTCTTCCAGAAATTTGAATTCACTGCTGATATTGAAATAGACTGTAAAGGACAAACCTGAGCTTCCAGCTTCTCTCCTTTGAGAACCTGAGGATTGGCAATACCAGGCCCACATTCTCATGTGACAGTTTAGAGCTTCCCTGAGGAAGCTGTGGGTTCTTCTAGTAGCTACAGTCTCCACTAACCTCTAACGTTTGCTCAGCCTGTTTCACTCATTTTATTATGCTCCTGTCCGCTGTAGACATGGGATTTGGGGCCCTCCCAGGGATCAAGAGGAGGGGTCAGCAAACTATAGCCCTCAGGCCAAATCTGGCTCGCTGCCTGTTTTTGTGTGCCCTGTGAGCTAAGAATCGTTTTTTACATTTTGAAATTGCTCGGAGGAAAGGGAAAGAATGATTGTGATACATGAAAATTTAGGTAAATTTATATTTCATGCCCTTATTGAAACAGGGGTCATGAGCATGCTTGCTTGTTTATGAACTCTCTGTGGTGCATGCATGCTACAAGGGCAAAGTTGAATAGTTGCAACAGAGACCACATGGCCAGCAAAGCCTCAAATATTTGCTATCTGGCCCTGTGCAGAGCGAGTTTGTCAGTTGAGACAATAGGATTTGGAATTGAAGAAAGCAAGCTCTGAACCCCAGATCCATTATTAACCACCTGAGAGAACTTGGGCGAATTATGTCACCTCTCTACAAAACGCAGGAGACTGTGATGGTGTGAATTAGGTGGCTGCGGATGTCCCACAGCTTAGTGCCTCAAAAGTGCAGAATAAATTGTATCCAACAGAAGAGTGAGACCAAAAATTATCCTTTTTGAAACTGATGGTGGTTTTCAATGAATAGTGTAAAAGAACCAGGGTTCTTTAACTGTAGAAAAAAATGTTCATTGCTATTCCCTTAAAGAGGTTACAGTGTTATATCATTAGAGTCTCTCTGAAATAATTCAAATTGAGTTATTGTTCTACATGTCTTTTAAATGTAAAAATTGTGATATTTACCAAATAGAAAATCACCTTTTTACTCATCATTATTAGTTATTATCTTTTGCATGAATAATAATTTAGAAAGTGAACTGTCTTTGTTGAGTGAAAGTTGTCTTTTCTATGATATATATTATATTGTACATTTGAAGTTTATCAATTACCCAGGAGCTGATATTCTCAATAAAAAATGGATATTTCTCCATTTGGTCAAAATTAGCCAAATAAAAGACTTGGATATAAATATTTTTAATCTAATTAAGTCATCAGAACTGATCATGCACATGAAACACACATAACATAAAATGGACCATTTTACAGTGGACAATTGTGCAGCACTAAGTGCATTCACAGTGCTGTACAGCTACAACCGCTATCTAGTTTCAGACTTTCTTCATCACCCCCAAAGGAAAACTGGTGCCCATTAAGCAGTCATCTCTATTTCCTTTCTCCTGAGTCCCTGACAACCACTAATAGGCTTTCTCTCTCTAAGAATTTGCCTATTCTGGATGTTTCATTTCGGTGGAATCATGTAGTTTGGGGCCTTGTGTGCCTGGCTTCCTTCACTAAGCATCAGGTTTCTAAGGTTCCCATGTTGTGTTGTTGCAGTATCAGTACTTCCTTCCTTTTTGTGGCTGGATAATATTTCAGTGTATGGATATTCCGTGTTTTGTTTTTTCAATCTATTGATAGACATTTGGGGCTATTCTGGTTAATGCTACCATGGACATTAAGGTACATGTCTTTGTTTGAAAACCTGTCAGAATTCCAGTATCAAGACCCTTTAAGTGAGTGCTAAGTGTCTTTGAAAAATATGAACTAGTTGATAGGACAGTAAAAGACTGAGACCTCGCCCTGGCTGGGTGGCTCAGTTGGTTGGAACGTAGTCCAGTGCCCTAAAAGGCTGCGGGCTTGATCTCCAGTTGGAGTGCATACAGGAGGCAACTGATTGATGTTTCTCTCTCCCATTGATGTTTCTCTCTCTCTCCCCCTTCCTCTCTGTCTAAAATCCATAAAACATTAACAACAACAATCAAAAAACATATCCTCGTGTAAGGGTTAAAAAAAACACTGAGACCTCGATGAAAGGGTCTTGTTTTAAATTTATTTGAGACAGAGAGAAGAAAGGATAGAGAGAAACATAGATTTGTTGTCCTACTTATTTATGCACTCATTGGTTGATTTTTGTGTGTGCCCTGACTGGGGATCAAACCCACAACCTTGGTGTATCAGGAGGGTGCTCTAACCAACTGAGGCCAGAGGAAAGGTTTTGATAATGCATTTGTTTGCTTGCTTAGTGCCTGTCTCACCTCCTTGAACGCAAGCACCATGAGGGCCAGGATTGTATCTGGTATGTTCACTGCTGCACCTTGAGAGCCTGAATACACAGACAATGGCCTGACCACATATAAAAATAAATTTCTGACCCACAATCCATATCAACCAGTCCAGGAAACCATTCCACCATCTACAGTAACCAGCCCAGGGAGCCATCCTGCTATCTCTAAGTCAGACTTGGAGGAAGTCAGACCACTATCTCTAACAACAAGCCTAAGAAGCCAAACAACTACCCCTGTAACAATCGGCTCCAAATAGCCAGAAATTGATTAATAACTGAGAACTTCCCTAAATTTTGCCTTTCTCTGGACCAACCAGAGGAAGCCAAACGTACACTCCTAGACAATCACCTAGGATAGGTGGACACCTATCTACAGGTGGGTGTCTCCAGCTTCCACATGCTGGCAGCTTTCAATCTGGCACACATGGAGCCTTCCTTTTTTCCAGTATGAAGTTTTCCCACCCTTCTGCTGGCCTTTGAGTCTGCCAAAACACAAATATGGTGCCTGAGTCCTTGCTATTAACAACCTCTGAATAAATAACTCTGTTTGTTCTCCTTTGGATAGTCTTTATCAAATGTCCACAACCTCCATCACTTGGACAGGGCCTTGCACACAGAGGATATCCGGACAGTCACTGACCATGATGTGAACACACACTGCTGAGGAGGGGTCAGTGCCGTCTTTTCATTCCCTGCTGGGACACCCAAGCCCACAGCACACTCCTTGGTCTAACTGCAGCCCCATCCTCTCTCTAATCCAGACCTGCCCACACAGTGAACAACTCACCATCTCTACCTGGACATCCACAGGCCCCTGTGTTATGATGGGTTGATAGCTGGTTAGGTATTAACAAAAGAGAAGCAAGAAAACTGGCTAAGCCTGATTAAGTTGGGAGACTATAGTTTCACAGAAACTCCAGGGAATAGTTGAAATTGCCCTGCCAAATGGATTAATGTCCAAGTGGGCATGAAAGACCAGTTTCCCAATTTCCCTAGGGAACAACTGGCCAGCTCCCCCAGATTAACAGGGAGAGGGATAAACAGTGAGGGGGAAAAGTCCTCTGCTGAGGCATGCGCAATAGTACCCAGGATGGTGTAGGGGGAGGTCCATTTGCTATGAGTGTGTGTGCAGTAGGAACAAAAATGGTGACCATAAAGGGGAGGAGAAGAACGTAGGAAAGGGACTGGATAGGGGGAGGCACCAGCATAGCCAGGAAAGAGCCAGGACAGTTTGAAAGAAAGCTTACTCTAACCTAAGCCCAAGGAGATATAATCAAAGTTTAACAAAGGCCTGAGGCTCATGCTCTCCCTTAAGCAGCTGCACAAGTCAAAGTGCAGTACCAGTTGTGGTCCGAACAGGAACAGACACGGTGCTGGACTACTGGAGCCTTGGATGACAGGCTAATGGCATGGCAGCTCTGGGTCCTGGCCCTCCTCCTGGGCTTGGTGGGGACAAGTACAGGCCTATGGCCCCAGAGGCTGGAAGACATTGGCAGCAAGATGGAGCTGAGCCACCTGGTCTTGGATGAGACATCACCTTACCCTTCATTTGTTTATACTCCTATAAATCTTGCTACTATACCTCAAATCCTCTGCGTGTTTCCCTGAAATGCATTTCCTGCCATACTGTGGAATAATGCTATTTCCTCTGGCAACACCTGGGACTCCACATGTCACAGACCTACTGGGTACTTCCTCCCTTCCTCCCACACCTCTTTGCCTGTTTTCCTCACCCAGAATCCCCACCAAGTGCTCTGGCTGGAAAGTGGGAGTCAGCCTACCTCCTCCCTGTCACCTTCTCCACCCCATAATCTGTCAGTAAGTCCCGTTGGTTCTATTCCAGAACACCCAGTGAGTCCACCCCTTCCTCCTGCTCCATCCTGGGTCAGGCCTTCATTGCAGCAACAACTCAGAACTGGTCTAGCTGCCTTCAGTCTGGCATCCAAAACAGCCTGGAAACACTTCCTCCAACAACCCATTTCTGACCAGGAGACTTCTCTGCATAGCAGCTTCTCTCAGTTACCATCAGGTTAGAGTCTAAACTTAAGAGAAGAGGCTTTCTGGAGCCTGCCCACCTTTGCAGCTTTAACTCCGGTGCAGCCTACATTCTAATCTTTTGAGCACTTGAAGGCACTCCCTGCCTCCGCTCCCCGCCACTGTTCCTCCCTGCCCTCCCCCTGGCCCAGGCTGTTGCCTCTACCAGACACACCTCCCTCCTTTCCCTTTCCTTCCCTACTTGGCAGGTGACTCCTCTTCTTCAAGCCTCAGGGAGTCACTACCTATGTAGTGAAGCCTCTTGGTGCTGCCACAATCTCCTCCCGATCCCTGAGGCTCTGGGCTCATTGCACCAGGATGAGACTTGCTGGTCAGTCCCCTCCCTTCCTCCCATCGAGCAAATTCCTGGAGAACAGGTGTTTTCATTTTTAACCTTTGTCATCGCAGAAGCAAACAATAATGCCTGGCACTTGGCAGATATCAAAATGTCAACATTTGTTGAACAAATAAATGTGTGCTAAAGAAAAGAGCTATATCAGGGCAGGATTTCCCAGCAGACTTTAGGGCCAATACCAAAACAGGGGAACTCTCTACTCCAAATTATTGGGAAAGAACTTGATATTTGACAGTTAGATAAAAGCAATGAAGTCATCATTCTGAAAAAATGAGGAAATGAACATTTTGTTGAACTTCTTTACAAGCCTTTTGCTATCTAGGGTTTTATTTCCTATTCTTATGTTCTCAATTTTACTCATAATAATTGACACATACAACTTGTTTTTGAATAAATGTAATTTTTGAATAACTTATTTTTTAATATGGATGATATGAACAATTATACAACCTTTTATTAGCTTTTTCCTTTTTTAAAATTAGGACCTGTGGCAAAGACTTCTTTCATATTTCTTCCCTTCCTTTTAAAAAACACCTTAAGCTCTATTGAGTAAATTTACATTTTATTATCTTGTGCTTCCTCCTTTGCCTTACTTCCATGAAGCTCAGAGATGAATCTGTGGCCCATATTTTATAATTATTTAGTAATACAGTGCATGCATTTCTGACCACTAACTTCACAGATTATTATTTAACTTTTATTTTTCCTCTTGATTTTTTTACCTTTATTTCTGGGGCTTAGCTATACTATGAATAAAATTTTTTAAATTAATAGATTGTTTTTTAGAACCATTTTATGGAAATAGCAGGTTTACAGAAAAATCAAACAGAAAGTACAGGGGCTTTCCATATACTCCTTCCCCATAAATTTCCCCTATTATTAACAACTTGCATTGGCAAGGTCTGTTTGTTACAATTGATGATACAATAGCAACATTAACTACAAGTTTATAACTTATATTTGGGTTCACTCTCTGTGAATAGTTATGCGTTTTGACAAATGCATAATGCCATATGTCCACCATTTCAGTATCACACGGAATAGTTTCACGGCCCCAAAAATCCCCAGTGATTCATTATCTGTCTGTCCTCCAGCACCTACTTCTGTTTTTGTTTTGAATTACATAAGAGAAGGACAGAATGGAGTCATAATCATTTTATACTATCATCTTTTTTATAAAAACTTTCAGATATCCCTAAAGCTTGGGAAAATGACACAATGAACACCAGGATGCTTTCCATTTGTATTCAACAATTTTAAACATTTCATCATTTTTGCCTTCTATTATTACTTATTTTGTTTTATCTGACTTACATTTCTGACCCATTTGAAAGTCAGTTGCAGCCACTGGGAACAGTTCATTCCTCAATACTCGGCAGGCATCTTGTAGGACTAGAGACACTCTCCAGCACAGTCTCGATGCCATCCCGACACCTGCGGAAACCAACTGCGACTCTATACTGTCGTCTAATGTCAAGTCCACACTCACATCTCAGAACGCCTTCCACAGCTGCTTCATTTTCTCAAACCAGGATGCCACTAAAGATCATGTTTGGCACAACCAGTGTCTCTTTACTCTCTTTTTATTCAGAACAGTCCTCTCATCTCTCATCTCTTTCCACCCTTTTTTTAGTTGTGGAAAATACACGTAACATAAAATTTGCCTTCTGAACCATTTTTAAGTGTTTGTTCAGTTCAGTGGCATTAAGTGCATTCACATTGTTGTCCAGTCATCACCACCATCCATCTCCAGAACTTTTTTCATCTTACAGAAATGAAACTCTTTATCCATTCTATAATGACTCCCTATTTATTTTCCTCCCAGCCCCTGGCAACCACCAATCTACTTTCTGAATGACATAGACTTTCCTGACATATAAAAAAACTGTAAATATTTAATGTCTACATCTTCATGCGCTTGAAGGTAAGTATACACCTGTAAAACTGTCACCATAAATAGCGCTGTAAATATAAATAACCGCCATCTCTAAAAGTTTCTTCCCTCCCTCTTTTTCTGTGGTAAGAATATTTAACATAAGATCTACCCTCTGAACAAAATTTTAAAACAATACAGTGTCATTAATGACATGCACTGTGCTATTCAGTAGACATCTAGAACTTAATCATCTTGCATAACTGAAACTCTGTACCCTTTAACTAACATCCCCTGGACTCCCCTCCCTCCAGCCCCTGGAAACCACCATTCTACTCTCTGCTTCTATGAGTTTGAGTATCTTAGATTCCTGATATAAGTGGGATCATGTAGTATTTGTTCCTCTGTGTCTGGCTTATTTCACTTGGCATAATGTCCTTCAAATTCATCCATGGTGTAGAATTAATACCGATCTTTTTAAAGCTCTTCCAAAAAATAGAAGAAGAGGGCACACTCCCAAATTTATTTTATGAGAACAGCATCACTATGATACCAAAGTTGGACAAAGACATTACAAGAAAACTTTAGGCCAATATCCCTGATGAATATAGATGCAAAAATCCTCAAAATATTAGTAAACCAAACTCAACAATGCATGAAAAGAATCATACAACCTCACCAAGTTGGATGTCTTTCTGGGATGCAAGAATGATTTCACATACCCAAATCAATGTGATACACCAAATGGAAAGAATAAAGGATAAAAATCACATGATCATCGCAACTGATGCAGAGAAAGCATTCAACAAAATCCAACACGCATTTATGATCTCAACAAATTAGGTATTGAAGGAACTTACCTCAACACAACAAAGGCCATATAAGAAAAGCCCACAGCTAACATACTCAGTGGTAAAAAAACAAAAGCTTTTTTCCTAAAATCTGGAGCAAGGCAAGGATGTCCTCTCTCATCATTTCTAGTCAACAAAGTACTGGAAGTTCTAACCAGAGCAATTAGGCATAATAAAAATAAATTAAATAAATAAATAAATAAATAAATGACATGTAAATTGGAAAGGAAGAAATAAAATTGTCTGTTTTCAGATGACACAATCCTATAAGGAGAAAATCTTAAAGGTTCCATAAAAAAAAAAAAAAAAACAACTGTTAGAACTAATAAATGAATTCAGTAAAATTGTAGGATAAAAAATCAACACATAAAAATCAATAGATTCTTTACACTAACAATGAACTTCCCAAAATGAATGATATTGACTTTTAAAAGAATCAGGCCACTTGTCATGAAAAATGTCCCACCTTCTGAATGTGTCTGATTGCTTCCTCTTGGGTTAACACCCTTCCCTATCTTTCTTGCAAACTGGAAGTTAGTTCTAGAGGTTTGGTTACATTCAGGCTGTTTTAGGGGCAAGAAGCCTTCATAGGTGATATATCCCTCAGAGTGCATCCTATCAGGAAGACATACAGCATTATATGCTGCCACGTTTTCTGGGGGCTTAAGGCTTCTGAAGGACTTAATCTGGCCTTGAGTTGAATGTGACCTCTGCTCCTCTGGTCCTCCCTGAAGTGTCTCCACAATTTTTATAGCTGTAAACTTCACACTGCATTTTCTCCCAGCCACTGTGCCCTGGCTTCAAAACCAACATTAATCTATCAGGGGAAAAGGGAAGGGTTTACAGGAACAAGTATAAAGGACACATGGATAAAAACTAGGGGGGTGGAAATGGGAGGGAGGTGGGGAGGGCTGGGGCGGTGGGCTGGGATGGGAGTAAAAGACAGAGAACTGTACAAGAACAACAATTAAAATAAATTTTAAAAAATTTAAAAAATAAAAATAAATAGAATTCAGTAAAGACTTTTAGAAAGTTTTGCCCTTTGTTATACATTAAAAAAAAAAAGACCAACATTAATCTTTAGCAGTCAAGGATGAGAAGAAAATATTCAATTAAATGGGCTGTAAGTGCCCTCTGCCTTCCTTTCCCATGTTCAGAAGACTGCTTTAATCTCAAAATGTATTTTTATCCTTTATTTTTTGATCATTAAATGGATATGGAATTCTTTGCTTTGATTTTACCATCCTGGTGCATTTTCCTTCCAAAGGTGTTGAAGTGGACAATTTCAGAAAATTTCAAAGAGCAGCCTTAAGATCTGGACCCAGGTTCAATCATTATCTCTATTTTCTCTATTTCCTTAATCAAAAATATAAATGTCTAAATTGGCTTAAATTCTGTGCAGAAGGAAAGAGTAATGGCAAACATACATATTTCTATAGAAGTTTGCAGAGGTTGGATGGTGTAGGGAGCTGGTAATAATGATTATAATGATTTTATAATTATAAAAATAGCTACTACTTACTGCGCACCTGACACGTGGCTGCTTGCATGACATTTCCTTCCTCCCCCAACACCAGAGCTCTGATTTTCCAGCACCAACTGGCTGTCCAACAATTCAATTCAATTCTAACACTACCTGGAGTTAGTGTCAGGTAGTGGATGACAATTTAAGGGCTCAGTTTCCCAAGAATGCCCCACTTTAGATGCCAATCACAAGTCTCAGGCCACCCACACATCTAACCAATTGCTTACAAATTCAGGTGTTCTCACAACTCCTTCCTCAACAACAATAATTTTCTAGAAGGGCTTGTAAAACTCAGGAATACACATCACTTGCATTTGTAAATTTATTGGAAAGGATGAAACTCAGGAATAGCCCTGGCTAGTGTGGCTCAGCAGACTGAATAGCAGACTGAACACCAGACCATGAACCAAAGGGCTGCCGGTTTGAGTCCTAGTCAGGGCACATGCCTGGGTTGCAGGCCAGGTCCTCAGTAGAGGGTGCTCAAGAGACAACCATATATGGATGTTTCTCTCCCTCTCTTTCTCCCTCCCTTCCCCTCTCTAAAAATAAATAAATAAAATCTTAAAAACAAACAAACAAATCCCAAACTCAGGAACAGCCAAATGGAAGAGAGAAGGTATGGAAGGAGGGGAGCACGGAGTGCCATGCCTCTCCAAGCGCGTCACCACCCCCAGCACCTAAATGTGTTCACCAACCCTGGAGTTCTCCAGGCTCCTTGTGCAGCTCAGTCTTCAGCTTCCACATCCCTCCCCTTCCTGGAGGTCAGCAGATGGGGCTGGAAGTTCTCACCCTCTAATAACAAGTTTGGGCTTTCTGCTAACCAGCCCCATCCTGAGACCAAGGGCCCCATCCGAAGTCACCTCATTAGCATAAACTCAGCTGTGACAAAAGGGCTTGTATGAACAAGAAAAAATACTCCTACCACTCAGTAGATTTAAGAGTTTCAGGAGCTCCATGTCAGGATCAAATATATTTCTTAAGATAGCACATTGCTAGAGTCAGAGACCAGACCAAGTGCTGCAGATACAGTGGACAGCGGGGGAAGAAGAAAAGCAAGGTTTCTGCCCGCACTGAGCTTGGAGTTTTGTGGGGAAGACAGGCAGGAAAATAGGCAATTAAAGTTGATTGTATAAGCAGTAAGAAGGAGATATAAAAAGAATGCAGAGGAAGGGCACTGAATGGGGAGGGGTGGAGGTAAGGAATAGGACAGAGCACTTTACACTCACTGAAAACTGAATTTTCCCATGCAAAAGAATGAAGTTGGACCCTTATTTAACACCACATACAAAGTTAACACAAAATGGATTAAAGATCAAAATGTAAGAGCTACAGCATCAAGTTCTGCTTAAAACACTGTGTATTAGTCACTCCTCAAACAGCAACAGGTACTGAGGTTAGCCCACAGTCTGCCAAAAATAAGCAGTGAAGCAGTGCAGTGAGTCAGCTTCTTTTCAGGAAATCAGAGATAAATTGATCTGGTTTCTAAAGAGAAATATCTATTGCTGTAAAACGAAGTTTAAATTCAGACCAGTTTAAAAAAATGTAAGAGCTAAAACAACAACATTCTTAGAAGAAAACATAAGGCAAAAGCTTCACAACACTGGATTTAGCAATGATTTCTTGGATATGACACCAAAGGCAGAGGGGGCAAAAGAGAAAAGGCAAATTGGACTTCATGAAAGTTAAAAAATTTTGTGTGTCAAAAGGCACTATCAACACAGTGAAAAAGCAATTCACAGAATGGGAGATTTACGTACCAAATATCTGATAGGAGATTAATATGTAGACTATCTAGAGAACTCCTAAAATTCAATGACAACAAAACAAACATCCCAAACAAAAATGGACAAAGGACTTGGACAGACATTTCTCCAGAGGAGATATAGGAATGGTCAACAAGCACGCGGAAAGATGCTCAACGTCACTGATCATTAGGGAAACGCAAATCAAAACTGTAATAAGATACTGCCTCATATTCATTAGAATGACCATTATAAAGTAAAAACAAACCCCAAACTAGAAAATGCCGAGTGTTGGTGGGGATCAAGAGAAGTCATTACACTTGCCTATTGAAGGTGGGCAGGTAAAATGGAGCAGGTGTGTATGGTGGTTTCTCAAAAATTAAACACAGAATTGCCTTATAATCCAGAAATTTGACTTCTGAAATTCTAAATTTCAATTTTTTGAAAGAATCAAAAGCAGGGTCCTGGCTGATGTGTCTCATTTGGCTGGGCATCGTCCTGCAAAAGAAATGTCACAGGTTCGATTCCCAGTCAGAGCACATGTCTAGTTTGCGGGTTTGGTCCCCAGTTGGGGTGTGTGCACGAGGCAAACAACCAATGTTTCTCTCTTACATCAATGTTTCTCTCTCTCTCTCGCTTCCTCTCCTCTCTCTAGAATCAACAAAAGAAAAAAAAATTTAATTGAAAGCAGGGTCTCTGAGAGATATTTGTACACCCACCATTCATAGCAGTATTATTCACAATAGCAAAAACATGGACAAAAAAAACGAGTTTCCATGCATGGAAGAATGGATAAACATAATGTGGTACACATACACGATGGAATATCCTTCAGCTTTAAAAAGAAAGTAAATTCTGACACATGCTACAACACTGATGGACCTTTAATTCAGCACACTAAATGTACTGTCAGACACACACCCACACAAAACAAATACTGTACAATTTCATCATTATCACTACCCAGAGTAGTCAAAATCATAGAGACAGACAGTGGGGTGGTGGCTGTCAGGGAGGGAGAGAAGGAAAACGGAGAGCTAGTATTTCCCGGGTGCAGGATTTCAGTTTTGAGGGATGAAAACATCTAAAGATGCGTGGTGATGGCCATACAGTAATATGAATGTACATAACACTACTGACCTGTACACTTAAGAGTGATTAAAATGATAAATTTTGCATTATGAATATTTTATCAAAATGTTAAAAGAGACAGTAACAAGTGTTGGTGAGGACGTGGAGCGGTTGAAACCTTCAGACACCACTGGAGAGACTGTACAATGGCAGGAATAGCCTAGCAGTTCTTCCAAAGTCTCAACGCAGAGTTACCATTCAACCCAGCAAATCCACTCCTAGGTATACACCCAAGAGCAATGGAAACATTTGTCCCCATAAAATCTTGTGTCTAAACAAACAGCAGCATTATTCATAATAGCCAAAGATGGAAATGACACCAATGTCCTTCAACTAATGAATGAATACAGAAAATGTGATATATCCATACAATGGTATATCACTCATCCATAACAAAAAATGAAGTGCTGTTTACTTTATAACATAGATGAATCTTGAAGATGTTATGCTAAGTGATAGAAGCCAGACGCGAAGAACTCACAGAATTTTGGACTCCATGTACGTGACATGACCAGAATAGTCAAATCTACAGAGACACAAAGTAGATTAGTGGTTGCCAGGGGCTGGGGGAAGTGGGGGGCAATGGGGAATGACCATTAACGGGAGTGATGTTTGTTTGGGTGTCATGAAAACGTCCTGGAATTAGACTGGTGATGGAGGGAGGCACAGCTTTGTGACTATACTAAAAACCACAGAATTGTACATTTTAAAATGATGAACGGATGGTATATGAATCACATATCAATTTTTAAAATGACAAAAAGACTCACCTGGAGATCTGTTAAAATGCAGATCCTGAGGCAGTACGTTCAGGGCAGGGGCCTGTGATTCTGCATCTCTAACAAGCCCCCAGCTCCTGCCGGCACTGCTGGTCCATACTAAGTGGCAAGTCTACGCTGTAGCCTGCCCCCAGCTGAGCAGTTCGGCTTACACAACACTACAGCTCTATCCCCTGAGCTCCTGAAAGGGCAGCTGCCCAAGAACAGGACACTGAAGCCAAGTGCACTTCAGCCCCCTCAGTCACTGAGCAGAATACACATGGTCACTGTAATGGGACAGTGTCATGAGTTCAATGTCTCCTGTTGTGCAAATAATCTCTCTGGCATGGCCTGGACATTTACTAGAAGCTAGAGACCATTATACAGCAGCTGCCTCGTATTACAGCCTCAGTACACACATGAAAGGTACAAATAAAATAAAATAAAATGAAGGGAAAGTTCACAGACTGATTTAACTCACTATTTCTTACGGCTGAGCAAAAAGTCAGTTTTTAGATGCTTTCCATAAAACTTATAGTTATTAATCCCATGCCAGAAATCTCAGCTCTTTGAATTTTAAGTCCATAACCTGTGTTGCTGAAGATTTTTTTAAATTTATTTCTTGAATCCTGGAATAATGTAATATTAGAAAAATAGAACACAATGGGAATGATTGAATTCCAGGTGAAAACCTATTGAAAGAGCCATAGACCCGAATCAAAGACCAACTAACACACAAACAAATTCCTTCCTTTTCTAGAATTGACAATGTGTGGGAGAGTAAAAAGAAAGCAATCGCTATTTACTGAACATCTAATAGGTACCAGGCACTCTTCATGGGATACTTGTATTTATTTGTTAAGGATCCTGTAGGGTACAAGTAACAGAACACATGACAATAGCCGATGTCTTCATCAGCTATTGCTGGGTAATGAATAATTCACCAGTCTCAGTACCATCTGATAGCAAACATGTTTTTCTTGCTCATACATTTATGGAGTGACTGGAGTTGACTGTTCAAGGATGGACTTAGCACCAGGGCTTGAGTTTGGTTAAGTCCTGCTTCCCACATCTTTTCTGAGACCATCAGTTTCCTTTTTAAAAAAAAAATTTCTGAATGATTTTAGAGAGAGGAGGAGGGGAGAGAGAGGGGGGAATGGAAGAGAGAGAGAAACATCAATTTGTTGTTACACTATTTTTGTATTCATTGGTTGTTTCTTGTATGTGTCCTGACTGGAGATTGAACCTGCAACCTTGGTGTATTGGGACAAGGCTCTAACCAAGCGAGTTACCCAGCTAGGGCTGAGACCAACCAGCAGGTTTCTTGAGGCACATTCTTCTCGTGGCTATGGCAGAGGCACAGAGGGCAAGCCCAGCTGCACGAGCATATTTATTTTAAGGCTCCGCTCACATTTCATCAGCTAGTATTCCATTAGCCAGTGCAAGTCCTATGACCAAGACCAAAGTCAAGGTCTTTGGGGAAAGACACTCTACCCTTCCCTTGAGGCCAAGAATGTAGATGAATGATTCTACTGCACAGCAGGAAAAAATTGGGACCAATCTTCCAACATACCTCTATGACTTAGCCAAACAAGGGTTCATTTTCTCTATAACAGGAAGTCTGGAAGTAGACAGCCCACGGGAGGTGAAGCTGTTCAACAACAATGCCATCACAGTATTTTTTCCCGCCTCATCATCTTCAGCATGTTGGATTCTGCCTTCACTCATATGTTTCCATAATTGCAACATGGCTATTTCCCTTCCAGCCCTATCTGTGTTGCTGGAACAAATGGGAAGCAGTAAGGGGTGGGGCCTGATTCCACAGGCCAAAGCTTTCCCAGAAACCTCAGCTTACTAGTCATTGACAGAAACTATGTCACTTGGCCTTTGTGGACACGAGTGTGCTTACAAAGTCTCACTGCTGCCCCAAACAAAACTGAGATCCTTTTAGGAAAGAGTAATAGACATTGGGTAGGCTGCTTGCAGTGTCCGCAGTGCTGTTGAAGTGTCCCTGAAATTTTCTGAGCTAAGCATTATTCCCATTCCCAAGCTGAGGAAATCCTGGCTCTGAGAAATTAAATTAACTCATTCAAGGTGCCTCAGTTAGGCTATGAGGATGCAGCAGGATTGGGATTTGAACACACCACCATCACCATCATGTTCATCTCACAGCAACCCATGTTCCCCCACTGGGCAGGGGCACAAAACACCGAGGGTCTTGTCTTTCTCTCTGTCACTAATGCAAATGTGTGGTCATATCAGCCAGTATGAATGAGTTTCAACTTCTCCATCTTTCCATTTGGGGATAGAGTAACTTCATGAGTTCTTTTTCAAGCTTGAGTTTTCTGTGACTTCATGAGCCACTTCTGATGTAAATTATGAAACCATGGACCCTCCATCCCTGCAGTTTTATTATACATTAGCTGTTAAAGAGTAAGTTGGTACATCATGGTGTGTGAACCCCAGACTTCAAGTCTGAGTGGGGGTGAAGCACCTCCTCCAGCTCTCTTCAATTAGTTGGTAATCTATGGAAGACCAGGGCCGTCAAAAAATTGGTGTTTAGATCTACATAGCCATCATACTTTCTCCCACAGCACAGTTATTTCCGCCTAGTTTTAAAAATAAATACAAAAAAACCCCTAATTTTCTTTTCAGGTAAACCAAAAAGAAACTTACCCATGGTTCCAAGCACTCAAAGGCAATTAATGCTTCTAGATATTTTCTATACATATATAAACAAATATATACATGATATGCATGATATATATTAGCATATTCAAATAGAATAGCCATATTTTAAATCTGCTTTGTTTTCTACTTATATTTTATCATAAGGATTTTTTCATGACAATAAATATGCATTAAATCATCACCTGTAATGCCTGCTAACATTAATTTATACAAATATACTACAATTTCTTTAATTGTTGTTGTTATTGCTGTTTCCAACTTTCTAGTGTTAAGGCAGTAATATTCCAAAATGTGGTATGTGTAACTGGTCATGCAATGTGATTTTTGGATAATACATTGATAAATGTTAAACTTTTAAATAGTATATTTAATATACTATCCAGGATATATATCCTGGATAGTATATTAAATATACTATTAATATATTATGCATATATTCGTATACATATATACAGATAAATTATATAGCTACTCATATAGTTACTGAAAATAATGTAACTAGTCTTTTTCATAGTCATATAAGTTTGATTTAAGAATAAAGTGTATTTCGCGCTCCGAAGAACCAACAAAACGGCGGAAGTGGAGCAGAAGAAGCGGACCTTCCGCAAGTTCACCTACCACGGCGTGGATCTCGATCAGCTACTTGACGCGTCCTACGAGCAGCCGAGGCAGCTGTCCAGGGCCGGGCAGCGGCCTGTGGAGGAAGCCGCACTGGCTGCTAAAGCGCCTGCGCAAGGCCAAGGAGGAAGCGCTGCCTATGGAGAAGCCTGAAGTGGTGAAGACACACCTGCCGGACGTGATCATCCTGCCAGAGATGGTGGGCAGCATGGTGGGCGTGTACAAGACCTTCAACCAGGTGGAAATCAAGCCGGAGATGATGGGCCACTAAAAGCACAGACTTACTTAAAAAAATAAATAAATAAAGTGTATTTGCCCTGGCTGGATAGCTCAGTTGGTTAGAGTGTTGTCCTGATATGCTAAGGTTGCAGGTTCTGTCCCTGGTTGGGGCACATACAGGAATCCTATCTCTCTCCCTCTCTGTCTTTCTCACAAAAGAGAGTAAAATGTACTTATCAAATAACTTCAGTTAGTTGAAGGACTAAGATAATAATATGGTAGCAGGTGGCTATAACACAGATCGTGAACTTAGTGCTTGAATAAGAGAAGTTTAGAAAGCACTTCCAGCTTTCTGCTGGTGGATGCAGCCAAGTAAGCATCATTAAAGCCTCCCTCCCGCAGTGGTCATGTGGACGTGATTCTCCCTGAGAGCCCAAACAGCTGTGGAAGCTCTTTATCAGAGGTCTGGGCTTTGAAGCGATCGATCAAAGTCTGGGAGCCATGGTGAGCAGTGGGGATGCTCACAGACTGTGTGGTGCTGAGAGAACCAAACACCAAGGGCTCCGGAGGTTTTGGATTTGTCACCTGTGTCACTGTGGAGGAGGTGGCTGCAGCCATGAATGCGAGGCCACACAAGGTGGGTGGAAGGGTGTGGAGCCAAAGAAGGCCATCTCAAGAGAAGATGCTCAAAGCCCTGGGGCCCCCTTCACCGTGAAAGGGATTTTTGTTGGCAGTGTTAAAGAAGACACTGAAGAACATCACCTAAGGGGATATTTTGAACAGTGTGGGGAAATTGAAGTGATTGAAATCATGACTGACCAAGGCAGTGGCAAAAGAGAGGCTTTGCTTTTGTTACCTTCGATGACCAGGATGCTGTACGCAAGATTATCATGTAGAAATACCGTACTGTGAATGGCCAGCACTGCGGAGTAAGGAAAACCCCATCTAAGCAAGAGATGGCTAGTGTGTCATCCAGCCAAAGAGATGGAAGTGGTTCTGGAAACTTCGGAAGTGGTCATGGAGGTGGTTTTGGTGGGCATGACAATTCTGGTAATGGAGGAGACTTCGGTGGTCCGGGTGGCTTTGGTGGCAACCATGGTGGTGGTGGATATGGTGGCAGTGGGGACTGCTATCATGGGTTTGGTAATGATGGAAGCAGTTTGGGAGGTGGTGGAAGCTGCGATGATTTTGCAATTACAACAATTAACCTTTAAATTTTAGAGCCAGAAGCTCTGGCCCCTCCATAGCAGGCCGGTCTGGTGGTGGAGGCCCATACTCTGCGAAACCACAAAACCCAGGTGGCTGTGGTGGTTCCAGCAACAGCAGCAGCAGCAGCAGCTATGGCAGTAGCTTTAATTACTTCCAGAAACAAAGCTTAGCGGGAGAGGAAGGCCAGAGAAGAGACAGGAAAGCTACCGGTTATAACAGATTTGGGACTCAGCCAAGCACAGTGGTGGCAGGGCCTAGCTGCTACAAAGAAGACATGTTATAGACAACACTCGTGTGAGTGGGCAAAAACCTCAAGAACTGTGTTTCTGACTAATTGTGTAACAGGTTATCTTAGTTTCCACTCTGTGGGAAGTGTAAAGCTTTCCAACAAAGGGTTTTCATGAAGTTTTTTTTTTTTTTTTTTCACACCCCTGCTGTTGGGTGCTAAATGTTATAGTCTGATCATGACACTGAATAAATGTGTCTTAAAAGAAAGAAAACACTTCCATAAAAATGCTATAATAAATATTCTTGGGCATGTACATTTATGTACTTGTCTGATGTTTTCCTTGGGATGAATACTTATAATTGCTTGAGAGGTAGGCACATTTCTAAGGTTTTAAATGTAATCTGCCAAATTGCTCTGCATAAAGGATGCCCCAAATTATTCTCCCACATTCTGTCGGATTATGAGCTTCATAAAGACAGAGACTTGATTTTCTTTATTTCTGTACACCCAACATTTATAATAGTACTTAGGAAATAGTAAGTTCTCAATAAAAATATGCTGGATGGATTTGTCAAGAACTTTGAAGGGTCTGAGATCGTCTGATCCTTGGAGGTTAGTGAGTTGGCCTGCCACACTTCATGGGTGCTAGCGCATGGAACAAGACTCCTGGGTCAGAAGCAAAGGACTTTGTTACTGCAACAGTATTTTCACCAGTTCCCAGGCCCCATTCCCAAAAGGCAGCATGAAAGGGCTGGGGGTACCTGCATATTCAATGAGGTGCGTTACAGAGAAGGAAGCTTGAGCTTAGGTACCTCAAATCTTGCATAATGGGCAACAAGCCTACCTGGCTTTTGCCCAGGAGACATTCATTACCTTCTACACTGGACAGTGAACAAATTTGCTCTTTGCAACAGAGGGACATTCTCTCTCTCTCTCTTCCAAGGTTGTTTGCTATTCATTCTTAAAAAGACTCTGGAAAAGCTCTGTTCATAAAACATGCAGAAATGCAAGAGACCAATGGAGAATCATCTTTTAAAAATTTCCATTCATCCCTTATTTTTACACTGTCTTAGTTTTTGGAAAATTCTCCTATGAGCCCTGGTCAGGTAGCTAAGTTAGGTTGGAGGATCATCCTGATATGCCAAGGCTGCAGGTTTGATCCCTGGTCAGGGCACATCACATATAAGAGGCCACCAACGAGTGCATGAATAATGAAACGACAAATTGATGTTTCTCTCTTCCTCTAAAAAAGTCTATAAATTAAGAAAAATTCTCCCAGGAGTATGCCACTCCACTGGCCACTTCAATTAATCTGACCAAAAGGAGGCTAGAACCAGAGCCAGTCAAATCCATACTTTGTCTCACGCAGCATGTAGTGAAGGCTGCTGTCAACAGGACTCCAAGCACCAACATTGGCTGTGGCAAGCCCTCACCTGTGGTTATGAACTCAGCCAGCTGAACAAATCCCATAAAGCACCCGGGTCCACCTTAGGAAGCCAGGTGGCTTTCTCCTTAAATGTTTGTACTGACCTTTCCTTTTGGCCAAGGCATCGGTCCAGGTACTACAGAGTGGACAAGCAATTGCAGATTCCCCAGGGCCTGCGGAACAGAAGCCCAGGGCAATGATCTCAGCCCTAACAACCCCATTCAGTGAGTTGAGGCCAACCTGAATGTCTCCCAGGGACAAAGTGGTGTCATCAATCATGTTAGCTAAAGTCAGGGCCAAGTTTCATGCCACCTATTCCAATTGGGTGAATTCCATCATAGGGATAGCTGTCCACAGGGTGCGAAAAGTTAAGTGGGGTATCGTTCTAGGAACATTAGGGTAGCCTCTTCTGGAGAGATCTCTGCCATCATCTGAAAGCTATAGGGTCTATTCCTGAGTTTTTCTTAAACACTTGAAGATTTTTTTATGACAACCCAAGTCATGATGTTTTTAGGAGAGAGTTAAGCTCTTGCCTGGCTTGCACGTAAGAAGTACAGTCCAGGGGCACACATGGTGCTGCTGGAAAGAGAGTGTTACTTGCAGTTGTGGCCTCCTGTTCTCTTGGCCAGCGGGCCAACCTAGAGGCGCCTGTACAGTTTGAATAATTGAGAAACCACCTGAGGGTGGTCAGTCCAACCTGTCCTGTTTGTCTCTGCCACTAGCTGGGGCATTTGCCCCACAGAACAACTGAGCAATGTCTGTGGGAATGGAGATGGACAAGAGGCTGACAGGTGTTTTGTGTGGAGAATGAAGGAGCTGGGGCCAACTGCTGTTCTCAACAGACTTCTCGGTAAGGTTAAGGAGGCAGTGATCAAATTTTGATCAGAACCATCTAGGGTGGAGGGAGGGGCAGCAGAACCAGTAGGCAGATGTAAGGCATTTGCAGCATCTTGGGAACCAGGGCATTTTCCTTTGCAAGGAAAGGTCTAGAGGGGGCTCTGAAAAACGAGGATTGTTAGTGCCCTTTCTTTCTCCCTGCCACTGGAGTCCAGGGTGCTCCTTCCCTGGGTGCCTCAGTGGCTGCCCCCTCCTCTGCCACAAAACTTGTGTCCCTTTCAGTAGCTATAGCCTCGCCTTTTCCAGTCATCCCCTGCTCACACCCTGCCCTCTTGTCTGCAAGGCTGGTGCAAGGACAGGGCACTGTAATAAAACTTAGAACTGCCACCACCGCACTTCAGGGGGGCTTGCCGAGCAGGGTACTCAGTGAGGTGTTCATTGCCCTGCTGATCAGGACCATGTTAACCAATAAGAGAGTTCAGGAGGATGAAGCAGAATTAAGTTTGAATTCCTAGGTTTCTACCCTGTGATGGTTAATTGTATGTGTCGACCTGACTGGGCCACAGGGCACCCAGACATTTGGGCAAACATTATTTTGGTGGGGCTGTATGAAGGCATTTCTGACTGATATTAACATCTGAACCAGTAGACTGAGTAAAGCAGACTGCCCTCCTGAATGTGGGTGGACCTCAGCCCATTCACAGAAGACAGGGATAGAATAAAAGCCTAAGTAAGGGAAGAATCCTTTCCCTCTGCCTGACTGGCCTCAAGCTGGGACACCCGTCTTCTCCAGCCTCCACACCCTGATGGGGACTGGAACTTAGACCATCGGCTCTCTGGGTCTCCAGCTTGCCAATCCCAGGTACTGGGCTTCTCAGCCTCCGTAGTTGTGCATATGTAATCACTGTGTCCTACTGTTTCTGTTGCTCTGGAGAACCCAGACTAATAACATTCTAGGAGCAGATCAGCTTGGGTTCCTTTTAGCACAGAAATGGTCAAGATGGAATTCTGAATTTCCCAAATAAGTGACCCCCTACCTCTTTCATGCTGGAAATGACAAAGAGGAGATGGTCCCTTTCTGGGGACAGCTGCATTCATTCAGTGGCCAGACGATCTGACTAATGTGGTTGGACCAGGAGGAGGCCAGACAGAGAGAGTCAGAAATCTTTCCCAGGTGGTTTTTGAGGACTCAAGAGTAGTAGATGTTTATGGATGTTAGGGAGTATTACGAGCTGATTTGTGTCTCCCTAAAACTCAGACATTGACATTCGAACCCCTAGCACCAGTATTTGGAGTTGGGCATTTGAAGAGGTAATTAAGGTAAATTGAGATCATTAGGGTAGGCCCTAATTCAATTTATATAATACTTAATATTTATATTATCTATAAATTATGTATTTATGTAACATATAATTATATAATTTTATATTTATATAAATATAAACTACTCCTGTGCCTCCAATAACCACAAAGTTTCCATGGGAGCAGCCAGTGTTGGCTGTGTCACCCGAATCCCTGGAATAAACCGGGATGAACACCACAGGTAGGGTCAGGCTTGCTCATCTGCAGTGTCACTGAGGAGTGAGAAATTACTCTCCAGGGGATCCTGCCCACTGGTCTTCATTGGCTTCTGAGCGTCTATGTGCCTGGAGATTCCTGCAAGTCGCTCAAACCAACACCCGCATGTCCCCTAAAGAAGCAGCAACCAGGAAGGTGGGAATTCTCAGGGGAAATCCCAGGGAGCTCCCTCTCTGTTTTCTCTCTGCGCATCCTCATGTAAAAAGGCCCCCTGGCTTCTTGGAAACCCCAGCATACTCTGAGTCCCTAAGTAGTATCACTCAACATAGCTGTCAAACTGGGGCCGGTTAAAACAGGATTTAAGACTTTGAAAACAGACAGAGAAGATGGATGCATCCAGAATACACAGAATGGCTTAGGAACTCCCACCATCTCTGTCGATTCAATGTATCTCATGTGAAAAAATGCATAAAGACACATGACTTGTCCAGGGTCATTGAGCCACTCAACCAGGGCTGGAGCTCAACCCCAAGGTAGCAGCTGAGGTTGCCGGAAACTTCTGCAGTACAATTTAGTCATCTGGAAATTCTCTTCCCTTAGCATGTGTCTGCCAGGGCATTGACCACACTTGAAGGCAATGATCTGTTGACTTGTCTGTCTCTCCCATATGACCTTGAGCTCATGTGACATATTTATTATCTATTCACTTATTGGTTTATTTCAATCTACTCCCACGAGGATGTAAATTCTATAAGGGCAGGGATTTTTTTCTTTTCCTTTTAACTGAGGTGAAATTCATATAACATAAAGTTAACCACTGCAAAGTGTTTATTAATTCAGTGGCATTATTAAGTGCATTTACAACATTGTGCAGCCATCATCTCTATCCAGTTCCAAAACATTCTCCTTGCCCTTAAGGAGACCGGGATGGTTAAGCACTCCCCACCCGCTCTGGGCCCCTCCCTCCAGCCCCTGGCAACCACTCATCTGTTTTTTCTCTGGGCATTATATGTGTGAAGTCATACAATATTGACTGGCTTCTTTCACGTAGCATGATGTTTCTGAGATTTACCATGGTGTGGTACGTATCAGTGTTTCATTCCCTTTTATGGTTGAATGATATTCCATTGTATGGACAGACCACATTTTTTTTTTATTTGTTACAGGCATTTCGGTGTTTCTGTCTTTTGGTGACTGTGAACAAGGTAGGATTTGGGGGGGCGTCTACTCCCTTTCCCTGGTGCCTAGAACTGAGGAATGGAGAGTGGGCCAGGTGTTATTAATTTCTGTCCTTCCTGGTACATAACAAGTATTACTAAAAGGCTTGTAGATCTGAGATCAAAAGAATAAATGATCACACAGGCAATAACAGTAGAAACCACTTGGAGGGATGAAGGGAGGGGCTCAACCAGGGAAAAAGCTTTCTCTTTTCTCCGTTTTGAACTTGAAAAAGTGAATCATGATGGGAACAGACAGGCATATTTATATGCCCAGTTCTGAGGAAGGAGGTTATCTATCATCAGACAGCAAAGGCAAAATGAATGATGCATTAAGGTTTTGGGAGATTCACAGTAAATCAAAAGTAGGCGGAGGAGGCAGATCCTACCTGTGGGCGAGAGCGCAGAGGAGCAAAGTCATTGCAATCCAATTGCTTCCCTACAAAGGACTTTGTTACATTGCTGAAATTACCAAGGAGCCTATTGAAAAAAAAAAAAAGGCGAGGGAAGTAATTTCTCTTTAATTGTTGATGCCATTTGGAAGAAATTAAATTGCAGTTATGTTCGTTTACTTATGAGGAGAAGGAGTGTGAACACCCTGCGGGGACCCCTATCAGCCTTTTGAAAATAAGACAGCTTCTTTTTCGGAACATTTCCCAGTGGACCTCCTGGTCCTTAGCGGGTTTGGCTGCTTCGGCGCGCCCTCTCGTGGCCTTGGATGGTAGGTTCGGCAATTGCCCTTCATTCCTCACCACAAGCAAAAACAGGAGTCAATTCCAGACACGCTAGGGTGGACCTACAATTTCACACTAAAACTGTAAAGTACGTCTTAATATGTGCCACTTGGGGGTGCACGTAGGGCTATCTAGGTCAACAGACTTTAAAAAATGTAATTATAAAGTTAATTGTGATTATAATTATAATTTCAAGTAGCTTTGAAGGTCAGAACATGAAAAGTCAGGTTCCTGGACCAGCTTTCTGCATCTCGGATGGGATGGATCACTCGTGCAGTTCAGAAAATCCCGGAGTTTTCCTATGCATATCCTCCTTTCTCTTCTTCCTGAGTCTCCCTCTTCTTCTCCTCAATCACAACAGTGCAGCAGTTACCCTTGTATCTGCGCACATATTCCTGGCAGTGGAACGGGCACATTCCTGTTGAAATGATCAATGATGACCCACAAATGCCTCTCCCCCTCCCTCCCTTCTAGGCACAAGCATTCACTGAGCACCTCCTAGTTGGTTCTTTGGCTGGGAACTGAGGCTACAGGGATCCGTAAGTCTTGGCCCCCACCCTAAGGTGCCCACACTGTGTTTGGGCAGATGGACCCTTCTGCAAATCAGCACCTGTAGTGTAACACGGTCTATGCAAGAGGTAGAATCGAATGTATTGTGTGGACACAAAAGACATCTGTGCTCAAATCTGGGGGAAGTCAGGAAGGCACCTCAGAGGAGGTGCAAACAGTCTTAGGTGTCAGAACTTTCTAAGATGGGAGGAGCTAGGCAAGAAGGGGTGGGACCATATAAACCAGGGAGCTTGGCTCTCCTCTTGTAGAACTCCGGAGACCAGCTACTTCAGAAGGATCTCTTTATTTAAAAATGGGGATTCCCAGGACTCACTCAAATCTCCTGGAGCATGTAGGCTCTGGAGACAGAGACTTGGAATCTGCTGGGTTTTTAAAAAAATAGTTTATTTATTTATTTTTAAAGAGAGGAGAAATAAGGGAGAAGGAGAGGGAGGTGCAAGAGATATATCAATCAGTTGCCTCTCCTGCACCCCCAACTGGGGACCTGGTCCACAACCCAGGCATATGCCCTGACTGAGAATCGAACCAGTGACCTTTCAGTTCACAAGCTGGCACTAATCCACTGAGCTGCACCAGCCAGGGTGGAATCTGCATTTTGATTTTTTAATTTATTTTATGTTTTTTTATTTTAAGTGTTTTTTATTGTTGTTCAAGTACAGTTGTCTTTATTTTCTCCCCACAACTCTCCCCCACCCCCGACATCCCCACCTCCCACCCTTGATCCTACCCCCCTTTGGTTTTATCCATGAATCCTTTATACAAGTTCCTTGACAACCCTTCCCCCTTCCCCCATTAGTCCCTCCCACCTCCCCTCTGGTTACTGTCAGTTCTTAATTTCAATGTCTATAGAATCTGCATTTTAAAATCAAGTTCCTTGGGCCATTTTTAGATGCACTAAACAGCCTGAAGACTGCTATTGGCAATTGTAAATGTATAATTGTTCATTTCCAGGTACTGTCATTTATTTAGGTTATGTGGACAAAGAGAGGGCTACATACTAACCCTGACAAGCTCAGGGGAGACCTGCGTGGTGGGCCTTACAAACTCAGAGATGAAAGTAACCCTACAGGTTGGTCTGAACAAGAAACTTCCTGACTACAATGGAGTCATGGTGGGCAGTCACATCCTGGGCCGGTGTCTTCCTTGCCAATGGTTGGTCTTTACCTTAACTGAGCCTGTCTATTGTCTTTTTTGCATCCATGACAACATGCCTTTGGGACATCAGAGTAACCTCAGGGCACAATCTCCATGAGACAGGACACCGGAACCCTCATTGTTATCTTGTTGCCCACATACTATCTGTATGTGCCACAAATGCTCACTGTTAACTATCCTGTTCCCACCAATGCACAGGAAGTATTTGTCTCTCCGTTTTGCTCTTTATCCAGTCTCAGAAATTCCGCACTTTGCTTTTGCCTGCCTCCCTAATCTATCACCAGTGAATTTCATGTAACCCTTCTTACCTCTCCTCCTTTGACTCAAAGGTTTAAAATAAGGGACAAAACCACATTCTCTGGAGTATTTTCTCAATCCATTGAGATATCGTTTCCTGGCAGTTATTGTCAGCTTGGCTCAAATAAACTCACAAAAATTCTTACAGGTTTAGATATTTCTTGCATGGACAGTTATTAGAGAGAGACAACCAGAAGCAAAAACAAAACAAAACAAAAACTGGTTTGAAGAATATTGGAGAGACAAGCTTTCTATGTCAGTCAGAAAAAGAATGAAATAAATTATATTGCTAAATTAGATATAAGGCTGGTTAATTTTCTACAGATGTTTGGGGTTAACTTTGCTCCTGGGCTCTGAGTTCACAACCTTACAGGACAGTGAAAGGACCGTGTTGGACCAATTGCACATTGTTCATCAAAACCCTGTGATACAAACTGTATTACAAGGCTACTGTAATCAAAACAGCCTGGTACTGGTGTAAAAACAGGCACATGGACCAGTGGAATAGAACGGAGAGCCCAGAAATAAATCCAAGTCTCTACAGTCAATTAATATTTGACAAAGCGGGAAGCAACATAAAATGGAGTAAAAATAGCCTCTTCAACAAGTGGTGTTGGGAGAACTGAACAGCTATGTGCAAAAAAATAAAACTTGAGCACCAACTTACACCATACACAAAAATAAATTCAAGGTGGATAAAAGATTCAAATATAAGCCATGACACCATTAAAGTCCTAGAGAACATAGGCAGGGAAATCTCAGATATTTCACACAGCAACATTTTTACTGATATGCCTAAAGCAATGGACATAAAGGAAAGAATAAACAAATGGGATCTCATCAAAATAAAAAGCTTCTGCATGGCTAAAGAAAACAGTATTAAAATAAAAAGAGAACCAACTGTATGGGAAAACATATTTGCCAATGATACCTCAGACAAGGGTTTAATCTCCAAAATATATAAAGAACTTACAGGACTCCACTCTAAGAAGACAAGCAACCCAATTAAAAAATGGGCAAAGGACTTGAACTGACACTTCTCCAAGGAGGACATACAAGGACCCAGAGACACATGAAAAGATGCTCAATATCGCTAGCTATCAGAGAGATGCAAATTAAAACCACAATGAGATACCACTTCACACCAGTCAGAATGGCCATCATAAACAAAGCAACAAACAAGTGTTGGAGAGGTTGTGGAGAAAAGGGGACCTTAGTGCACTGTTGGTAGGATTGCAGACTGGTACACCACTATGGAAAGCAGTATGGAATTGTCTAAGAAAACTAAAAATGGATCTGCCTTTTGACCCAGCAATTCCACTGCTAGGATTGTATCCTAAGAACCCTGAAACACCAATCCAAAAGAACCTATGTACCCCTATGTTCATAGCAGCACAATTTACAATAGCCAAGTGTTGGAAGCAACCTAGGTGCCCATCACTAATGAATGGATCAAGAAACTATGGTACATTTACACAATGGAATTCTATGCAGCAGAAAGAAAGAAGGAGCTCCTACCCTTCGCTACAGCATGGATGGAACTGGAGAGCATTATGCTAAGCAAAATAAGCCAGGCGGTGAAAAACAGATATCATATGATCTCACCTTTAACAGGAACCTAATCAACAAAACAAACAAACAAGCATAATATAACCAAAGACACTGAAATTGAGAACAGCCTGATAGTCACCAGAGGGGAGAGGGGAGGGAATCTCAGGGGAAAAGGGGAAGGGTTTGGAGCAACAAGTATGAAAGACACATGGACAAAAACTGGGGGGTGGTGGATATAGGAGGGAGGTGGGGAAGGTTGGGGCAGTGGGCTGGGATGGTAGTAAAAGACAGATAATTGTACAAGAACAACAATTAAAATAAAATAAAAAAAAATCCTGTGACAAAAACCTATATTTTCCCTGAGTGTCAGCTGAGAGTCAGGCAAGCTAATTAATTAGTAAATGCTCTCTCAGAGATCAGCCAATGTTTTCCATAAAGGGCCAGATGGTAAGTAATTTATGTTTCACCAAAGCAGACATAGGTACCATGTAAGTGAATGGACATGGCTGTGTCCCAATACAGCTTTATCTACAAAACAGGTAAGAGGCCAGATGTGGCCCACGGCCCTAGTGTGTGTTAACCCCTGCTAGGACTGAAGCTCCAGAGGCTGTGCCCTTACCCACTAGGTGCATTGCCCCTCTCCCTGGCCAGCTGGTCCTCTACTAAAGCATAGACATCAGCCAGTGGCAAGTCTGGGACCTCCAGGGAGTGGTCAGGCCGGGAGGTTGTGCTGGGCTCAGATGCTCAGGATCATTTTTTTGCTCAGAGGAGCCTGAGTCGTCTTTAAACCCACCAGTGCTGGGGGCAGTCTTTCCATAGAGCAGCAGAGCCCAGGGCTTGAGTGCCTGGGCCTATTAACTTGGCTGCTGATCCTGGAGCAGCTGTGGAATTTCCGGGGAAGGGCTCCATTTTAAGGGCGAACACTAAGCATCTATTGCCACTCAGGAATGTTCTTTTCTCATCAGAAGATGCCAAACTTTGGGACCATGGAATAGTTCTGTTCTCTGTGTGTAAGAGACTCAAATTACGTGGGAATAAGTCTTGACTGACCAGGTTGCCTTTCACAGTCAGAGTTACAGAAGTGGCAGATTCACCAGGTCACCTTGGGCCTGTGTGGTTGACAGTTGTACCCACTGGAACCCTGAATCCACCATGATTGGAGATGTTTTCCTCCCCCCACTTCAGGGACTAGGATGCAGGTGAATAAGTGTGACAAGCAAGAACACTGGCCAACAGCCTAGTGCTTCAGGAGACTTGTCAGAGGTTGTTGCACAGCCAAGGGGCATCAGGTGTCCAAGGAAGCTCACTGGTGGGGTTGTGGACTGGAAGCTTCAGGTTCTTGCCGCAGGAGCATGTCTGCAGGGTTGTTTCAGGGTCCTCACAATGTGGGGTCGACGTTCACCCAGTGAGGGGCTCAAGGCAGAGCAAGGAGAGAGCCACAGTGTCTTCACTGACCAACACTTGGAAGCCACACGCTGTTGCTCTCCCAATATCCTGTAGGTCCCCACCCCTGCTCAGTGTGGGGAAGGACTACACAGGGCATGAGCACCAGGCGGTGATGAGCACAGGTGGCTGGCCATGTTGGAGGCTGGCCACCACAGGAACATTCTGGAGAAGTTGAGTCTGGTAGAGGCATAGCACAGCCAGGGGCAGATGTGGTAGGAATTGGGGAAGTGGGGGGCAGGTATAGCAGTCTGGGGCTGGGGTTGTGAGACCCACATATGCCAAGTGTAAGAGTTTTAACTGGAAACCAACAAACATTATCAATACAGTGGTGAGACATGACCAGTTTTAGGGTATTCATTCTCCAGAAGACAGAGAGAGACGTGAGGGACTAGAGGTAGCAGGTCTGCCTGGGGATTGTTGTAATGGAGTAAGCGGGGAGAGAGAGGTGGTTAGGAGACAGGTGGGGGCTGCAGCAAAGAGGCCTGAGAAGAGGTGTTTGTTTCTCTCTCACCTAACAGTCCACAGTGGAAGCCTAGGGCTCGGATGGTGGGATGAAAGTGTTGGGGACACAGGCTCCTTCCAACTCCCTGTTTTGCATTCTCAACACAGGGCCTTCACCTTGTGATCCAAGAGAGCTGTCCCAGTGTCTGCCAGCATGTCCACATGCCAGCCAGACAGCAGAGGGAAAGGGGACATTGGAGGTCATGCTCCCAACCTGGAGGGGCACAACCTGGGAACTGCACACATCACTTCTCACATTTCATGGGGAAGAATTCAGTCACATGACCACACTAGCTGCAAAGGAGACTGGGGGATGTGATCTTTAATTTGAGCAGCCGTGTGCCCAACTAAATTCAGGAAGGAAAGAGGCAAAGTTGGTTACTAAGGACGACCAGCCCTCCCTGTCCAGTGGTAATGACTGGGAGTGAGATAAGATGCCAGAATCCAGTGCTCTTTCTGAGGGAGATATAACAGGATTTGGTGACTGAATGAACGAGGTGGGTGAGGGGAAAAAATCGTCTCGGATGACAGTGAGGTTTCTGACTTACGGTTGAGAAGACACCTCTCCCGAGGCTTGGACACGTGCTCTCTGATAGGTGCCTCTCCCTCCCCAGAAAATACAGACCCCCCATGGGGCTTGTCTTGTAGCCAGCTCATTCGGGCTGTGCTCCAACCCCAGATGTACTGCCAGTTGCTGTTTACTCAGGAAGCAAAAACTAATTTTAGTGTTAGCTTTAGCAAAACCCAATCTTGAGGCAAATCAACTGCTGCTGCTACCACACGAGTACCAGGGACTTCAGAGCCAACTAGAAACAACGCCTGCCATGTTGGTGCTCTGGAGTCATGAAGTCGCAGCACAACCCCACCGTGCGGTTAAAAGTATCGTAACTAATACTCGAAAAAATACTGGCACTATTTCACCCCCCAAATCTGAAAATACCATGTTCATCACATTTTCTTTTTCCTCCATCTGGGATGCTCTTTCTTCAGGTCTCTGCTCAAACGTCACCTTTCCAGAGGCAGGTGGTGAGCGCCCAGCGTCACCTAGAACCCAGCTTGATGCACGCAGCTCATGATCCCCGTTCCCTTTACCATTTTAGTTAACTTCTTAGTGCCTATCGCCACCTGACAAGCAATATATTTACTTGGCGAGTGGGTTGTTCCATCTCCTCACTCCTTCAGTAGATGACGAGCCCCATGAGGGCAGGGACTTGCATATTCTGGTCACTGCTGTGTCACCAGGGCCTCGAGTGGTGGGATTCCTTGACATCCGTTTACACAATGGCCAGTGCTGGAAAAGTTGGAAGGTGCGGGAAATGGACTTCAAGCAGACTGCTGGTGGCCATGTTGTTCAGAATTAAGTTTCTGGAAAACAGCGTGGCTTGACTGTCTGTGCCTAGCCTAGGAATAATCAGCATGTGGAGCAGAGATCAGCAAACCTTCCTGTAAAGAGCCAGATCATAAATACTTGAGGCTTTGCGGGACATATGGTCTCTCTTGCGGTGACTAAGCTTGGCAGCGAGAGCAGTCACAGACAATATGTAAAAGAATGTGTGTGGCTGTGTTCCAATAAAACTTTATTTACAAACATAAGCCAAGGGGATTTGGCCCACAAAACCATAGTTTGCTGATATATATTTAGAACAAGATGCCAATTATAATGCCATAAATTGAAGATATTCCAGCCCTGACTGGTGGCTCAGGTGGTTAGGTGTCATCCCACAAACTGAAAGATCACCGGTTCGGTTCCCAGTCAGGGCATCTGCCTGGGTTGTGGGTTTGGTCCCCATTTGGGGAACATAAGAGAAGGCAACTGATTGATGTTTCTCTTTCTTACTTTCTTCCTCCTTCCCCCTCTTTAAAAATAAATAAGTAAAATCTTTTTTAAAAATGGTGTTTTCAAAGAAATTGTAATGCACTGGGGATGTGTTTGGTGCATAATCATATGAATGAAAATCAGTTTAGCCATTAAGAGCTTGAGCTCTGAAGTCAAACAAATCTAAGCTTGATCCTGAACTTCCTGGCTGTTTGACCTGGGGCAAATTGCTTAATTTCTGCTAAATTTTGGTTTCTTCATTTGAAAAAATGGAGACAAAATATTATCTATTGTGTAAAGTTGTTAACAGATAATGCAGAAAATGCATGTAACATATTGCTCAGCATGTAATAAGTGCTTAACAAACGATTGTTCTAAAGTGAGGAAATGAAGAATGGATTTATTTTTATAGTTTTGTGGATTGCCAAAATACATAATACTGGAGCTCACTTTGTTATCATGGCCCTGTGCTCCAGGGGTGCTGAAGTCTGGCTGTTGTTCCAATCCCTTTGGGCCCTTCCATACAAAGCGATGCTTCACAGTGGCAGGGGCTGAGTATCCTGGTGTGGTTTTCTAGTAGTATGGGACTGTGATTTTGTTTGAAGACCTGATTTCTCCCCTGCTTTTTTCTCTCCTTCCTCTTTGTTCACATAAAACTCTATTCTCTGCCTTGTACTCTCTCTCTTTCTCTATTTACTTGTCTGTTTCTCTCAAAATACTCTACAACTTTCTTCAGTTATAACTGCCCTCATACCATGATGATTTCCAACTGACATTTTTGCTTTACTCAGATTTCTACTCTTAGTGCAATTAAATAAAATTCAACTTTCCAAGTTCCCTTTACAGCTAACTCTTCCAAAACTAATCTACTATGTCCACACCCATCTGTGCATCAAAGGTCTTATTGGGTGTTTCACCCAATAAGACCCTGGGGCCAACCCTAGGCTTATGGACTCAAATCGCTGGGAGTGGAGTTTTTGGTAAAAGTTATTCTAACAACATTCTTACAAGGGACCTGATGAACAACCAGGTTGGGGAATCACTTGTTACTGTTGAATTTATTACACTTGCAATTTTACATTGATTATATGTGGATGAATGTCTGCCTCCCGTGCAAGATCATGAACCTCATAGACATAAGACTGTGTGTGTCTAGCACGTTTAATGCGTTCAGTATGTTGAAGAAGTAAACGAATGCCTACAATAGGATGTGGTGGTGAGGTTCCCATAACTCACCAGCAGGTGGCGCAAGATGCCAAGCTACAATTGAGAACTAAAATAATCTGTTACCATTTTTCCTAAAATTTAAAATTTAGATCATGGGTGGGTTTATAATTTTAAAAATGGTTCTTATGAACATGCCCACAAATTTATGGAATGATTTCTATTTGTGGCACATTTAAAACTCTTGGGGACCCTCTTAAGCTAATTAAAAATGGAAATATCAGATAAATTTCACTAGAAAAGGAATGATTTTTCTTTCCTCCAACAATCTCATTTATTAAGTACTTTCAGAGTGCTTGGTATTTGAAATGTGCATATTTTAAAAATATGGTGGGAAATAAATGTGGTACTACTTGCACTTTCTTGGGCCTCAGTATCATTTTGCAAAATGGAGGTCAAAAAGATGGTTTCCAAAGTCCCTCCCATGCAGGAAGGGGTGAGGTGGTCCTGGATGGAGTGAGAGGGGTTTGAAAAATGCCTTTTCTTAATCTGGGTGCTAGTTATACAGGTGTGCTCAGATTGTGAAAATTTATAAAGCTGCATGAGTTTTCTTTGTGTATGTTGTACTTCAAAAAGGGTAAAAAAAGTCAATAAAGGCTCAATATTAGTTTCCTATTGAGGCCACCATAACGAATTCTCACAAATTGAGTGGCTTAAACAGCATGAACGTATGGCCCAGCTGCTCTGTAAGACAGCACGGATGTTCCTCAAAAAAGTAAATAGAAGTGCCATATGATCCTGCAATCCCACTTCTGGGGACGTATTCAAAATAATTGCAAACAAAATCTCAAAGACATATCTACACACTTATGTTCACTGCAGGATTATTCACAAAAGCCAAGAGGTGGAAGCAGACCTAAATGTCTATCAACCGATGAATGGATAAACAAAATGTGGTACAGACATACAAAAGGTTTTTCAACCTTAAAAGAGGAAAAAGTTATGTCACATGCTACAACAGGGATGAACCTTGGGGACCTAATGCTAAGTGAAATGAACCACTGTGGAAGGGCAAACCCTGCTACTCCCACTTGCATGAGTAATCTAAAGGAGTCAAGTTCTTAGCAACCGAAACTAGAATGGTGGGTGCCAGGGGCTGGGGAAGGGTTCAATGGGTATGAAGTTTTGGTTTTGCAAAATAAGAAAGTTTTAGGGATCTGTTGCATAACAATGTACATATAGCTGTACTGCACGATTAAAGATGGATAAGATGGCACATTTTGTGTTACGTGTTTTTGACACAATAATAAGAAAAAAAACAACCCACAGATTTATTATCTTACAGGTCTGTGGGTCAGACATCCAAAATGGGTCTCCCTGGGCTAAAACTGAAGTGTTGGCAGGCTGCGTTCCTTTCCGGAAGGTCTAGGAGAGATTCGGTCACCTGCTTATTTGAGTCATTGGCAGAATTTAGTTCTCATGACCGTAGGGTCGCAGCCCAGTTTTCTTGCTGGCTGTCGATTGAGCTTCTCGAGGCTGGCGCGACCCTTGTCTCCCTTCCTCCATCTTCAAAGCCAGCAATGGTGAGTGGAGACTTTCTCGTATTGAATCTCTCTGACCCCTTCGTTTACCTCCCTCTTCTACCTTTAAGGACTCACAGGATTTGATTGGACCCTCCTGGATAATCCAGGATTGTCTCCCCATTTCAAGATCCATAATTGAAATCTGCAAAGTTCATCTTGCCATGTGAGGTAACCCATTTCCAAGTCCTGGGGAATGAGGACGAAAGCATCTTCAGGGAGGCCATTGTCCCTCCCACCACAGGCCCCTTCCAGCGCTCACCTGATCATCTCATGTTCCCCACACGATGGCAGGAGAGAAGATAACACTATGAGAACAATATTGACTCTCATATGAATATAAAAGCTCAGACTTTTGAGTGTTTGTGTGCCAGACACATTTGAAGGACATCACAAGCCTCATCTCATAAAATTCTTCTAGGGGGTAAATGTTATTTTACAGCCAAGAAAACTGAAGCTCATAGTGGTTAATTAATCTGTTTAATGTCACACTGACATTAATAATGGATTAGTAAACTTAGGATTTTTACTCATAAAGTTTGCATGCTTAATCAGTTGGCTGTACTGCCTCTTTAATGATGTAATAATATTGATGACAAAATATTATTTAGATCACATTTGTACATTTAGAAGAAATGTCAATAAGCAGTGAGCTCAAGAGAGTGGGGAGTTAGACATAGCACCATACTTACTTTATGGTCAAAGACATTGGAGCTCAGAGGGAAGGCAGTTGCTTGTCCAAGGTCATGCAACCAGCTGAGGTCTTAGAATCTTAGTCTCTTCAGACTAGAAGGGTCTTGAAATGGCAATCGTTTTCATTTTTCTGCATTTGGGCAGGACATTATATATCCCAGTTTACAGAGAAAAATCTAGTTTGGCGGTGTAAGTGATAGTGATGAGATAATGATTATTAACTTGCTTTTCTAATTACCCATGAAAGAAAGGGTTTTTTCAAGTCTTGCTTGCATTCAAAAGGCCACACTGGGGAAGACCATATTTGCCCTCCTGCAGCCTGAGTCCTGATTTTTATTCTGTGTCCAAACTCCCTAGATGACTCCAGAATAACTCCTGATTGGCTTAAGCCTCTCATGGTGGTACCAGGCTTGGCAATGGGCACTTGGTCCTGATATGGCCAATAGGACATGAGGGGAGTCTGGTAGGAATTTATCCTACTGAAAACTCCCCTAAGAATATAAAGATATATGTGCCAAGGTGGTCATCAGTAGACTGACTCTGCCAATATTTGGCTCCCTTTCCTGTGGAAGGAGTGTGCTTTTTTGCCATTTCAACTCAGGCAAGGCCATGTGACTTGTTTCAGTGAAAGAAAGAAAGGAAGGAAGGAGGGAGGGAGGGAGGGAGGGAGGGGAAGGAAGAGGAAGGAAGGAAGGAAGGAAGGAAGGAAGGAAGGAAGGAAGGAAGGAAGAAGGAAGGAAGGATGGAAGGAAAAGAGAGAAAAAGAAAAGAAAGAGAAAATGTGAGCAGGTCTCATGGGTCATTCCCTGGCAGAAGCTTTGAGCCAGTGTGTCTGGTCCCCTCTCTTTTCTGTACAGCACACTGTCCTACAGATTTCAGATAATGGCTGCTCCATCAGCCTGGGTCCTGGAGTGAGGATGACACAAGGGCAGAGCCCCAGATAACCAACAGAGAAAAGGTATCATAAGCAAAACATAAACCTATCTTGTTTTCAGCTACTAAGACTTGAAAGACTCCTTACAGCAGCCTAACCTAACACATCCAGACTGATGGAGTTTGTAACAGTGAAAACTGAAGGAATGCTAACATCTATCATAGGGGACTAAGTGAATACATTACAGAACATTTCAATAATAGTCTATTAGCGTAGCTTTAACAACAACAAAAAAGTCCATGTCTATCACTGAGATGGAAAACTATTCATATTGTTAAGTGAAAAAAAATGGAATAGTTTATTCAATATGATCACATTGTTGTAAAACAAAGGATTTATGAACATGTTCATCTGGGCATGGGGAGAAAAACCACAGGAGGACTATACAGAAAACTGCCAGAAGTGGCTCTCTCTGCATTTCAGATTTCTGTATTGTTTCAGGTTCTACAAAATCTGAGTCCAGATTCTCTTTGTGTGATCTGTTTCATCTGTCAGTCAGCTGCTAGACTGGATTATGCAAACTGGCTTCCTCTTGGGTAGATTTGATGGTGGACAAGGTTAATTGCGGAAGCAAACTCCTAGATTTCTTAAGTGAGGACAGGCTAATAAATAAGGCAATCTGAGCAGCATTTCTGGAATTTTTTCTCAGCCCATCAAAAGCACAGAATATAATTAGTTGTCATCTCAACTCCCAGCATAAACAATGATGATTACAAACTGATGGAGATTGGATGGTTTCTGTGCCTCCATTTGTCATTGAAGACTCTGGGATCGTTGTTTCCATGGAGGAGCTTTACCCACAGCGAGGAAGCAGGTTGGAGGTTTGCACGGTTTGTCTTACTCCTCTTTGAATCCTCACTACCTGGTTCTGGCCTGGCCTAGGGTAGGTATTCAATTAATGTGATTCAGAAAATGTCTGTTTTCAATAATAATTCTCATTTTAAAGAATATTTATTTCACTTTAAAGATGATCAGGCAGTAAAACCGACCTTTTCTGGGGGTGCAGATCTATGAATTTTAGTGCATGGACAGATTCTATAACCACCACATAATCAGAGTAGAACCGTTGCACCGGCCCAAGAAACCTCGCTGTGCTTTCCTTTTGTAATTCCGCTCCCCGCGTCCGGCCCCTGATGCCTGGCAAACACTGATAGGCTCTGTGTTCCTGTAGCTCCTCTCTCTTCTCAAGAATGTCGGACAGATGCGATCACACATTAGATAATCTTTTGAGACTGGCTTCTGTCACTCGGTTTTTTATTGCTGAGTACTGGCAGACACTGTGCTGGGCATTGAAGGTAGAACAAAAGATGGGAAAGATTCGGTCTCTGTTGGTTTGGAGCATACAGACAGCGCCCTGGATTCACAGAACATCAGAGTCCTAAGGGGCCCAGAGATGATTTCACTCACAGCTAATCGAAGTGTGGTCTGCGGATGGACCGGGTCATCAGCATCCCCAGAGAAGGTGTCAGAAATGCAGAACCTCAGGCCCCACCCCAGACCTACTGGTCACTCTGCCCAGTCACAGGAATTGCAGGGCATCCGCTGCCCAGTCAAGTGTGAGGAGTCTTCCCTTGCGCTCCACAGAGTACGGAATCCCTGCATCCCAGCTTGGTACCCGGCCGTTTTTGCACAAATGCCTCCAGTCATGGGGATCTTTTCTGTGCTTCAGCAGCCAGCCCCTTCCATGATGAGCAGTTCAAGTTATTGGGCTTTCCTTGGTCTCAGTGGAAATTCGCTTTTGTATAAATTCCACACTGCGGGTCTAGTTCTGACTTTGGGTCAATCCAAAGCACACAAACTCTTCTTTCACGTAATATGTCTTTGGTTATTTACAGACTTAGTGGCTTATTCTCCAGGCTAAACACCTCCAGGTGCTACAGTCACTCTTTATATTCATTTATTCACCCACTCAGTATATATTTATTGGTACTGACTACACCCAGTTGCTGAACTTGACCTATCTCAAAAATTTCAACGTAGAGTTAAAATGGGTTAGCTAGATATTATAGTTCTGAATATTTTTACAACATAATGGGTTAATATTTAATGTAATATTTCTCATCACAGGGGTGTTATTCAGTTAATTTAAAGGCTTTTTTAAACATTAAATCTCTTCTTTATTTCACTGTCAATACAAAGTATTTTTTTTAACATTAAGTCTTTTCTTCATTTCAATGTTAGATACTTTGAATGCATTTTAAACCTTTCCCCCCCAAAGGAATAAAAGCTTTAAGTTTTGAATGACTGTATTTGGCATCTAATATCTAAGTACAATATTACCTTGGGAGATAAGACAAAAGCCTAATAAAAATGTGGAGAAAAGTCTCCTGAACGATGCAGTGATCACAGCTGAACAGTGTGGCTTCCTAGGGTTCTGGGCAAGAGCCCCCTTCTTCCAATGCTGTGTGCTTTGAGAATCCTGGGGCTACTGAGTATTACTGATACAAGTTTCCAACATCTGACTTCTTTGATCCTTTCTAACTAGCAAATACAAATTACAGACTGCAGTTTTCAGTGCATTATTTGCTGTGGGGAAAAAATTTCCCCCATTCAATATATATCAATTTATTCCCATTTATAGGGAAACTAAGAATGTAAAATTACCCTCTTTACTGTTTCTCAGAAACTTTCCAGCACCAAAGCTCAGTATTTAACCTCAATAGCACAAATGTTCTCAGGGCAAAGTCTGATGCAGGGGGCCCTTCAGAGTCACCGCTGTCCGTTTCTCTCCCTGCACGCACTCCCTGCACGCACTCCCAAACAGGCACCGGTGCCCGTCTACTGAGAACCACACTGAACAGGACTGTGCCTGGCTCTCCTTTATTCATTTATTTAGAGAGAGGGGAAAGGAGGCAGAAAGGGAGAGAAATATCGATGTGAGAGAAACATCAATCAGACTGCCTCTCTTACAACCAGACAATCAATTAGACTGGGGGAGACTGCCTCTCACCCCAACTGGGGATCAGGCCCACAACCCAGGCATGTGTCCTGACTGGGAATCAAACCGGTGACCTTTTACTTTGTGGGACGATGCCCGACCAACTGAGCCATGCCTGCAAGGGCAGTTCTGAATATTTTTGATAAGACGTAAATGAAGGAAACACAACATTTAATGTGGATAGCTAGACTGGAAGACATGAGCCCAAGTATCAGTTAGGTAACCAAACTATACTATTTAAAGAGGTTGGCAGCTGCTGTTCAGCACCAGCCTATAGTGGCCCTATGGAAAATGAGCTCCACTGTTACATAACCTTCTCATTTGTCAAGATAAGCCAGGAATATAGACTTTGATGGGAATTTTCTGATTCTCAGATGTGTACAGTTATCCCAGTCAGTGGTATCATCTGCTAACAGGACCCTTTATGGTTGCCTTAAGCAGGAAAAGTGTTTGTGGGAAAGGTATGTCAGGTAGCACAGACAGCAGGGAACTGAGTCAGAAAATGGGCAAGAACCACTAGAGGCCCAGCAGCTGGGGACACAGCCAGGTCATGGCAAGGGAGCAGCCTGGTAAAAAGCCAACACTGGCTGGCCGTGCTGCCCTAGCCCATCAAGCCCACCACCCTTGACAGCTTCCAGTTGCCCACAATGTTCACAATGCTGGATGTGCATTTCAACTGGTAGCAGCTTGGTCACATGTCCCAGTACCTGGTTTTCAGGAAACTGAGAAAGGAAATATCTTCCCCTTTTGACTTTGAAGTGGACAAGAAAACCTATTTTGGAATTCTTATTTTGTGTGTTTATCTATGGCAGGTTTAGAAAAAATTGAGCACAGCAACGATATTAGGAATGCTTTTAGCTGCAAGTTGCTATGAACAGCTTAAAATACAAGGACACAAGAAATCAGAGACTGGCAGTCAGAGAGCTGACACAGCAATTCCAGTGTTATCCAAGACCAGGCTCTTTCTCTTTGCACTGTCATCTTTCACATATTGGTATTTTTTTGTCCTTAGGCTTATTGCCTCATGATCATAAGATGGCTACCACAGCTCCAGCATCACACCTGCATTCCAGTTTCAAAGAAGAGGGTGGATGGCACCCCTGAGTGCTCCTCAGGAGACTGTCCCTTTTATCTGAGTAAACAAAAGCCTGGCCAGGCCTTATCTTATAGCTCATGGGCCAAACTTTGGTCACATGAACACTGTTAGCTTCAAGATAGACTAGGACAGTGAGTATCTGAACTTTTTTCTTTCTCTTTAAAAATTTTTTTTCCTTTGATTATTTCTTGGTAACTTGATTTTGACATAATTTCAGACTCATAGCAAAGTTATAGGAATAATATAAAGCACTTCCACATATCCTTCACCCACATTCCTCAATTCACTTTTTGCTGTATTTGCTTCATAATTCCCTATTTTTAATATTTTTCTAAATTATTAAAAAATAAATAGCAAACAGAATGCTCTTTACCTGTACACATTTCAGAGGGTATTGCCCAAGTACTAGTTCATTCTTACATAAAACCAAGGCAGAATAATCCAAATCAGGAAATGACACATTAATCCAAGTATCTGGCTTTTTTCGGTCTCTGTAGTGGACAGTCTCTATATGTAGACAAGACAGAAGGGAGTTGGGAATAGCCATCAGGGTTGCCAGCCACAGCAGCTAGTTTTTAAAAATTCCACCATTTAGAGCAAACAGGCCACGTCTATGGACCACATCCAGCACAAAAGCCATCAATTTGCCTTAATGGCTTCAAACTTCTTGCTGAACTACCTTTCTTTTGATTGAAATAGTGAGGATATCTGTATGGGATGGGTTTCCCCTTTTTCGCATTGATGCCATTCACTCTCTAAATGGTATTAAAAAGAATCTGTGGGAGAGAACAGGCAAGTCTGGGTACTGAGTATTATTCCCCCAAAACTTCACTAAATAGATAAAAAGTGGACAGGATTTCTTTTTCTTCAGTTTCCTTTTAACGTCAATTTCCTAAAAATCTTCCCTAAGTGATATAATTATATTGCTTTAATTCTCACAATTCATAATGAAATCAGAGAATAGAAGAGGCATATTGAGAGTTCTTCCTCGTCTCCTAGCAAAATTGAATTCGAATTGTGCTGGAGAGATAGGAGACAGTACAGGTGGAGTAATATTTTTATGTTATCCTTTTTAATGAAATTGAGGATAGGAAGTGTTCTTTAAAAAGCAGGTGCTACAGGGGCCTGACTTCTGGTCTGTTTGGGAGTGGTTATGTGTGACTGGCTAAGGAGAGAGTCAGGGATGGCAGTGGTTAAGGAGGAACGGGAGGGTGTCAGTGAATTTCCCATTAGGAGGAAGAGAGAGAGAGAGAGAGAGAGAGAGAGAGAGATTTTTACCATATCCAACCCTTTGCTGACCTCAAATGGCACCCTTCCCCCACCTTTCATAGATTTCCCTGAGATGCTGAGTTCCCAGCTAAAGGTTTAAGCACAGCATGTGAAAGATGGGATAGAATAAAAATGACTTCTCCACCCTGACAGGGAGGGAGGTCTCATCAGGCGAGCGGTGGGTTTCAGGCACTGGACGGACTTGAGCGGGATCTTTGCCCACAGAGGGGTGGGCAACACAGCCAGGTTCCCAGCACACCGGACCAGAAAAACAGCGTTAAGAACTGGGTTCAAGAAGTGATATGTGGCTGGAAAAAAGAAAATTTCAAGCCAATCATGACAATTCTGCTTCCTTGGCCAGTGACTGGTTCGTAAAAGGGCATGTGACACCCTTTTGGCCAGTGAAGGACAGCCTGGGGGCAGGGCTCTGAAAGTCTCCTCATCTTAGAAGTGGACACCAGGAAGAAGCACGCCCTCTTCTCGCTCTGGCCTTTGGACATTGCTCTGGGGAGATGTGATGTTTGGGGCTGTCAGTCATCTTGCGCCCATGAGGGACAACACTGCTTGGCACTGTGGAGAGCTAGGAAGAACCTAGGACCTCCATGATATTGCCAAACCACTAAGACCTCGTTCCCTGTGGGCATCTTGTTATATAATTATTTTATATATTGACCCCATACCTTGCTATCTTGTTAAACTCATTTATCAGTTCTAAATAGTCGCTTTTAGATTCTTCAGGCTTTTCTAGTAAATAATCATGTCATCTGCAAATAGAGTTTTACTTCCTCTTTTCTGATCTTATGCTTTTATTGCTTTTTCTTGCCTCACTGCCATGACCAGAGCTGCCGGTACAATGCTGAATAAAAGTGGTGAGAATACCCATTTTTGTTTTGTTTATGATTTCATCTCGTTATATGAGATTACACATTTATCATTGCCTAAGCCAGCTGAATTGGGTTTTCCGCAAGCTCTAATGCTTCCAGCTAAAAGCACTATTATTAAAGGGAAGATTGGTCCCAGAAGACTTGGCTGTATACAGTTGGAGTTACCAGTGATAACTGATAAAATAATATCTCCAGTTACTTCTAACTGCAGATCTGTTGGGTTCTGCTTGAGAATACAGCTTCTTTGCTCCTAAGGACACTGCTGTTCTCAGTGGTGCTGATAACTAGGGTCTGCAGGCCTGGCCTATGTCTCGTGGAGAAACGGGAGCCTGGCTGTAGTGCCCACAGAATCAAGAAAGTACTTTTACTGACACATATTTCTGAGACAGGCTCCTCAGTCTCCCAGGAGGAAGGCTAGAATTTATGGAGCTCACTGATGCCAATTATCCAAAGAGGATGTGATCTAGATGCTAGATAAGCATCAGCAGGACTTGGCTGGGATTTGGCCTTCTCCAAGTGGAAGGAAGAAAATCTTCGATTGGCTCTGAAAATAAAAACTAAACGCAATTTCAGACAATCACAGACACAGCTCTTTGCTATCTACAAGCTGTTTAAAAAAAATTTGAACAAATGTTAAGATTTTCCTGTGTGGATCTCAGACTCCAGCTTTTACACGGAAATTTTTGGATTTACGACATCACATTCCAAACACCGTAAGCCATATGTACCCCACCAAGGGCTTTGGGGATGTCAGGTGGTGCCGGTGGGCATGTACCATCCCATCTGCTGCCATCGGAATGCCCAGACACATGGACCACTGGTGCCTTTCTGAGCAGTTGCCCTGAGGCCTTGCTGGAATATACTGATGCCAATGAGATGAACAAAGGACACTGGCTTTTACCCTTTGTGGCTACCTTTCAAACACCTGAGGCTTTGGGGTTTTCAGTTCTAAAAGCCACACGGCAGCTTGGGAGAGAAGTGGCAGTCTTCCAAAGCCTTCATTTCAGTCGTTTTGGATAACTGGATTTTAAAATGCTGGAGCTTGTCATATCCTTTCCAGCCTGACATTTTGGAGGAATCAAACTTGATAAATTTATGGCACATTGTGAGCCACAGAGAAATCATTTAAAAAATGGATTTGGGAGGCTGCTGACACAGGGCATCAAAGGCTCTTGGATGGGGGTTGTGACAATCACACCCTTTTCCTTTGGCCATGGCTGAGCTCGGCCTGGCTGCAGGTACTCACGGGTCCACTGTCAGTCAATAACACACGTGCACAGGACTGCAGCCTAGGAAACCTGCCCTCCCAGCAGACAGCACAGTTCCGCTCGTTCAAGTAGCACTGTATGGCCAGCAGCATCCTTTGAATAAAATAATATTATGAAACCCACAGATCACTCAACATCTGTCCGAAATAGTCCAGACTTTGTGACACTTCTAGGATGGCCAAATGAATGGGTAGAATACTGTTTTTTTAATTGTGGTAAAATAGATACAAGGTAAAACTTACCATTTTATACTAAGTGCTATTGAATTGTCCCTAGTAGCTGCTCTATCACTAATCACTTTGTTGTAATCAGATTTGGTTTAAAAACGTCCAGCCCTGACTGGTGCAGTGTCATCCCACAAATTGAAAGGTCACTGGTTCAATTCCCAGTCAGGGCACATGCCTGGGTTTCAGGGTCGGTTTCACATCAGGGCTCATGAAGAAGGCAACCGATTGATATTTCTCTCTCATGTCAATGTTTCTCTCCCTCACTTTCCCCATCCTTCCCCTCTCTCCAAAAATAAATAAATAAAATATTTTTTTAACAAAGTTCATTTGGTAGAATCTTAATATCCATCTGCCAAAGCCAAGGTTTAGGTGGAAATGGGACATGCTACCTCTCTGCTATCACAACGTTAAAAATCATCATAGTATTAAATGTGCACTGGTGCCCTAAAACTGTATATATTTTCACTAATTAAAATGTGGGTGTTATTAGCACCTCCACTATACAGATGAGAGCCCTGAGGTTCACTAACACATCTGAAGGACTATACAGCTGTAAATCCAGGTAGGCTCTAGCATCTGTGTGCTTAACCACTGTCACTGACTGAGGGCTGACTGTGTGCCCTTGTTAGAGACATATGTATATGCCAATTCTGACAGCTCTGCAAGGTAGGCGTTATCACTGCCCTTTCTTCAGGTGAGGAAACTGAAGTTCAGAGAGGTAAGTGCCCAAGGCCATCAGCAGTGGCAGAAGCAGGATTTGAATTTGACTCCTTTGCCCCAGCTCCTTCTATTAGCTCAGGCTGTCTCTGTTGAAGGAGTTAGCAAGTGGAAAATAGCACCAGTCTTGTAAGGGAAGCAGGAACATGGGCACCAGGAAGATGGCTAAGCTTGGTTTGAAACACACATCACTAGCCACTTGGGGCCCAATTCAAAACCAATTCCAGAGAGAGAGAGAGATGATGATGGGCTTACTGGTTTTCCTCCTGTGGGTGCCATCATCAGGATTGGACCAAGATGTGTGGGCACCAGGAAAGGCAAACGACACAGTGTCCTGCTGAATCAGTGGTTAGAGTTAAAAATCTGGCTCCATCTCCTACCAGGTTTGTGACTTTGAGCAAGTTACTGGAGCTCTGTGCTTCAGTTTCTTCATCTGTAATAGCAATAATAAATAGTCCATACCTTGTAGGGTTGTGATGAAGATCAACTCATCTGTATGGATTGTATATAAGAGCCCTGTAAGTCATTGTCAAAAATAATGACAGCTATCTGTTACATTTCCAAGGAAGTTTTAACACCAGCCCTGTGGGTTGGCACCTATCGTCCCATCCCTTAATCCAGTTCAGACTGCAGCCTGGACCCTCTCCAAGCTGCATCCGCTTTGCTAATCAGGAGCCTGTCATATCTCAGTCTGGGTTCTCCCAGACCAGTCTGGGAGCCCCTGGGTCCTGCAGGCCTCCTGCCACCATCTGCATGGCTCAGAGCCAGGGAGACAGTAACCAAATCCTTCCCAAAGATGCAGGGAAATTAGTTTAGAGCCGTCTGCCAGTGTGCAGTGACTCAGAGGCTGCCAGACCGGCAGGACTCATGGGCTCTGGGGTTTGAACAAGATTGATGTTGTCGTGAATGCAAAGCAGAGTGAGACAGCTGTGGAGCTGGGAGGCAGGGAGCATCAGGGCCTTCTGTTTATTTCCTGCTCCCATTCTAAGTGAACTGAGGTTTTGAGCATCAGGGCTGCCCCAGCTTCTCACCACGATGGCAGAGAAGTCAGAGCTCTGAGGAGAGGCTTTGGGGTTCAGGGGAAAGCTAGCAGTTGGTTGGGCTAATGTGAGTGGGCATCCTGTATCAGTCAGTTGCTATGTGACCTTCGGCCAGTAGCTTAACCTCTCTGAGCCCCCAACTCCTTGTCAATCAAATGGGTATAATAATAGCAACTGGGGTTGCTGTGAGGATGAGATGAGGGACGTAAAGTGCTTAGCCCAGCACAGCACACAGTAAATGCTCAGTAGTCAAGTGCAATTAATAACATTGGGATTTACAAGCTCCCTTCCCCAAACATTCCCATTCCCTCAGACCTTTAAAAGCTATACTCTGAAAGCAAACACTCACCAAAAGGTTAGAGAGGAAAAGAATCAGAGGAGGCGTTTCATGTGTGAACACACACACACACACACGGAGAGATAGAGGAGCAGGAGAGGAGGAGGAGAGGACAGGAGAGGAGAAACAGGGAGAGGCAGAGTGGAGTCCTAATCCCGGCTCTGTCACTCACTAGCCTTAACTTGCTCAACTGTGTACTGGGGACAGCAGTAGCCTCTCCTTCATTGAGTCGATGTGAGGATTAAATGGGTACGTTAAAATAGTTAGTATAGTGTGTGATACATAGTAAATGCTCAATAAATGGTGGCAGGCAGAATTCTAAGGTGAGCCCCCAAACTGGCACGCCCCGGTGGACGCTCCTTGTACAATTCCCTTCCCTCAAGTGTGTGTGGGACCTGTGAATATGATGGGACATCACTGCACTGATCAGCTTACATTATATGGTAAAGGTGAAAGAATTTTGTAGATGTAATTAAGGGCCCCAATTGGTCAACTTTCAGTTAATCGAAAGTGAAATTATCCTGAGTGAGCCTGACTTAATCACATGAACCCTTAGAATCTGGGTCTCAGGGTCAGACACAGAGGGAATCAAGAAATTAAAAGACTCAGTGATGTTCTCCAGCTGGCCCTGCAGAAGCAAACAGCCGTGTGTGGGCAGGGTCATGCGGAAAGGATCAGCGAGCAGCTCCTGGAGGAGCTTCAGGCCCACGGCTAAAGTAACTGAGCTCTGTCAACAACCAATAGATCTTGGAAGAGGCCCCGGCCTAGGTGAGACCTCAGCCCCAGATGACACCTTGATTTCAGACAGGTGAGACCCAGAGCCATGCCTGGACTTCTGACCCACAGAAACTTTGAGATAATAAATTTGTGTTGGTGTAAGCCACTTATATTTGTGGTAATTTGTCATGCAGCATAGAAAACAGTTACTCTGGCTTTTCAAATTGTGCTTATAAATGCTCTAATAATAATATGAAATTTAAAATCATATCAAAGATAGCATAGCCCTGGCTGGTATGGCTCAGTGGATTGAGCATGGGCTACAAACCAAAAGGTCGAGGTTCGATTCCCAGTCAAGGCACAGGCCTGGGTTGTGGGCCAGGTCCCCAGTAGGGGACATTCCAGAGACAGCCACACGTTGATGTTTCTCTCCCTCTCTTTCTCCTTCCCTTCCCCTCTTTCTAAAAATAAATAAATAAATCTTTTTAAAAAAGATAATGACATAAAAGTCATTATCTATGGACAAAAACAAAAGTAAAATAAAACATTCATTTATTATCTCACAATTCCGAAGGTCAGAGAAGTGTGGGCAGGCTTAGCTGGATTCACTGCTTGGGGTCTCCCAAAAATGAGATCAAGATGTCGGCTGGTCTGGGTTTTTTTCCTGAAGGCCCCGGGGAAGAATCTGTTTCCAAGCTCACCCAAATTGTTGGCACAATTCAGTTCCTTGTGGTTGTAGGACTGACATCCCCATCTCCTATTGTCCTTCAGCTAGGGGATACTCTCACCTCCTAGCATCTTCTCCTTCTTTGAAGACATCAAATAGTTCTCACACTTAGAGTCTCTTTGATTTCCTCTTCTGCTACCAGCCAGAGAAAACGTTCTACTTTTAAAGGGTTCTGTGATTAGATTAGGCCCACCTTGATGATCTCCCTTTCTATGCCAACTGATTAGTAAGCTTAATTATATCTGCAAAATCTATTTTGCTACATAACATAATATAAAAATGGGTGCGATACCTTATCATAATCACAGGTTCCACCAAAAATCCAAGGGGAAGAGTTATATAAGGCCAAGGATCATTGGGGGTCATTCTTCAGACTCTGCCCAGCACACTGAGCCTGCCCCCGTCCCTGTCAAGTCCTGGCTCTTCCACTTGCCTTCCTTGTTGTGAGATATTCTACATGTTTTACATAAATTTTTGCTTCTTTGCTTAAGGTGGACATTGTTTGCTTCTGTTGCTTAAAGCCCTAAACCCTAACTAATCCATCTCCATCTTCCAAGATTTCCATCTACATTATTTCACTTTAATTTACCCCACTCTCCCAGTGAGGTATGTGTCATTATGCTTATGTTAGAAATAAAAAGGTTGAGATGCAACAATGTTACTCTAAGATCACACCTGGAGTTGTGGGGCTGCTCCCCTGTCAGCCTGTGTCGTAACAGCGGATGATAAGATTACACCTGGTATGTCTGTGGTGTGGCGAGGCTCTGAGTCTTATGGTGTCATAAACTTTTCGATCGGTTCAATGAACATAGTTGTGGTTGCTGAGATCAATGAGGAAAGTCAAGGTGTGGACTGGGCTAAGGGCTGTTCTCACACTCAGAGGGACGAGGCTCCCAGGTGGAGTTGGGGGGAGCCTCTGGCCCCCCATCTAGAAGACCAAATGTGGTGCCATCTCCTTGGACTAGATCCAGGGCAACTGAGGAACCCCTAGAATGAGGAGCAGGAATTAATTTCCCAGGGTGAGGTCCCAAAGAGGCTTCTACACAAACTGAGTTTTCCTTATCCTCAGCTATTAACAGCCTCCACAGGGAGAGGGCGCTGTAGTGAACACCTGGCAGGAAGGATTGGTGAGATCGTGACTGTAGGCGCTCAGCACAGTGCCTGGCCCTTAGCGAGATCGCTAAAGGAGAGGGTCTGACCGCCCCCCACCAAGTCTGGTTTGCTGTCCTGCCCCATGCTGTCTCTGCAATAGCGTGGAAGGGACTCCGCCGTCTTAAAAGCTTTCTGCAGAATGTCAGGAGAGCCAGGCTCCTCTTCACTGCTTCCCAGAGAAAACTGTCTGTTGAAAAGGTCTATCTTGACTTATCACAGCGATTTTCAGCTGGTGAGCTGCAAGACTTTTGAAACCACACGACACCTGACTACTACTCAGGGGTACTGACCCCCTTTCCCATAGATTGTCAAGTAAACGAACAACAGCAGCCAACACAATAGTCATCTGCTGGGAACAAATCAAAATCATAGCTATTTTTTTTTTGTCAGATTGGCAAAGAATATATTTTTGGTTGCCACAGAATTTTAGTAATTACTTTATGAATGCCATGAGATGAAATAAGGTTGAAAATCACTGACTTAATGAAGAGCATATCACATTCCTTTAAAATTTGCTCTTGGTGCAGAGTAGGCATGAAATGGTTTTTGGCAGGAGTTTAAAGGAGTGTCCCACATATAGAAAAATCAGATTTCTCCCCACCCCTGGTGTCTCTCTCTCTTCCCCACTCCCTTTTCTGTCTCCCCACCCCTGCAGGCCCTTGAAGCAATATTCATTGAAACTTTTAGGCTAAATAATAACAATACTCTTCAGCACCTGAGAGTATGCTCAAAATTTCGGATTCCTTCAACACATCTTATCACATTTTAACTTCATAGCAATTTAGCATTTAGCACAGAGCTGTCACATGGTGAAAAGTGACAGAATAATATTTGTGATAACTAACATAATTATATGATAATAATAACAACTAATAATTGTTGATTATTTACAAAATGCCTGTTTTAAGTGCTTTCATGTGTCTTAATCTGTACCATAAGAAGAACACTGTTGCCAATTTATAGAGGAGGAAATTGAGGCACAGCCAGGTTAAGCAGCTTGCCCAAAGATGCACAGCTAGTAAGCAGAGGAACCAGGAGTTGAACCCAGGTGCATAGCTTTTTCTCTATTTGTCTGCCTATATCCAATTGCTATCCTTCTCTGCTCCACTTTGCTATCCAGAAGGCTGACATCCGCCTCCTGATTTCCTTGGACTCTGGTTTCGTGTTGGGTTCGGCCAGTGGGAGTATCTGGAGGGCAGGAGGAAAGAGATTTGGTGCTATCTTGCCCCTCCTGGCCCTGCCCTCCCAGCTGGAGTTCTAGCAGTGGCTGTGTCCCTCCACATCTGCATTCTGCAGTTGTCCCCCACCTGCCTCCCTCGTTCCCCTGGGCTTCGGTGATACATCTCCTCCCCTTGTCCCATTTGGGGTGGGACTGCTCCCTGCTTCTGCTAGTTCTGCATGCTGCCCCACCCCATCGGCAATTTCTTTTAATTTTTAAATTTAAAAAATTATTTTATTTTGTACTCATCCAAGAACATTTTTTATTACTTTTAGAGACAGAAGGGGGATGGAGGGAGAGAGAGAGAGAGAGAGAGAGAGAGAGAACATGAGAGAAACATCAACTGGTTGCCTTCTTGAGCACACTCTGACTGGGTATTGGGCCCAAAACCTAAGTGTGTGCCCTGATCTGGAATCGAACCCGCAGCCTTTTGGTCTAGGATGACACTCCAACCAAATGATCTGCATCAGCCAGGGCGGCAAATTCTTTTTAAATAAACAATTTGGCCTGCACCATATCTTTTCTGTTGAGACCCTGACTGAGACACCAACCACCTCCTCCTTACACCGTCTCAACCCAGAGGAAGCATGTGGATGTCCCTTGGAGAGGGCAGTGATCCTGTATTCTAAGGATCTGACCTCACAAATGAGAACACTTGAAGAGGTGCAGAGTTGGGGAAGGTCTTGTCTCTAACTATAATAGATGCTGATGCTGACCTGGGCCACATCCCCTGGGCCATATCCCCTGGGCCCCTGAGATTTTCTGCCTGAGGTGTTCTCTGGCCCCAGAAGCTGCTCAGTGGGCACTCAGGCCAGGTTGGAAATGGTTGAAAATATGGATCCTTGAAGCAGTCTCAACCAGTGACAGAAGCCCCAAGCCTCCTACCTCTTAGACAAGTTCTGTACAGCCTCCCAGAAGTGTCTATCTGGAATGGGTCCCAATTGACAAAGCAGTAACTCTGTCATGAATGCACCTGGGTAGTGGCTCCAGTCCCTTTCCTGCCTTACTTCTCCATCTCTCGCTAGTGCTCCTGGGATCACCTCCCAAATAACCTACTTACAACAGAGCCTCACTTTCAGGGTCTGCTTCTAGGGATCACAAACTCTCAGTCCATATGGCTTGGGGTGGAACAGCTCCCACTCCCAGCCTCCAGGGGTCGGAGGTCCCCTATACCATCCAGTCAGAGTACCATGTCTTGCTGACCACAGTGACTGGTTTGGGGATGCGCATGTCACTCAAGCCAGGCCCATAGAAATCGAGTGTCCTGCTGTTGTTGGGAAGAGAGTTCCTCCTTCCATGGAGGCTACTAAACTCCGTGTGCAGTGGGATGTCAGCAGACCTCTGCCACCCCAGAGGGCAGCCTTGTCTGGGAGTGAAGCCAGCACCACAGAAAGCAGGGCTTAGAGAGACTGCTTCCTGATGGTACTGAGTCCCTTTTTAAACAGGCTTTATTATTAGTTAGGTATGGCAGGGCCAACAGACAGAAGTTGACTGCCATTGAACAGATGGTACATTATACTCACAGATCCCAAGAGCTAGAAGTACATGTCAGGTGACAGGTGGGACACCTGGGGAAGCACCAGTGACAGTCACAGGACAGAGGAAGGGGGATCTGTGGGTGAGAGGCTTCACTGTGGCTTCTGCAGGAAGGAAGGGTGAGGCCGGGTGAACAGGCCTCCACTGGCTAGTTTGAATAATTTCAGTGAACCGTGGGGAACAGGGGCTGGCCCTGGGGTGATTAGGACAGGTGTGAAGTGGCCGCTGTGTGAAAGCTCAGTAAGGGATGTGGTTAGGGGTGTGGGCTCTGGATGGTTGGTTTGCATTTGACAAAGAACCTTCCGAGAGGAGGACTCCTCCCAAGGAGGGAGGGTGATAGGGGAGGCAGGGGCCAATGAAGGTGATCAGGACTCAGGTAGAATTTCAGGTTGCATAGATCAAGGTGTGTCCCAAAACAGGCAGGGCAGATGGTAAAGCATCAAGCTGACAGGAGCTAGAAGCATGGTGACCACGGTCCCTGGATGCTGTCCTACCTTGGTTTTGGACTTTGTCACTTACACGGGAGGATTAAGTTCCTTCCTTTTTTGCTGATGCTAGTTTGTGTCGTCAGTTCCAAACAGAAAAGAATCACACAGCAAGTTCAAGGCAGGTTCAGGGCTCAGACACCAGATATCTTAATATCCAGACAGGTGTTTCTTCTGCAGCACCTCTGAAAGGACTCTGCTATCTCCCAAACACATGCCACTTGTCCTCTGGACTGCCAGAAACAGCCCAGATGACATGATGCATCGGAAATCACAGCAACATCTGGGTGATCAACCACAGCGTCCCATCACTGCTCAACGGGAGGACAAAGGGACTGGTTGGCCAGGGCAACGAGCCCATCAGCTGAGCATGGGCACCTGCTCCTTCCTTCCATCCTCCCCAGGATGACAGATTAAAATTCCAGAAACACGCACCTGTTCTGTATTCAGGGGATTGTTTTTGTGCATGAAGAGACCACTTGAGACTCTGTAACAAAGATAATGGAGCTGAGTCAAAGTCTGGGAATTTGATGAACGAAGGTCCTCAGATGGAGATGACTCGTGGGCATACACTAACAGCAAAAGCCACACTGCTGCAATGACATTGCAGTTAAAAAGCACTTTCCCCGTCCTTCAGGGGTCTGCTACCAAAACAAAGCAGATACTCGACCTCTCCAGAGGGTATTTTTCAGAGACCAGCAGTTCTCTGAACACTGGAAAAAGAGGAAGACATCACACTGTGTTGGTTAGCACAAAGGTGAGATAGCCCCAGCCCCGACGACGGTCATTTCCACCCCTGCATCCTGAGCACGACTGTTTCTACTTCCTTCTTTCTGAGCACGGAGTTCGAAGTCACAGAGCTCTGCATTCAAGCATTGGCTTCACTGTGACATTCGGAGTGCTGAGCACAGTGCATGATATGTGGGAAGAATTCAATAAACAGTTTAAACGTACATGACCACTTGCTGCTCAAAGTATGGTCCCTGAACCAGCAGCATCTGCATCTCCCGAGAGTTTGTTAGACTCTCAGGCTCTGCTCCAGACCTACTGAGCAGGATGTGCATTGTAACAAGATCTTCTGCTGCCCTGGCTGGGTGGCTCACTTGTTTGGAGCGTCATCCCATAAATCAAAAGGTTGCAGGTTCGATCCCCAGTCAGGGCGTGTATAGAGGCAAGCAATCTATGCTTCCCTCTCACATGGATGTTTCTCTCTCTCTCTCTCTCAGCAATGAAAAAGTGCCCATGGGTGGATGAGGATGAAAGAAAAAAAAAATCTCCTGCTCATTAACATGCACCTTAGAATTTGAGAAGCACTGACCCAATTCATAGACCTATTCTGATTTTTTACCTATTCCTGTGGAGGTAAAAAGTGGCCTTCTGGGCCTTGAACTGTAGATCACAATAGATCCCCGAGTCTGCATTACCTAATAATTTCTCATGTTCTAAGTGTTAAGAACAATCATCTGAAAGTTTGAAATAAAAAAAGATAGCTGTACAACCTTTCAAAATCAAATTGCAACACTGTCTGCTTAAAGGTTATCTGTTTTTTTAGGGGATGTAAGTTTGGCTTTGTTATTAATTAGGTCCAGATTCTATAGAGTTAGATGTTACCTTGTAGAAAATTAAGTTCAATTGAGTTTTGTGCAGTAGAGGATACAATCTCCCAGATTACTGGCATGTTATTACCTATAGCAGGGGTCAGCACACTGTTTCTGAGAAGGGCCAAATGACAAATATTTTAGGCTTCACGGGCCATACAGTCTTTGTTGCAACTATTTGATTCTGCCATTGTATTGTGGAAGCAGCCACAGACTGCTATAAATACGCATGTAAAATTTCATTTATGGCCCTGGCTGGCGTGGCTCTGCTGGAGCTTCATCCTGTAAACCTGAAGGTTGCAGGTTCAGTTCCCGGTCAGGACGCATACGAGAGGCAATTGTTCAATGTTTCTCTCTCTCCTTTCCTTCCTCTAAGCATGTCCTCAGTTGAGGATTAAAAAAATAATTCATTTATGGACATTGAAATTTGAATTTCATGTCATTTTCACGTTTTAGGAAACATTGGCTTCTTTTCCAACTGTTTAAAAAGGTAAAAAAAAAAACCATCCTTGGCTCATGGGCATACAAAAACAGTTGGGAGGTCTGATCCAATTCTCAGGTCACAATTTGCCAGTTCCTGGCCTATAGGTTTTGTTGCCCTTTTGGTCATTAACTAGTTTTGTATTTAACTTGAACATTTACTTTAGCATTCTTTGTTCCCCCTAAATGTTTGTGAGTATATATATGGTGGTGTGTGTAGATTAGTTTCTCTTAACCTTTGAAGCAGTTTTTCCCATCCTGCTTGTTTCTTCACTGATGAATCAAACAAGTCTTTGACACACGATCACCATATATTTCCAACTTGTTTTGAATCTGGGGTAGTTTGGCCATCTCTTTTGTTACTTTGGCTCCCTTCCCCACCAAGTGTTTTACCAAGATGTCCTAATAAAGACAGGTCTGTCCCTCATTGAAATTCTGATGCCTACAATTTCACCCCTGCCACTCTATTATTACCATGAGGCCCTTTTTGCAACAACACTCTTCTCCGTAAAGCCAATGGCTGGGGCTGGCAACGGGCTGGCTTGCATGGATGAAAGGTAATGAGCTAATGACACTGGTGGAGCAAATGTACTATGGGGCTTGGCAAGGAGGTACCAGTGAATGTCAAGCTGCCAGGGCCCACGTAGAGGAGAGCAGGGCCTGTGGAGCCTCTGAAAGCTCCTGCAGGGCTTCTCCCCACCTCTCCCCTGCACCTGTGCTTGCCTTGCAGCTGGGGCCTCGCCCCATGGATACATGGTATCATTAACATGGACCAGTGCTCCCTAGAAGACTTGGCTTTGACAGGCCCCTGTTACTGTTGGAGTCTTTCTATTGTGAGGCAAATAGCAACGACTCCAGAGGGTGTGAGGGAAAGTATAGGTTCCTGCAGAGAGGGAGTTTGCTGGGAGCCTGGTTTCTGTAAGGGGCAGGTGTTAATTAAATAGTCACTGGGCTCTAGAAGTGGGCATTTCCCAGCCGGCAGGGACTGGAAAAACTGGCACCCTTTCCTCCAATTCAAGATGGCCAAGAACATGATGAAAAATGCTCATCCTCAATGGTTATCAAAGCAATATTAATTAAAACCAGTATTAGCAAAGAATGTCACTAACCTTATTATCTTGGCATAGATGAGAGTGGAAACTGGTACTACCTTCTTGAAAGCATTTTGGTAATAAACATATTAAACATGTCAGTGTTTATAACTGACGGTCCTGGGTCCTTGGCCAAATCAAATATAGCCCTGGTTGTTATGAGACAGAATGGACTGACACTTATTTTAAAAGTAGCAACATGTTTTTAATATATGATACCTGAATATAGTATCACTATAAAACATGATGGAGTAAGCTGAAGGGCTCCCTTGAGACCATTACTCCCATCCCTGAGGTCCTTCATTTTACACTTTTGTGTGAATCCTTCCAGACTTTTTATTCCATATTTACAGATATATGTGTCTATAGAAATACAGAGTAAAATTCTGTGGAGGAGGATTGGATATGTAAGTGATATACTATTTTATGCATTTTCACGAAAGTGGCTTTTATCCATCCGCAATATGGCCTAGACATATTTTGCATTGTAAGTAAAGGCCTCGTAGATTCCATGAACAATGCACCATAGTCCATCTAATCGTCAGTTACTTCAGGGCGATGGTTCTCAACCTCGCTTATCCCCCGTCTCCCATGCCATAGATGACAGATGACATTCACGTTCATATCACAAGGTTGGCAGATCTCCCGTCATGGGGCTGTGGGGAGAAAGAATGAGCTTCCATGGCTCAAGTCCCTGACACTGAGCAGATGTTAGGAAGAGGTGCTGTGTGGCTCACTCTGGCCTGGAAAAGAAAGCCCCAGAATCTTCTGTTAACATGCTGGCATGTTAACGTATTTGTGAGCGACAGGAGAGATAATACAGGGCTTCCTCAAAAGAGCGCCCCAGGTGGTCGGACCCTCTTTAAAAAGATAGATGTTTCAGGGCCTGTTGGCTCTGAAATTTGCTTCAAAATAAGAGGTCTGACTTCTCTGTTTCTTCAAAAAATTATTCTTCTTCTTCAAATTGGGCAAACCACTTAACTGTGCCCCATCTGTTTATTTTGACAGCTGACTTGTCTCCTGAGTCTTTTTTACAGCTCCACCGAGAGAGAGCTCCCTACTTACAAACTGGGCACAGGAGAAACATACTCCCTCCGAGGACCCTTCATGGGGATGAGAGGTGGCCCTGCCCTTCCCTGGGAAGACTGCCCTGAGGCTGCGGTCAGCCTTCTGTGTTTTCAACCCTCTCCCCCCATGTTACATTTATTGAGTTGAAATTTAAGGTTGAATCTTCCCTGCCTTCTTGTCAGTCTATCTATCCCTCCAGCCATCCACTCATCCATCTATGCATCTATGAATCCATGCGTCCATCCATCCATTTACCCATCCATCCACCCATCATTTATCATTGATCTCTCTCTCTCTCTCTCTCATTATTCCTCCCTGCAGCATCTCAGCAGCAACAGCCTAGAAAAGGTGGGGGGTTCTGTGAGCTGTCAGAGACAGGCACAATGACACCCAGATATGATGACAGGAGACAAAAATACCTGAAGTAGATGCAGCCCACTGAGCCATCAAATATAGACAAATCCTCTTGGTACCTTCTGTTTAAGAAAGCAGGGAAATGTATGAGACAGTTGAGAAAGATTTCCATCCAAAGTGGTAAGATAGAGATGGTTGTGATGCTTAAGGAATAAGTTTTAGTTTTCTGGAGAAGTCACCTATGCAGACTTTTTATTTCCCAAACCTGCCTAATAAGTCACAGTAAGAGCTGGAAAAGACTGTTTTCATTTTACAAAGGAGGAAGCTGAAATTCAAAGAGGTTAAACCACTTCCATGGGGTCACATAGTAAGTGGCAGTGATAGGATTTGAATCCATGTCTTTTTGATTTCAGATGTGACAATATGTAGATGCACCACCCAGGTGCCCCTCCAAGGAAGGGAACAGCGGGACCTCCAGCTGTCAGCCTCAGCTACAGAGAGTTGCCTAAATTGAAGCCACATCCCTTCCGGGGAAGCCCACATCAGTGACTGAGTAGAGTCTAGGTCTAAAGGTCTGGCCATTTCAGCCCTATGTGGTCCACTCTGATGGCCAATATTTGCCTCAGATCTCCCTAGCAGGTTGGCTGACAATTTGTCAGGCCATGACTCTGTTTCACTTCTTCCTCTGCCTTCTCTTCACAAGTGTTGATCCCTAATAAACATCTACTCCAAACTCTGTCTCAGCAACCTGTTCCAGAGAACCCAATCTGGAATCACCTATACCAGGAGTGTCTGAGGAAGCAGACAACCAGATGGGGTCTCAGAGCTGGACAGCTTTCCTCCAGGCTGGAGATCAGTGATGGCGTGCGGAACACAGGCAGCCGCTGGCACGAGGTGGTGTCCGATTGTCCAAACTCGCATGGAGTAAACTGGGAAGGTGTCCTGCAGAGGGAATGCACTAGTAGGAGTGATGTATCAGGTAGTTGATGAGCATAACTAGATTGGATGGCTATTGCTGCTACAGACACATGAGAAACAGCTGAGGACAAGTAGCAGACACTTGCTCCAGGAGTGAAAGCCAAAAGCCTCTTTGGCTGCAGAGAGAGAAGTTCTCATCTCCTGTGACAGGAGGGCAGACCAAGCCCAGGACTCAGCGTGACCAGACTTCAAAGGCACGTAAGCCCCCAATCACAGCAATTTGTCATACTACAGTCAGGGTACTGGTCAGGACCTTGACAATGAAATAGGGCCATCTGGGTTGTACCCCCAAAGATGTTTCCACTTTTTGGGAGATTACAAATAATGAAGCTATGACCATTCATGCTTGAATACTCCCTGTTTTCAATTCTCTGGTACATACCCAGGCCTGGAATTGCTGGGTCATCTGGTAATTCTATATTAACTTTTGAGAAAGTATCAAACCGTTTTCCAGAACGGCTTTACCATTTCCCATTCGCACCAGCAATGTATGAGTTTGGCCATATTTTCACTTCCCCGTGGGGAATGACCCTCCCCTTTGGGCCCATGTGGTTGATGACACTGATTGCCTCCTGTCTCTGCCTCAGCGATGTGCGTTGAAGCCTGTCCAAGCAGCACAGGCCACAGTGAGTGCTTCCGAGGTGCTCATGTGCCCCAAGCCAACCAACCAGAGTCGACTCTGACTCTAGATCAGCCCCTGGCCTTTTGTTCCTTGGATCAATAAGTCCACCAATCTTTTAAATTTATTAGGCCATTTTGAATTGTGTTTCCTGTCACTTGTGACCAAGTAACCACTCTCTGTCAAGATTTGCTTGTTTAAAATCTCTGTCTAGGAGATTTATCTCCTCTGTGTTTTACATTTATTGAGTGTCAATTCTACACTAGGCACAGCTACAAGATGATGCTACAGCTGGGCTCACTCTGAGAGACCAGACTGGGTTAGTGAATGGTCAGAGGTGCAATCTTGCAGACAAAGGGGAACTTGCGGATGCAGGTGTTATCATTCCATGACCTCAGAGCTGTGGTGAGAAGAAGCAGAGAACCTGGGTGAAGGCCCATCCACCACAATAAAAGTACCCCACCACCCCACTGGAATGAAAGCCCTCTCCAGTAGGCCTCACGCCTGCACTGGCATCCCTTTCTTATTGATGCTTGATGAGGCTCTGGTCTGTCCAGTCTTACTCTCTCATAGGGCTAGTCTTCACTCGCCCCCATGGAGGGGCAGGACAAACTTCACCCAGAGACTTGGCTGGCTCTGGCTACCAGGCTCCAGAATGGCTCCCAGGACAGCTAGTCTTTGTTCTATACCTCCCTTACTAATCAGGAAAGGAAAAAGGACCAAGGAGGGAGTAGCAGTTGAGTAGTTGAATCTGGAGTTCTGTAGATGGAGGTTTGAAACCCAGCTCTACTGCTTGCTTGCTGTGTCAAACAAATCACTTAATTTCTCTGAGCCTTGGTTTCCTCATCCACAAAAAGGAAGTATTAACCATTATTTCTTCTCAAGATTGATGTGAGGAGTGACGATGTTTTTGATGATGATGGTGGTTGGTGATTGCTCATACTGCAGCCTCTTTATGCACATTTTCCTGTTTTTTTTTTTTTTTTTTTCACACCAACCCTGTGAGTTAAGTATCACTAACCCCATTTTGCAGGTGAAGATTCTAAGGTGTCAAGTGATCACGGCACATATCTTGGGCTGCACAATTAGTTAAGGGGTGGAGCTGGAGTTCAGACCAGGGCATTCACCCTGAGTCCACATTCTCACCACTATGCTACATTGGCTGTGCTTCCTCTAATCCTCAGAACAGCCCTGTGGGTAGACACAATTATTAAGCCCATTTTACCAAAGAGGAGATGGAATCTCAGAGAAAATGAATAATTCCCTGTAAGGCCACAGAGCTAGAAAGCAACGAGGCTAGGGTTTGAACTCAGGGGTGTGCTCTTCTCACTACTGACCCCCCAGCGCCCTGGTTCTAATAGTCAGGAGCAGGAGCGCCAGTCTGGGGGAGGGGCTCACACTGCTGTGTGCTGCTGAGCTGGCATGGAAGCACTATCCTTCTGTCATGCTTCCACCTCTCATGTCTTTTCATCTAAATCATAGGCTGCATGTCAATAATGCACCATTAAATACTATTTAAAATGTATCCACTATGGAGGAGGGCCATGCTCCTTATGTCCCACAGACCTGACTCGCCAGTCTCCTGGCCATTGGTGGCACCTCCCCAGCACTGCTGCAATAGCCCTGGTCATAGGGGCACCCACCACTGGTGGGCCGGTACCACATCTGCACGCAGTCCTCCTCTCCTGGGCCGGCATGGACCCCGTCATCTGGCTGGCTCCCAGCTCAGTAGCTGTAGTCATAGGATGAGCCATTGGTCCATTCAAACTGCCTTTCCTGGGGGATCCATCCAGAGGCAAGGAGCAAGCCAAGGAGAGAAAGATTGAGCATTTCAGCGAGTTCCCATTCAGGGACAACATTCTGAACTGCACATCTAACAGTGCAGAAGTCCTCGCATTTAACCTGATACACTGCTATTATGGCCACCATTACAAGCTGCCATTTGTTGAGGGTGTATTATATAGCATGCCAGGTGTTTTACTCATTTTACCCCCACTACCCTGCAAAGCAGGCATTATCACCTCCATTTTACAGATGAGAAAACTGGGGCTCAGACTGGTCTACCCAAATCCACACAGTTAACAAAGCAGTATTGCTGGGATTTGAGCCCAGGTCTATCTGACTCCAGTTCCCAAGACCCTAACTACTAGATCTTCCTTCCTTCCTTCCTTCCTTCCTTCCTTCCTTCCTTCCTTCCTTCCTTCCTTCCTCCCTTCCTCCCTTCCTCCCTTCCTCCCTTCCTTCCTTCCTTCCTTCCTTCCTTCCTTCCTTCCTTCCTTCCTTTTTCTTTTTTAATTACTACACTTTAAAGTAAATTTATGAGTGGTTGGAAGTCACCCTTCATCCCTTTGCTTTTTGTCCAAATAAGTGCTTATTTTTCTTGCCTGATGTGAAATTACCTGTCCAATTGCACAGAAAGTCCTGTTGGGAATTTGATTGGTGTTGCAGTAAATGTGCAAATTGGGGAAGGAACTACATTTTTGCAATGTCCTGGAACAAAGGTCATTTCTTGATTTATTTAAGTGTTTAGAAAAGTATCCCCAAAGCTCTGATGATTATGGAGGCCACATCATTCAATGGGAATTAGCTTGCTGCTTCAGAGAGGGACTAAAGCTTGAGATTCTGGCTTCACCCATTTCCTGATTCTGCAATGTAGACATGACGCTTAACCTCTCTGAGCCTTAGTTTCCACACCTAGAAAATGGAGTTAATATCTCACTCAGAGAGTTATTGTGAAACTTGAAAGATTAAAGCATGCAAAGGACTTAGCTAGTGCCTGCCTGGGTACATGGTGTCGAGCCCTGAAAAAGAAAAAACAAAAAACAAGCCCTGCCCTGGCCAAATAGCTCAATTGGTTAGAGTGCTGTCCTGATACGCCAGGGTTGCTGGTTTTGATCCCCAGTCAGGGCACATACAAGAATCAACAAATAAAGGCATAAATAAATGGAACAACAAATTGAAATTTCTCTCTCTCTCTCAAATCAATAAATTTAAAAACATTTAAAAAACAAGCCCTTTTGCTGTATTTATTATTACTATTATTTTAAAGATTTTATTTATTTATTTTTAGAGAGAGGGGAAGGGAAGGAGAAAGAGAGGAAAAGAAACATCAATGTGTGGTTGCCTCTCACACGCCCCCCACTGGGGACTTGGCCCACAACCCAGGCATGTGTCATGACTGGGAATCGAACTGGTGACCTTTAAGTTTGCAAGCCGGCACTCAATTCACTGAGCCACACCAGGGCTATTTATTTATTTATTTATTATTATTACTACTACTACTAAGTCTTGTAATTCAAGTTCCTTAAACTCTAAAAAAGTGTATTCATAATCCAACTTTAAAGTTAGTATTATACATCGAAATTTTGGGGTTTTATTACAACTTTTATATGGGTTCTTACCACATGAGTTCTACTGATTAAAAAAACACATCTCTACTGAGTCTGGCCACTACTGTTACTTCTGCTACTTTGTAAGCACCTTGTACCATCCTTAAGGAGCTCTTACAGTATGCCAAGCTCAGCCCTTCACATACAGTAGTCATTTACTTTTTACAATAAGGTGCTATTGTTATTACCCCCATTCTACAGCTGAGGAAACTGAAGCTCAGAGAGGTAAAGAAAAAAATGCCCAAAAGTCACCTACCAGCCAGAAAATGGCAGACTAGGAGCTGAAACTGGAACAGTGTCACTACAATGCTCTGAGGCAGGACTAGAGACACACACGCAAAGCAGAGACAATGTGCAGCTTGCCCAGGGAACGTCTGGGGACAGAACCTCTGTGTGGGGTCTGCTGTGATATTGCCAGGCATGAGACCTGGCCCCAGCCATCCTCTTCAGCTTTATTCCCCACCATTATCCCACCCACCCATGCCCCACCATGCATCCCAGACACACTGGTCTTCAATGTCCTTGAAAGTGCCATGATCCCTCCCAGCTCAGGACCTTTGCCCATGCTGTTCCCTCTACCCAGCATGGTCTTCCTCTGGCTGACTCCTACTTGTCTATTAGACATTAGCCTAAATGTCTCTTCCCCAGGGAGGCTATGGAACCATGGATGTGCACAGCTTAGAGCTCCTTCAGGAGGACCAGCAGCAGAAAGTGGAGGTGACTGAGAGCCACAGCTCCCTGGCCTCTTTGGATCCATCACTACCTTCCCAGAGAGACCATGCTTCCTGCAGGCTGTGCCCAGTCACTTGCCAGTTACTCTGCATGTCAGAGGTACAAGCACTGGCCCATTCCTCTCATGGGCATCCTTTGCCTGGGCACTTGCCATGGGCCTAGCCAAGACCTTCTCACTACTGTGCTATGATCCGAGGCTGTTCCTGCCCAGTCCTTCCTTCCCCTCTCCTTTCACAGGTCTCAGACCCACTTCACTGTCTGAAGACATTCCCTGCCTCCTTATGCCCCTCCTCTTTTTTTCTTCATAGATTGGTTCCCCACAAAAATCTCTTGGAAATCTAATCATGTGACTGTGTCTGTTTTTGGAGAACCCTAGACAAACAGAAGCCCTCCCTGACCATATTATATATTTCCATCATATCCTCTGTCACGATGTTTATTGAATTCTAACTGGGGCATCTTGGTGTCTGAGTTCTCTCTGTGTGCTGAGCACAGAGCAGCAACAGGGTACATAAGTTCCACATGAAAGGTTGGTTAAATGAAAATGGAATCTTGGCTGGAGCTTCTAAGAGGGCCTGATGACCATTGCTTCCTCACCTGTCTATGGTCATGAAGCCCTATCCAGATGTCAGCTGGGATCCCAGGGACACAGCTGTTCACAAGGTCATACACAAAGACATTCTCCTCCCAGCTGCAAAGGTAAGAAATGCAGCAACGTGTTACTTGTTGCCTCTGTTCACAGAAATCTGAAAGTGATCCTTGTTAACCTTCCTGGACCAATGTAAATAGAGTATAGGATGCAATCATGCTATTTTCTCCTTTTTCTTTCTTAATTAGGTCACCAGATGTGGCTGTCATGTCATGGGCACCTCTGGATTTGATCCATGCCAGCTGAGAGCAGGACTCAGCAATATTATTCACCCTGAAGATTTAAATCCACCTCAAAGATACTAGCAAACAAGGTGGGTTATATCAGAGATACCATAAAGAGTCAAAAAATAAAGAAGTGGTTTGATTTCTGGGGACAAAGTGTTCTTCACTCCAACGGGTGTTTGACCTTGGGCCTACCCAGCAGGATGAGCACTGGCATCCTCAAATGTCCCTCTCACACACCATTCAGGGTCTCCTATAGCAACCACTGAACATGCATACGGGCAGTCACCCGTGGGGTGGCCACCCGGTCAGGTTGGCACTATCACCATCTTTGTTCAACAGCTCCTATTTCACTATTTTTTTTGCATTTTCCCCATATCTGGTCAAAATAACTAGAAAAGAGGAAGGCCCAAGGTGTTATTGCAAGTAATAAGGAGCAGACATCAAATGAACTTAATTCAATTGTCCCTTAAAACAAGGATGAAATTAGGTAAGCTGAAAGTATAAGAACGTTGAACTTCAATCAGATGCTCCATGGACATAAGCTGATTGTGTGCTTGATTATGAAAGAAAGGACAAAATTAAAAAGCATGAAGAAAATGCCAGAAATATAGAATTGAATTGTGTCTCAAAGACAAGATGTAATTGGGAATTTTATAATATTGTCCAATTTTATGGGAATGAAACCTTACTGATAACAAATTAGTGTTCAAATTCAACTCTTGTTCATGTTTTTGGGAAAGTATTCTATGCCAAATGAAAAACAACCTGTAAAAGAGAGGAAAGAGGGAGAAAGTGTAAGAGGAAGAGAGGGGCATTAGGAGTTGGGAAGAGTGGGAGAAGTCAAATTGAGGCAGAAAGAATAGGAGTTGGCCAGATATTGCTGGTAAAACCCTGAATTTGCCTAAAGTCTTGCTGATGCTCAGTTAACCAAGGTTTAGTTCCCACACGCCATGAGGCAGGCTGAACTGTCCTTCCCTAGGGCTGGCTAAAGGAAAATCTTCAGTTGGAGTTACTTGTAAATTTACTCTATATTACACATATCTCACTTTCCTCCATAGGCTGGGAATTTTTCAGAACTTATTTTATCCACCTTCATATGGGCCAGTCCTGGTCTGCACTCTCTGTTGCAGGGGATTTGAGCCTTGAAGGCCGCCTTTCCCTGTCACATCAGCTGCCCTCCAAGTAAGGGGGCACCCACGGAGGAGGGGAGGGAGAGAGAAGTCCGGGATTTCTTTCCCTCTCTGCCTAGGGAGTCACTGGCTAGTGCTGCCTTGACTCAGTGGCTCCCGTGTCCACCAGATTGGCCTGCCCTTAGGCAAAGGCAGAATTGGCTTTCTTGGGAATCTCTAGGTTGCCTCACTCTCATCTTTTCGAGTTCTCAGATTCCATCACTTATGTATGGATTAAATTCTCTCTGTTTTAAGAATGTGTAGTGGTTCCTGTTTTCCAGGTCTGACCCTGTGTTCCCACTATGCTCTGCAGCGCCATCGAAAATACAGTGGGTATTCAATGTATTTGTTGGATGAATAGATGAGAAGACTCCTTTGGAAGCTAGGAGAGTGGGCCCATCTTGTTTTTAACAAAGCTCAGTCACTCTAAAGCAAAAAGAATCAACTGTCTTTCTAATTTCAGTCTCTGAGATTCTTGAAAACCAGAGGCAAGATTGTGAGTTTGTAGTGTGGGTACCAGTGGGACATGTCACGCCTGGCTTCAAGGAACCCACGGATCAGCAAGGACGTCAGAGGTGAAGCAGGTCATTAAACTGTGATGAAGGAAGTGCTCTTGGAGAGGAGGGTGATGAGGGCAAATAGGCTGCCGTGGACACAGAGGGGAGACTTTGGGGAAGAGATATCAGAGCTGTGTCTTAAAGGTTGAGGAGGTATCTACAATACCTGGAGAAAATATGGACAGGAATTCCCAGCAGAGGGAACAGCATGTGCAAAGGTATGGAGGCATTAAAGGGCTGGACAAGACTTGAGAACTCTGAGATGGTCTGTGTGGCTGGCTTAGGAGACAGAGGACCCCAAAGAATGCCTTGGTGGGTTGGCTATGGAATTCGACTGCTCAGGTTCACAGCCGAGCTTCATCACTTTATAGCTGTGTAACTTTGAGCAAGTTACTTGCCTTTTTGAAGCCTCAGATTCCGTATCTATAAAATAAGATACCTACTTAATTTGGTTTGAGGGAGGTTTAATATGATGAGGTATCTAAACACTTAGCAAATAAACATCAGCTATTATTCCTTATATTATATTCTTTGTATGTATATCATGTGAGTTGCAAGATAGGGCCAAACCCCTGTGATAAAGAGCGGGGCACAGCATAGATCGGCACCTACAAAGGTGGACCTTACAGCACACTTTTTGTTCCTCTTACTAAATGCTTTGCCTTCTATTGCCAAGGACATTTCAATGAGAAATTGGGCTGGATAAAACTTAGTTTCAATTACTAAAGAGAAACACCATTCTCCACTCCCCTTTCCAAAGGGGCTGCTTGGTTGGGCCATGGAGCACCGAGGAGCCCACTCACCTGTGAATGGAGGCCCGTTTGGCGGACTTCCAGCCGACGGAGAACGCAGAACAGTAGAAGTCAGCCTCTGTCCAGGTCTTATTGAGAGGGAAAATCGATAGCAGTGTCCTTTGAACTCCATCCAGAACAGTGGGCGCTGGGAAGCCTGGGGAAGCTCTAGCATGGCTGGGGCAGAGAGGAAACAGACTGGGAGGGAGGCTGGCACACACTGTTCCTACAGCTTATGACATATTTTCAAGAATGAAAGTAAAACATGTTCCATTATGATTAATGCAATTCTACCCTTGAGGTCCAAAAAACATATGCATATCAACAGTTTACAAAACAATGTAATATATGCTCATTATAGAACACTTGGAGAATGTCACTACTTTGGTATATTTTTCTTCGTGTCATGCTTGAATGCAGTAATTAAAAAAAAAATAGAATTGTGATTACATGGTATTATTCACACCTGTCAGCATTCTGATTTCTCAAAATTAGAGTAGAAGCATTCCGCCATGTCATTGTAAGTTTTAGTAAACATTGTTTTAAATAGCTTTGAATAGTCCACTGAGTGGCCCCTCTAGAATTTATTTAATCATCCCCCTGTTTGTAGGTAATTAGATTGTTTCCCTTTTAAAAACAATTACACATTATGCTGAGATGAACAGCCTTGTGCACAAAGCCTTTTCAGCATTTCTCATGATTTTCTGAGGAGAGATTTTTAAGGTTTGATACAATTTGCTAAATTGCCTCCTAAAAGCAATTTATACTGAGAGTGCCCGTCTCGCTCTGCCCTTGCAGCACGAGTACCACCACTTTAATGGCAATCTTTGCAAACTTTATAAGCAAAAAGTGGTATCTTGTTTCCATTTGCAAGTCTGGGCTCTCTGGCGAGGGTGGACATTTTCCCCATGTGTTTATGGACAAATTACAGCTATCGAGCTACTGGATTTGTTCTTAATTCTGAAAAGGCGTATGTGAAAAACCCATGCTTGAGACAATTTCTCCCAAGCTTTAGTCCCTCTGGAAACCCCTTAGGAGATTTTACACACACACACACACACACACACACACACGTATATGTATGTGGTATACATATGGTTTATATCCATATGGTTTAAATATGTATGTGGTTTATATATACATATGGTACATATACATATATGGTTTAAATATACGTATTTAAACCATATGACTGGCTGGGGGGAGGAAAGCATGCTGAGCACTGTCCTGGGACTAGGTTGAGCGGCTAACCTGTGAGGACCGGCAGAGGTCAGTGGTGATGTTTGTTAGACTGAGGTTGGGAGGCCTGAGTCTCAGCCACCAGCTGATGGGCTGTGTGATGCTGCCACATCCCTTCCCTTCTCAACCGTCAGGCTGGTTGATCTTCGGGGTACCTTTTGCAGCGCTCAGGGGTGTGGACCCTTTGCCTTTGAAAGCACTATAAGAATTGGCTGAGCATGAGTAAAAAGGTAGAAGACAATATTTTTTGAGCATTTATGATCATATTAGGGAAATTGGCTTAGACAAGTTGACTTGCCCAAGGTTATCCTGCTTGTAAGTGGCAGAGTAGGGATTGGAACCCAAGTCTTTGATCTTAAAGTCCACATGATGTTTCATCACAGGGAAGTCAACAGGGCTGAGAATGGTTCGTCGTCTTTTAGCACCCACTTCATGAGTTTGCTCAGCCAACTAATTGGGCCAAATGAATTTGGCCCAATGGATTTGCCCCAGTGGCATATATGGATTGCTCTGTACTATGATTATTAATGACTAGCTCAGGGCTTCATAATCAGGGTTGATGTATTTCAGGAGTCCAGTGAATCCCCTGAAATTAAATGCAAAGTTGAATGGGTGTGTGTGTGTGTGCACGTGGCTCTGTGCATTTTTCTGAAGAAAGGGACAGTTGCATTAATCAGTAGAGCCATGCTTTGCAGGCAGGTTCAAGCCATGCTTCCTGTCAGAGCCATTGGGCTTTTCCATTTGATCAGGACCAGCCCTTTCCCCACCCGGGCAGCTGCTCACTCCTGGTTTTTCCCACCCCTCCTAGTTGGTCCTGGCCAACTGTCTTTCAATGAGCACCATTTTCTAAACAGATTCACAGTTGGCTCCTTTAATTCTCCTTTTCGTGGCAAAGGGAGAGAGCTGTGCATGAGGAATGCAGTGGGCTCAGCATCCTCGGCCCATCCCTGTCCCTCGGAGCTTGGTCTCCTCCTTTCTCAGCTACGACCATTGGTCTAGGGAGATGTTGCCCCGATGCCTGCACACGGTGTTGGCCATGAGGGCTGAAGGACCCCTTGGGACACTGGGTGTTACGGAGCTCTTTGTGGGGACTTTCAGGCACTGCCTTCTACACAGAGAGACTCAGCTACTTTGGAGCAGTTTCCCCCTTACCACAAATGAGAAGCAGCAAACTATTTTTATCTTTTTTCCCCACCTATGACTTGTATCCAAGGACATTCATTGATTTGTCTAGGAGTTGGCAGGGTATGGTGTTTCTGGTGCTAAACCATTTTCTCCACTCCCACCCATCCTAACTATTTCTATTAGAGGTGACAGTAGTGTGGTCAAATCATCTCAGGTTCCCCAGGATGGTCCCAGTTTTAAAACTGAAAGTCCCACATCTCAGGCCTCCTCAGTTAGTCACCCTGGAGCAGTGGTTTAGGAGCAGTTTTGACCCCCGGGGACATTAGACAATGCCTAGAGACATTTTTGGTTGTTAAAAATAGGGGCAGTGCTATAGATATTCAATTGGTAGAGGTCAATGCTGCTAAACATCCTACAAGGAATGGGACAACCCCTCACCCCAAAAAGAGTTTCCAACCCCAAACGTCAATAGAAACCTTGCTTTGGGTGGAAGACAGAACCCTCAAAATATAAAATAACCTCACTGTGCCCAACACAAAATGTCACAGCAGATATCCACATTCTCAGCTTATCTGTATTTTCTTTAACAATAATTAAGCCACAGGCCTCACAAATGATTAAAAGCAGAGTTTGGGTTAGTTCTCTAATTTCAGGATTAAGCACATTACTATTATAAACCCACAGTTGCATAAAAGCCCTGGGGACATCGCTAGAACACTGTACTTAAATTTGATGGTACCGACCTCACCGAAGAAGGCTGAAGAAGGGAGGTCTTGCTTTTTCCTCCCTGAGCTTGGGATGCAGTGGACTTCCTTGTCTCCCTCTGGCAATGGGAGGAGGGGGGGTTTTGTTTTGTTTTTGTTTTCCTTCTGGAATCCATTCCCCATAAAATGAAACAGAGTGGGTCCTGCTCTATGAGAGGGCCCCAGTCTCAATTCCTGGCTCCTTTCACACGTGAGTGAGAATTCTTGTCCACGGCTGGTCCCCTACCCCTACTCAGGTCAATGTCTGTTGTAATCATCACTTTCCCCAGTGCCTGGCACATACTAGGTATGCAATAACGAGTTTTGGATGACTGAATATGTGCTAGGAAATCACACAGTTTCTTTGGGGCACAGCCCTCTTTTGGGGCCAGTGGTGAGAAGGGCATGTGCACCATCCCTGTGTCCTGACTCTGGGATGGCATGCCTGGACTGTTCTCATTGAGCACTGAAGGCTGCTTGATGACCCTGGTTTTTCAGATTATTTAGTGTGATAATAGCTGGGCAGGGCAGAATCAGCATCACCAGGGAGCCCATTAGCAATGTCTAATCTCAGCACCCTTGCCCCAAACCCACAGAGTCAGAATGTGCACATTTACAAGACTCCCAAGGATTCGGGTGCAGGTAAATCTGGGAGCACTGGTCTACAGAGTGCCAGACCAATGGGTAGAACCTGGAGAATCAACACTCATTCACTCATTCATTCACTTACTCCCCAAGTCAGGCTGGTCCAGGAAGACTGAGTGATTATTTAAATTATTAGGGGAGCTGGGAAGGAAGGGAGGGGAGGATCTTAGCTCCTAGAAAAAGCTCCAAGACTTCTTGAGTCCTAAAGCCTGACCGCTACTTTAAAAGCAAGTCCCCCATGAGAAAAACAATCTCCCTGAAGTTTGGCCCCACATTGCTATTTACATCCTCTCTTCCCCACCTCTAATCCCTTTGATTTTTCTCCACTAAGCAAATCATAGTTATGATGCCTGGGGTGAAACATACCAGAAAATGGGGCTGTGATAGGTCACTGCTCAATTACTCCCCATTCCACCTGGGCAGGCAAAGGCCTTTAATTGGGAGGTCCCAAGAGGCCAAAGGGAGCTTTGCATTCACACTGGGATGATAGCAAGTTCCCCCGCTGCCCGGTACACCCCAGCCCCCAAACCTACTTTTCCTCTGGGATTTTAGAAACTGGGAGTAGGGGGATCCCAGGAACACCTTTCATCAACCTAAACCCGAAGTAGCCTTTGCTAATCTCTGCTTCCTTGTGAAGACATTTCTATAGTTGTATAGCTTGACAGGTAGAAACGGCAACAGAATAACCAGGGCCAACCCTACTGGGCTTTCATCTGAACTAGGTGTTGTCAAGTGCTTGGTACTTACCAGTTCATTTAGTATTCACACATCCTATGATGTAGGTCGCCCTGAGTTTACAGACAGAGAAGCCATAAGTACAGAGAGGCTGAGTAACGTGCCCAAGATCACACAGCTCCTAAGTGGAAGAACTAAGTTATGAAGCCAAGCTGTCTGGTTCCAGATCTAATTTAGAGAGTCCTTATGTCTCAGCCTTGATTGGCTAGACCTTCATTCATTTCCTTACTCATTCACCAAGTCCTGTGTGTGCACTTATGTGGTCTCAGGCAGTGGGCTGCATGCTGGAGATACTGTGTGGAGAACTACACAGAGGTGGCTTCTAACCTCATGTCTATGGATACTGACATTAAGAAAAAGAAGCACAGACGTAAAGATGTCACTAATATGTAATTTGTGGATGTATGTCATGCAGGCAAAAACTTGAGGGAGCAGCCCCCAAGTTATTTTGGAAGCTAGTTATTTGTTTGCCCCTTTTCTCTTCCTAGTTGAACTGGTGGTTGCCCTGCACCTGCCTTCAAGGAGCTCACAGATGATTATAACAGGGCACCAGAGTCCCCTTCCCAGATGGAGGAAATACAGGGTGTTGTCACAGGACCACCTATGAGTGACACATAACCCCCACTTGGAGATCAGGGAGGCTTCCTGGAGGGGAGGATGTCTCAGCTGAGACCTAAAGAATCAGAGAATGAGTGTTCCAGGTAGCAGAGCAATATGTGCAAAGGTCCAAAGTTACATGATAGAATAAAGCGTTTGGAGAATTGCAAATAAGATTCCAAGATGTGGAGGGAGGCTGGGTGGGGGGTAGGGGTGGGAGCAGGCAAAAGAAGAGGCCCAGGAGGTGACAAAGACAGGGTAGGGAAAAGGAATGCACAAAGGAGCTTGTTGCTCTGGAAACCAGGCCACCAAACTACAAGGTCTTTTACTTCAATTAACAGCACCAAAGGCCCCCAGCTTCTCCAGGCTGGGATGGGAGTCATAGCCTTTGAACCACTGAGCTTATTAAGGAAAGAACACACCAGTGGAGTTCAAGGCTTATTTTCTCTCTCTCTCCCTCTCACTCTGTCTTTCTCTCTTTATAAGAATAAATTGTCACCTTCCCACTCAAACTGGCTGCTTGCTGGGCTGGCCCCAATCCAGCCACCCACAAACTCACTACCCTGCTGCCTCCTGCCCAGATCAGCCTTGGGAGCCAGCCAGGAAAGGAGGAGGAGGAGGCTCTGGGAGTCACATTTGTGTGGGTCTCCCCACCCCCACACCACTGGACCCCAGATGTCCCAGAGGGTCAGGAGAAAGTATCTCCCAGTGTCCAGGGTGGTGGCCACTAGGAGAGCTCAGTCACTTTCATCACCTTTGGCTCCTGCTGCCTCCCTGCCCCAAATGTCCCACTGCCAACCCATCCTCCTTCCTAGTGATCCCTGGCTCTGACGAGCAGAACTGGTGGTCCTGTTAGCGTAGGTAGCTAAGTATTAATAGAGGAAGGGAGCAAAGGTAATCAAACATTAGGAAGCCAAATCAACTGGGGAGCTGAATTGGACACAGCCTGCTTCACTAGGAAGTTGCAGCATGCATGGGCTTCCCAGGGTACCGCTGCATTGGGACCTAGCCCCAAAGCAAGCATGAAGGGGGAGTAAAAACAGCAGGGGAAATTCCGATACTGGGCACATGCACAGTAGGGATCAAAATGGTGACTATAAGGGCCTGTCAATCAAGCCTGGGAAAAGGATCAATCGGATTGGATAAGGTACACAGAATCCTGGAAGATCTAGAAAACTGAGTGGTGAGAAGGAGGACCCAAAACCAGCCCGCGAAAGACTGGGAAGTTGATTGGTTAGTTTGAAAGAGTGCTTGGCCCTTCCCACGCTTAAGATAATATAATCGGCCTAACAAAGGGGCTTGTTCTCTCTCTTTCTCTCTCTGTAAAGTGCACTCGCCCCATTCATTTGTGTGTTCTCTCCATAGCTGCCATATGGGCCTAGCAGCTGTGGCCTGGCCTCAGGGACTCCAAGTGTGGGCCTGGGCACAGGGCCAGCTGCCAGCCACGTGAAGCATAGCCAGAAACAGACTAAGCTAGCGGGTGGGGACAAACGCTGAACTGGACTGGGCTTTAACATGGATTGAACTGATGGCACAGAATCTCTGGACACTGGCCCTTTTCCTGGGCCTGATGAAGACAAGGGTGGACTTTTTCCACAGTGGGATGGCTGGAGATGAGACATCAGGAGCCTGGGAGCACCCATTTATTTCAACCCAAATAAGCCTTACCACTAAACCTCGTTCTTCCCTGTGGACCCTGGAAATGCTTTTCTTGAAACACTGCAAGGACCCCATTCCTACAGCAGCTGTCTCATGGCTCTCATGCCTGAGCTCTGCTTTTCCTTCTCTGGGCTGCTTTTGTAGCCACATGATACAGGGGAAACAGCACTGTATAATTCCTTATATTCCTAATAATAATGTTTTAAGTAAATTTATGATTTTGTGTTGGGCTGCATTCACAGCCATCCTGGGCTACATGCAGCCTGCGGGCCATAGGTTGGACACCCCAGAATCTGCTCAGGCTCCAGCTGGGCTTTCTGCTGCTGGGCTGGGAGCCTGGGGAGCAGTAGAACTACTGCTTGGATAGATGATGACCTTGGTTGGGTCATTTGGCCTTTGTAGGCCTCAGTTTCCACAGTTGTGATATAAAAGGTTTGGGCTGCCCTGGCTGGTGTAGCTCAGTGGATTGAGCGCAGGCCTGCAAACCAAAGGTTGCCGGTTTGATTCCCAGTCAGGGCACATGCCTGGATTGCAGGCCGGGTCCCCAGTAGGGGCATGCAAGAGGCAACCACACATTGATGTTTCTCTCTCTCTCCCTTAGCTTCGCTCTAAAAATAAATAAATAAATCTTTTAAAAAAATAACAAAAGGTTTGGGCTGAAACGATTTCCAGGATTCTTCCTTCCAACTTTTTCCAACTGCAGCTCCGAGATCTCTAAGTTTGCTGGGTTAGAAGCGATCTCAGCCCCACCTGAAAGGGGGTAGGGGTGAGGCGTGGTGATAGATGTCTGAAGTGCCTTTCTTGGAGGCTTTACGTTACAACAGAAAACTGTTGTCTGGCCAGTGCTATCACAACACCACCTATCACAGCGGCAGCTAACTCATTTTTCAAGAGCTTAGTATGTGTTAAGTACTTTACTTGCATGATTTCATTGAAGGTCCCCAAAATGTTTGGTAGGAAACATTATTATTCCCACTTTCCAGGGGGGGACATTTGAAGCTCAGAGGGATGTCCCATGGGTATAAGCCAGTGTGAGAGAGAAGACTCCTAGCTGCTCCCACTCTCAAACTCAGCCCCAGCCCTTCCCACACATGCTGGGCAGAAAGGCAAGATCTTGGAATATGCAAGGCAGCCTTCAAGGATATTTTGTCCAACTTCTCTCCTGCTTGCCCATTGCACAGGTGAGGAAACTGAGCCACAAGAGCCAGAATGCAAAAACACCATTATGGGCTGAATGTTTGCGTCGCTCCTAGTTCATATGTGGAAGCGTTAACCCCTGCTGCAATGTAATGGCCTTTGGAGGTGGGGTCTTTGAAAGATGTGCAGGGTTAGATGATGAGCTGGACCTGACTAACACAGACACTCAGAGTTTATGACAGAACCTAAGCCCCTGAGGCCCAGATGAACTGAAACCACCCCCCAGCCCTCACCACTAGGGCTGCCAAATTAGGTGGGGTGGGGGGGGATATGCCTAGTTAAATTTGAATTTCAAATAAACAACAAAAGTTTTTTAGCATAAATAGATCTCATGCAATACTTGAGACACACTTATACTAAAAAATGATTTATTATTTATCTGAAATTCAAATTTACCAGGGCATCAGTATTTTATCTGGCAACCCTATCATCTTATTGTTTAAATTATGCCAACTTCATAACAGCCCAATAATGTGGCCTTTTGGGTGTTTAATTTAATGGGGATAAAAATAGTCTTTCTGCCATAGAGTTATTGTAAGGATTAAATAAATCCATTTACGGAAAATGTTTAAAACAGCACTGGCACATGATATGGGCTATATAAATCATAGTTGTTGTTATTGATATTACTGTTATATCTTTTTTAAACACTGTTTGGAAGGAACCCTCCTGGTGGAGGTGACAGGCTTGCAGGATTCAGAACTCTTCCTACCCACACAGGGGTCCCCGAGTCAGCAGTCCTACCTCCCCATTGCAAAGAGGAAGAAATCGAGCCCATCTGAAGCCATGTGTCCCCTAAAAGGACAGAGAACAGGCTGGGGGGCCATATGCCCTAGGCTGGTGGGTCCCAGTTCTCAGGAATGCTCCATAAAATTTGCAGAGCTGGGCGTTGCTGGGCCAGGCTCCAGGGAGCTGCTCAAGGGAAGAGGGATGAGGGACGAGGGACGACTATGTCCTCCTCCATGCCCAACCCCTGGTGGCACAATGGCAGTCCTGAAAGCTCCTGGGAACAGCAGTCACAGCCCAGGTGAGGGTGGGGAGCCCAGACTCCAAATTCCTAACAAATTACCATCTTCATATCTTCCTATGGTGCCAGCACTGCACTGTGCGCTTTCCCCACCTTACCATCTCTCTGGCACAGTAGCCCCGGAGGGTGTTATTGTGCACCGTTTTCCAAAATAAGCTGAGGCTCAGCAAGGTTAGGAAACTTGCACCACTGAGCTTTTAAGATGCAGAGTGGGGATTTAAAATCAGGACTCTTTGGGTCTGGCCCAAGGACAATGCCCATGAGCTGGAGGGCTGTCAGGAGGTTCAGCTCAGGCCCCCAACATTCCTCAGGTCAGGCAGGCCTGCATGCAGTCCAGGCAGCTGGACTCTCTGATAGAAAGAATCTCAAGTACTTATGGGTGTCCTCCTCTCCACCTGCTTCCGGCCCCGGCCCCTGTGCTCACCTGGGCTGATACTGATGTCCACTTGTGGAAAGGCCTGTGCAGAAAGGAGGGTCATGGTGGCCAAGGCCCACAGCTCCCACCTCTGCATCCTGGGCCCCAAGAAGTCCACCTCTTGGCCTGAGTGAAGGAAATTCGGTCTGGGTCCAAATGGTTCTCCTGGGCACGGGCAGGGACTGCGAGGAGCTCAGGAGCAACTGGATAGAACCCAGTCTCCTCCTCCTGCCCTCCCTTCTCTCTGCACCGCTGGAGACAGCTCAGAATGACAGCCTGAAAGTCGTCCTGGGCCAGCCCCCTTAGGAGAGCCAAGAGAAACAGCAGTCCTGCTTCTGAGCCACCTTGTAGCCCTGGGTGTGCACCCACTTCTGAGACTCAGTTTCCTCTTCTGTAAGATGGGATAATAACAGCTCACATTCCAGCCTGCTACAGGAGATAAAGCATCTCTGCCCCTCAGAGAAAATATAATCCAGAAGGTAAAAATAAAAGCTACCATAGAGTACGGAAGTCTCTTTGGCTAAAGCCAGCTCACCCATGGATGTGAGTTGTTTGGTCCATGTCATCTTTTACATTTTTTTAAAAAAATTGTTGTCAGGTATAAAATCAAGAGATTTTAGGGATAAGTCCAGATTTCTGCCTTCTGTTGAAAATCTGAAGATCAGATAAGACTTAGCCTTCATTTGTACTGAGCCACGGAAACAGTTGTGCAGAGCTGGGAAAGGGCGCCCCCTTCAGGCGGGGCCTGTGGACTTTTAGCTCAGCTGGACCCCACCCTGTCTGCCTGGCCCCAAAGCATTGCAGAGCCTGCTGCTGAGGAAGCTCAGAGGAAGGGCAGGTGGGTTGGTCCCCTCCAGAGTCTCTTGGAAGTTAAAGAAGACTAGGGTAGATGATTCTTGGCACAAAATAAGTGTCAACAAAGAGAAGCAAACATTATCATTAATAAATAGTTTTAGTGTGTAGTTTGCTCAGACTTATATATCTTTAAATTCACTGGTGTTTCATTGGGATCTCATTGCATTTATGGAGAATTCAAATAGCTAAAAACCAGTGTTACCCCACCCTGGCCAGTGTGGCTCAGCGGGTTGGAGTGTCCTCCTGTACAGAAAAAGGTCTTAGGTTTGCCTGGGTTGTGGGTTCAGTTCCTGGTTGGCGTGCCTGTGAGAGGCAACTGATTGATGTTTCTCTTTCTCTCTCTTTCCTTTCCCTTCCCTTCTCTCTAGAACACACACACACACACACACACACACACAACATTAATCGTTTAACACATATTTTGGTGTCAGGTTTACATAAAGCACTACCTTAAATGAAGAAGAAAAGAAAAAGACCAGTTTTTCCCTGAGTTCATGTATCCTCAGGCAAGTCACTTTGACTTTCTGAGCCTGCTTCCTCCTTTATAAAATAGAGCATAGTAACTATACCAACCTCACAAAGAATAAATGAAATAATCTGTTTATAATACTTAGTATAGATGCTGGTGAATAGTGGATGTTCAATAAATGATAGCAGCTTTTGCTACGATTATCACGGATCCAGTACAAGCCTTTATCTGGCACCCCCGCGCACTGCCCGCCCTGTACTGTGCCCTTCCTTTCCTGAAATGCACAGCCAGCTGCCTCAACACTTTGTGCAATGGGCATGCCCAGGGAGAACTTGAACACAGCCCAGCCACTCCCTGGAACACTCGCTGGTGTGCCTACAAAAAATAACTTGACCTCTGCCTGCACGGGGTGCATTGTCCTGCTGGCGCTGCGGCTGGAAGCCTGCCTCCCAAGGCCTGACTAGAGCCATCAGCACGGCCCAGGCCCCTTTCAGCGGGCAGCATGCCTCGTGTCACCAGTTGCCTTGAAACTTCGTGCTGGTGCACATTTATTATTTGTAAACAATAAGCATTGATTCTGTAAGTGCTGGTGTACGTTTATTATTTATAAACAATAAACATTGATTTATAAATAATAAACATGCACAAAAATGTGCATGTGTTATCTACTGTAGTAATATATCACATTTGTTATAAAACACCTTTCCCCCAAATTGACATTTTTAAAAGTTGGTACATGATATAAATAGAGAAGAAGTTTGGACAGCTCCTCCTCACTCTCTATCAGTGGCTGTGCTCTACTTTGGGGGTCCTGCCATCATGGAACTCACTCTCTGAGTGGGAACAAACTGGGGGGAGAAGGAGGGTAGTCAGACAAACAGACACAGGCCACTGCAAGTCCTTTTGAAATGTGAAGAATCCTTTGATTTGGCAAATAAACCCCCTAAATGATCTGTGTTGGTGCATGATGGCTGAAGGCTTGGTGACTGGGTTCCTGCCCCCTCTCTCAATGGAAACACACAGTATTTGTTACCTGCTCAACCGCAGGTGTCTGTGGACCAGCAGCGTCAGCATCACCTGAGAGCAGGTTAAACACACATGCTCTCAGGCCCCAAGCCAGACCTGCTCCATCAGAATCTGCTTTGTGACTAGGTCCCAGGGGGGTCACAGGTACATTAACGTTTATGAAGCATTGCTCTAGACAGGGGTGAGCAAGCTTTTAAAATAAATTCTATTTTTTAATCCTCAACAAAGGATATTTTTAAAAAGATTTTATTTATTTATTTTCAGAGAGGGGAAGGAGGGAGAAAGAGAGGGTGAGAGACATCAATGTGTAGTTGCCTCTCATGCACCTCCTACTGGGGACCTGGCCTGCAACCCAGGCATGTACCCTGACTGGGTATCGAACCGGTGACCCTTTGGTTCACAGGCCGGAGCTCAATCCACTGAGCCACTCCAGCCAGGGCCCAAGGATTTTTTAATTATTAATTTTAAAGACAGAGGAAGGTGGAGGAGAGAGACAGACAGATAGACAGATATCAATATAAGAGAGAAGCATCGATTGGTTGCTTCCCATATGCTCCTCAACCAGGGATCGAACCCACAACCTAGGTATGTGCTCTGATCGGGAACCACATCCACAGTTTTTTGGTGTACAGGATGATGCTCTAACCAACTGATCCACCTGGCCAGAGCTAAATTCTATTTTTTAATAAAATTGTATATAGTTAAGGTGTATGACAGGATTTGATATACATATCAAATATAGTGAAATGATACTACAGTCAAATCAATTAGCATGTCATCTCTTCATGTGGTTACCTTTCTTTTGTGATGAGAGCACCTGAAATCTACTCTCAGCAAACTGCCAGTATCCAGTACAGTGTTAGTAACTATAGTCACCTGCTGTGCATCAGGTATCTTATTCTTCATTAGATAACTTATTCATCATATATAACTGCAACTGAAACTTCTGTAAAGAACCAGATAGTAAATATTTTAGGCTTTGCAAGCAGTACAATCGCAGTCACAACTATTCTGCTTGGCCAGAGACCATAGAAATGGGCCTGGCTGGGTTCCAATAAAACTCGATTTACAAAAATAAGCAGAGGGCAGGATTTGGCCCGTGAGCCATAATTTGCCAACCCCTGCTTTAGACCTCAAATTTACTGGCCAGAAAGTAGACAATTTCTTCAGCATGTATTTTCTGGCTTCCTAAAGTTGTATTTATCATGCGATGGCATTACCTGCCCTCCCCCCTTCCACATGTGTGCGTGCATATGCACACGCACACACACTCACCCTTATCTGCACTGGGCTAATGGTGGCCTCTGGGTTCAGTGATGATCTGTATCTATCTGTCTATCTATCTATCTATCTATCTATCTATCAATCATCTATTTTAATTTCCTAGCTTTTTAAAAACATTTTTTATTTACCAATAAAACAAAGTCCCCTGCGCCCTCACCACCATTATAAAAGGGACAATAGAGGCTAGTTCCTTCATGGCTTTCAACTCTGGCAGATCCATGCTCAAATTCCAGACCTGCTGCTGTGTGACCACACACTGATAATTAATCCCTTTAAGCCTCAGTTTTCTTATCTGCAAAATGGGAACAGATCAATACTTCCCTCACACAAGTACTTAGAACAATCCCTGACACATGAGGAAGGCTCAGATCAGTATGGAACCCTCAAAAATACTGCATAGGAAGATATGACATTCAGTTGCAAAACAACTTCCCGAAGGATAACCCTGCCAACCTTTGGGCCACAGGTGGCAAACGCAAGGCCCACAGGCCAAATTCGGCCCTTCGCCTTGTTTTATCTGCCCTGTACCTTTTTTCTACCTGGAGGCAGGGCAGAGCTCTCACTTAACTGTTAAGGAGTGGTTACATTTGTACAGTCCTAAAATTACATTTGGCCTTTGAAGGTAACCAGGAGGCTGATGTGGCCCCACCCCCCCGGCTGCCGTGACAATGAGTTTGACACCCCTGCTTTAGGACGATGCCTTCCAGTATTTTCTCTTAGCATAAATTTTTAGTTTTTACACAGCGGTGATCATTCCTGAGTTACTTTAAATAGTATTTTTGAGCATGAAAATGAGCAGGTATCCCACTGGCCGTGGAAGACAGTCCACCAAGAAAGAAAAATAATCTTTTCTCTGTGCCTTGCAGTGATTCCCAGCTGTCTGGGAGTGAAATATCAGTGCCCAAAAGTACTGTTCCTGGCACCCTGGGACCTGTCACATCTGGGCAGGGCTGGGCAGAGGTCAGAGCTTCTGTCAAGTACCCAGGGGTGGACTGGAATCTTGAGTTCTGGAGTCCCAAGAGATGAGAGGACCCAAGGACTGGCCCTGGGAAAATAGACAAAGCTTTAAAACTTCACACCACCACTCCTTCCCCACTTCGTTTTGAACTGGGGTCCTGGTGCCCCAAAGATGATGTGTAGGTGGCCTGTGCATCTCCTTTCCCATTTCCTAGCTGAGGAGGAGGAGGCTAATTAAAATGAGTAGGTAGCCCACAACAGGGCACCTTGGGCCCAGGTTTCTATAGAAACCAAGTCATTCCTTCACCTTTTAACACCTTTCCCTGTCTCCTGACAGACTCTAGCCTTGGAGATGTGGATAGCTCTGACATCTATCCTACCCATCCCGTTAGTCCACCAGCACCACTGCCTGCTGCGTGCTGGGCGGGAGCAGCCTTTGAGCGCCGTGCATTAAAACTTGGCAGGCATTGTCGTGGCTGATCCTCATGTCAACTGTCAAAAGTATGGGGCAAGAATGGTTACCCACACCAGCTCTGGACTAGTGACCTAGGGCTGCCACAACAAAAATAGCACAGACTGGGTGGCTTAAAAAACAGAAATTCATTCTCTCAGTTCCAGAGGTTGGAAGTCTGAAATCAAGGCATTGGCAGAAGAGGAGCTATTCCAGGCCCTTCTCCTTGGCTTGTAGATGGCCATCTTCTCCCTGTGTCTCTTCACATCACCTTCCCTGTGTGTCTGTTGGTGTCTGTGTCCTGACTTCCGTTTTTATAAGGACATAGGTCATACTGGATTAGGGCTCTCCCTAATGGCCTCACTTCAACTTGATGAACTCTGTAAAGTCTCTGTCTCTAAATAAGGTCACATTTTGAAGTCCTGGGGGTTAGGACACAAACATACCTTTAAAAAATATATTTACTTATTTACTTATTTTTTAGAGAGAAGGGAAGAGAGGGAGAGAAACATCAATGTGCAAGAGATACATCAATCAGTTGCCTCTTGCATACCCCCAACCGGGGACCTGGCCTGCAACCCAGACATGTGCCCTGACTAGGAATTGAACTGCCAACTCTTCAGTTCGAAGGCCAGCGCTCAACCCACTGAGCTACACCAGCCAGGGCAAACATACCTTTTTTGAGGGAACACATTGCAACCCAAAATAGGCTCTAGAGTGAGACGGGCCTGGGCTGGCATTCTAGCTCTATCACTTACTGGCCACCTGATCTCATTAAACCTTGGCTTCCTCCTTTGTTGAAAGAGGAATACCATCTCCCACAGGGGTTGCTGTGTGAGGTCTAAAGGAGACATTTGGCATTCCATCTGCTGTTAGCCAGCCCTCTTGTCATTGTCAAGAGCAGAGGATGCTGGGCATCCCCACCTCGTAGTCTGCACTCACCTGAGTCCCCCTGTGGCTGTGGTGGACCTGGCCATGCACATACACACTTACCCAGTTCAGCATGTGCACCCCGCTCTCTGCCTGGGGATTTCTCGTCACTGTGGGAGCTTGCTCAGTCCACACAGGACAGTCCCAAAGTGCCAAACATTCCGTGCCTCCAGGGGCAACCCTCAAGACCCGAGGGATAGGGTCAGTAGTTAAATATTCCAGCTTCCCCGTAATAATTCTCGTGTGCTCTCCATGGGTCCCAGCATGACTGAGCCTCCACTGCCCACAGGGGTAGTTAATGCAGCCTCCATCTACTTTTCAGCTCTCCCTGAGTTAGCCTTCTGTTTCATGCTTTCTGAGGTCACCTCCCAAATAAACTCTCTGCACTCAAGTCTTTGCCTCAAGGGCTGCTTTTGAGGTACGGTAACTAAGAGAATAAGAGCATAAGGATCAGAGAAGTTAAGAGGCTTGTGCAAGGGCACACAGTGAGGGAGTGGTAGGCTGGGATTTGATCCATGACCTCTTTGGCTCCAAAGCCCAGGGGTCCAATGACTAAATTACTCAACTGCAGTCCTGATGCCTGTATGTACCCGTCTCTATCTGTCTTCCCTCATTCTATTTGTTCTCTCATACGTTCATGCTCAGTAAGAGAGCCATTTTATAGAAAAGGAAAATGCCTGCTCCTTTTCTACCCTGAGAGACAACCTAACCCGGGCCCCCTGCCTTTCCCCCTTGACCTCCATGCCTCCTCCACTCCAGAGTGGGAGACACCGGGGGGCCATGAGAGGACCCTGCAATGCCCAACATGGTCAGGAGGAGTAAAGTCATCTCATCCCAGGGGCATTTACTGGGGTCAAGCCCTGAGCTGGGCATGGTCAATAAAAAGCTACATAGCCATGGATCCTGCCCAAACAAATGGGCAGTTTTATAATAGGAAAGAGTCTGTTTCCTCACATGGAAGGGATAATAAGAGCTCCTACATCAAAAGGTTGTTGTGAAGATTGAATGAGATTATACACACACTGGGTTTAGCACACATGCAGTGAGGCCTCAATAAATGGTAGTTGTTATTAGAAGAATTAAATAGAAATACAAGGTTCTTGCTGTAGGGAGGACAGCAAAGAGCAATTATTTCTGTCTTAGAAATCAGAAAGTTACAGTTTAAGCTGGATCCTGAGGAGGAGTATGAGTTGGGACTCTCAGGCTGCTGGTAACCATGACGCCCACTGAATGAGGAGAGAGCCTGTCCACATCGGAGTGATAAACAAAGCCCAGACAACCCCCTGAAAGTGGAACTTCTTTCGTCACTTAAACTAGTATTTTGTGTTATATACTTGCCTTCTCTTTGTATGAGTTCTCTTATCAGTCATCAGATTAATATACTCCAATGCTTTCAACTGTTGTCCCTTCTGAGACCACGTTCTAACATTACCGACAACGCCTGGCATGGCTGGCAGTCGGGTTCTCCCCACTGCAGCCCAGCTGAGGGCCTACGTCGCCCGGAGCACGGACGAGCCATCCCTGATGCGTCTGGTCTCAATTCTTGACCCACAAAATCCATGAGCGTAATAAATAGAGGTGCTCTGAGTCATTGGGATGGTTGGTTCCACAGCAGTAAGTAACCGAAACACCCTTCCAACCCTCTGTGCCCCATGTTCCTGAAGAGAAAAGATAACTCAAATGCATGGCACAAATAAATAATCTTTAATTTCAACAAATAGCTCCCTAGTATACCAGACAGTAGGCTGTGGGAAAAGACATAGAAGCATCCAATAGAGAGAGCTATTCTAACTATGCTAATTCCTTAGCACGAGAGAAATGACTTTGGTTCACACAGAAATACAGAGAGCTCCTCAGAGTGTGACAAGGAAGGAGATCATCCTGGAGGACGATGCGGTGGCCATTTTAATCCATGTCACTGTCCTGTGTAGGTCTTCTGTGAGTCACATCACCATGATTTGGTCGAAAAAATGTTGCTTTTGCTCTATTGTATTCTATTTTCTTGACAGACATCCACGCTACTGTTACTAAAGGTGGGGTCTTGCCAGACAGGAGGACACTGGGTGGAGTCGCACTGATGCAAGAGGCAGAGAAGGGAATGCTCAGGACTGGGGTCCTGGCCCCACTGGCTTGCTCACCAAAGGACACACAGGCACACACATGTCCACCTGTGAGGGCACACGCACGAGGACATGCACCTATGCGCCCACGGGGAGTGCCCGGGAACAGGCTAACACAAGGAAAAATTCAGTTAAGTCAGGAGAGGTTTCTTACACTGGAATATTTTTTTGTTGCTGATGGGTTCTCCAAATAGTCTAATCTATTTATCATGTCCACGCAAGAGAAGACAAAGTACTTACACTTTGGAGGAAAGTTATCAGGTTCAAAGAACCCCAGGGAACAGCAGCCTGTTCCAAAGTCACTCAGTGGGTGTGCATTTTGGGCATGGGGGTCGGGCCTCCCCCACATTGGCCAAACTCTTGGAAAGTTTCCTCTTGATGGAGGCTGTCTGGCACCCTTTGGGAGGCCCATCCTCTGGCGTGAAGGTCGAAAGTGCATTTGGGGTGGGGGGTGGATATCAACAATAGCAAGCACTGCCAGTGAGTCTCACAGCAATGCCAGCTCAGCTTGTGGCCTATGGATGGGGCTTCCAGAAATTTCTCAGGCCTCACTCATTGAGGGTGGCCATTTGCGATCAACAGTCAGCTTCCTCTCAGTTCTGAGAGAATTGTGTGTGTGTGTGTGTGTGTGTGTGTGTGTGTGTGTGTGTGGTGTATGCAGGTGTGGATATAATAGGTAGGTGACACATTTTTTTGTCTTAAATTTTCTTCCTTTTTTTTTTTTTTTCAAACAAATGACACCTGCCTTCGCTGTAGCCCTCAGGTCACCTCCAGCGAAGCAGGAGACACGCGGTCACACTCAGCCCGGGACCTGAGGCTGTGCCATTGCTCCACGGCCGTGCGGTGAGTGTTGAGCATGCGCCGCCAATGGTTGGATTCGGACGGGCCTGAAGAGTACTGGCCGATGACAATCCTTCCGATGAAGTCGTTGCTGCTCTTCATGTTGTGACCGAACACTGGAGAGCCACAGGGACCGGGGGTGAGGGGGTGGGGTGGGGTGGGTGGTGTGAGGTGAGGGGAAGGAAGGGAACAGAACAGGAGGCAGGAACAAGACAGAGGCCATTAGTCCACACATTCCTCTACTGCAGACACAGGGTCCTTGCTTTTAGGACATTGTGTGTTTTTTTGAATGTTGAGGATTATGATTCCCTCAGCTTGTTCTCCCACAGGCTCCCTGTTCCAGTAGCACCGGGTTTCCTGCTGCCTCGCACCAGGCCAGGAATGTCCTGCCTCCCAGCCTCTCTCTGCATTGGTTGTTCTTTCTTCTGGAAAGCTACCCTCCCACCCCTGGCCCAGCAATATGCAACTTGAAACCTGTGTCCAGTTGCCAGCGGCCTACAGAGCTCGATAACTAGTTAGTTCTGGTGGGACAGTCAGTCAGCCATCACTGGAGTCCAGATGAGTAGTTACACCAGGGTAGTTGCAACACTGCTGACATTTGGGGCTTGGTCAGTTTCGGTTGTGGGGCCTGTTCTGCACCTCAGGCCTCTACCTGCTAGATGCCAGTCGCACCCATCCCCCCAGCTGTCAGAACCCAAAGTGTCTCCACACATGGTCAACTATCCCTGGTGTGGGGTGGGGTGGGGGGGTCAAGTCATTCCAGATGAGAACCACTAGCTTATGCTGTGGGCCGTGGGGCCACACATCCCACATGAATCCTGGCTCTGTCATTTGACTAGCTCTGGGACCCTGAGGCAAGCAAAGGAACCCCTCTGAAACTCAGTTTCCTCCTTGGTTCAGAAGACAGGGGGTGAGAGAGAGAGAAACATGGGTTTGTTATTCCACTTATTTATGCATTCATCAGTCGATTCCTGTCTGTGCCCTGACCAGGGCTCAAACCCGCAACTTTGGCGCATTGGGATGACACTCTAACCAACTGACACTCTACCTGGCCAGGGCGGTTCAACACCATCTTAATAGTACTTTACGTCACAAGCTGTTGTGACGTTCTGATGAGAAGAACTTTCAGCACACAGTGCCTTCCTAGCACACTGTAAGCACTCATTGAATGTACTACTATTTCGAGTCTATATTTCTATCTGTTGACCTTTTAAAAAAGAGACTTCATATTTCCTCTGCTCTAGGCAACAGGGGCAAGTTTCCTGAGAGAAATGGCTACAGCAATTTCTTCTGTCTCTTGTTGTGCTGTATGTCTCTTTGGAAGGTTTTTCTGTTAATTCCAATGCAGGCTTAATTTGTGTCTTTCAAGCCTAATGAGATAGTTAGCTTGATTTATCTTCCCAGCCAAGTTCCGCCTAATTCTTTATCTGCGTGTGGGTAGTCCAGGCATGCCATCTCATTACCGGGAAGGCAGGCTGCGTCTGTGTTACAAATGATGGACTACAGGCCAGGGAATATCACAGAGTCACCCAGCGTGAGCCCAGCAAAGGCGGGTTGCATCCCAGGAGGGAAGCCATTATCAAATAAACCGGCTAAAATATGCATCCCCAAACAGAGCCTGAATGCTACGGAGCCTCTGTTCTCCCCTCTGGGGTTCACAACAAGAATTCCAAATGATAAAAATGGGCGGAGGGAGAGGAAAAACAAGAACAAAAACCTTACCCATTGTCTAAAAACCACAAAGACTTAGAGTGAACTAGGCAGAGGGAACTGGGCTAAGTGAAATGCTGTATGTCTCCATCAGGGTGTCCCGTACCTGTTGGCTCCAAGGACAAAAATTGGACCATGTACATTTTTTGTACATTGGGTAAAGTATTCAGTATGCCCAGGTGGACCTCCTTTACATGAAAATTGGGATGGAATCTTTGCTTAGTAAAGAAAATTGCTAAGGAACTCTCTGGTGCATTTGAAAAAAAGTTGTTTTTTCAATTTTTAGGTTTAACACCCAGGACTGTTTGGAACCGCATCTGGTGGGCAGTTAAGGTTTGACCTCACCGAACGAGAACACGTTACCAGAGTCCCCTTCTCTGTGGGCCTCAAATCTAAAGCAAGATACTATTATTTATTTAGCAAGATATTATTATGAGACCATTTAAGACCCCATTTGGTTTTCTTCCCTGGGGGCAAAATAGTCTCTCTTCCTCTGCCTCACCAAAGCTTCAATGAAAATGCAGAAACATCTTACTAAGTAAGTACAGGTTCCACTTCCCTGGGGAAGGGGTTTTAAGAAAGGAAATCTCAAAACACTCCCATGCATTGTTGATAAAGAAGTTGGTTCAACTTTGGGGGACCTGCACAGTATCTACTCAGAATAAAAACATTATAACTTCTGATCCAGCAATTCTACTTCTAGGGATTTACCCCATAAGAATTATCTGCACAGATGGACAAAGGCAGATACAATTTCTGCAGCAAACCAGAGCCTCCAACCCGAATCTGGCCGCCACCTGTTTCTTCTAAGTTCTACTGGCACCCAGTCAAACCCAAACTGGGGGCATCGTGTCCATGGCTGCCTTCGCACAACAGCAGCACAGCCGAGCAGTTTCAACAGAAACCGTGTGGCCCAAAGCTGAAAATATTTACTACCTGGGCTTTTACAAATATGTTGGCTGATCCCTGCTCTGGAATATTGTTTATAAGGATAAGAGATAGAAATAACAAAAATGTCCATGAGGAAGAGTGGCGAGGCTGTGGTGCCTGCCCGCCCCCTCAGCCCACCCTGCAGGCTCCCTGTGGCTTCTGCGGACAATGTCCTACCACGAGCACTCACCATTCTCTGCCTGGGACACACTAGTCTCTGCTTATAGTGTGATTTATGGTGGGGACCTTATAGTGTGATTTATTGGGCTACTCAACATCAACCTGACCTTGAAACAGGTGAAAGACTAGGGTGAGCCACTTGGACGGTCAGCCATGCCTCTGTGACTGAGCCCCCATCAATATTCTGGACACCAAGGCTTGAGTGAGCTTCCCCGGTTGGCACCACTCTGAGCGCGCTGCCACACGGTCACTGGGAGGGTTCCGTGCTGCCCACAGGAGCCCCCTGGGGCAGCACGACTGGGAGCTTGCGCCTGGGCTGTCCCCAACTCTGCCCTGCACACCCTTTCCCTCTGCTGGTATCAGTCTGTGTCCTTTTGCTGTAATAAATTATAACAAGTATAACAATTTTCCGAGTTCTGTGAATCCTTTGCAGCACCAAGCCTGACAGTGCTCTTAGGACCTCCCGAGCTGCAGTTACCGCTCATCAAACACCCATGAGTGGCCTGCCTCCCTGCCCTATTCCCTGACCATTGCTTCTTGGGATCACCTTCCCAGCAGCCTGCCAGCACCCAAGTCATTGTCTTAGGATTGGATTTGGGAGGCATTGAAGACTTAGACTGGAGGGGACGAATTAGATCATTTCTGATGTAACAATAGCATGGAAACCAATGTCACTGTTAAAAATGAGACAGATCTATATACACAAACAGGGAAACCTCCAAGACCTGGTATTGCTAGGAGATGAAAGCAAGTTGCAAAAGTTTATATAAACACAACCTCTTTTTTAAAAAGTATATTAATTTATAGAATAGAAACCGTATCTGCAGGAATGGTCACCAAACTGTTCAGAGTGGTTCCTTCGAGGGAGGGGAAACAGAGGGCACGTTTTGCTTCTTATATTATTATGTACAGTTCAGACTTCTCACAAGTACATATTATTTTGAAAAAAAAAAAATAAGTTGCTGTTAGAGAGTCCACATCTAACTCCACAGAAGAGGAAGGAGTCTAGAAGGAAGTCATAGCCTACGCTCCTTATCCAATCTGCAAAGTTACTTGGCTTGGTGAATCACTTGGCCCTTGAAAGCTGGGAGCTTCTGAGTGATTCAGCCTTTCTGATGGGAAGCAGTCTCGGCTGTGGCCATCTGAGTTAATTGGCAGGCTCTGGTACTTGCAAATCACTTGGTAAAGTTATGGCAATCTTAACAGTCTTTCAAAAACCAAACATTTAAAATGCAAATTATAATAAGCTGAAGCTGCATAAAACTAATGACATCTATTATAAAAGCTGCCTGGAAGAACAACAAGATTTGCTGTCACTGTAAATTCTAGGGAGTGTGTGGTTCAAGAGGACAGGGAATGAAGATGGGGTACTTGTAGAACACAGAAAGGGGCTCAGAGACAGTGGGCCAGAGACCGCTGCCCCCTCCACTTCCTACGTAAGGAAACCAAGTCACTGAGCTAGCTGGGGATCAAACTCGCAGTACTTGCAGCAAATGACCTGTAAAGGAAGCCAATTCCTCATAACTAGATCCTTCCAATCCTCTTCAGAAGCAATCACATCAAGAAAGTTTACTGCAAGGCACCCCAACTATCCCCACTGGCTGTGACAGGGGACCCTGTTTACCACAGTCACTAATATGTTACAGACCACAGATGTATTCCAATGCACCCTAGTCATCTGGAAGCAACTTCCCAGCAGCCTGTGCAGTCCAGACAGCGGCAAAAGGCATCTGACAAGTCAGAATCTATGTCACATTGTCTGCACGCAAAGCCCAGGAAGAAGGCTCCTCACATTTTCTCTAAGAACCTACATCCTATTCACAGATTTAGACATACTTCGAGTGAACTTGGTCATCTGGTTCCCCATTTGCTGTAATTTAAATTAACTTAGTGGACTGTAACTACCAGACAGGTACACAACTTAAAGAAGTACAGTAGAATGGGGCCTTGTGGTGATGGGCAAACGCCCTGTACTCCTTCGCAGAGCCCAGGGACAGTCACCGAGTGACCAGGTTTAGAAGAAGCAGGGAGTGTCCCTGGGCTCTCTCCACATCGACCCTCTAGAGTGGGATTTCTCACCCTCAGCACTACTGCCGTTTTGGGCCAGATCATTTTGGGTCGTGAGGGGCTGTTCCGAGCCTCACAGGATGTTTAGTAGCCCATCTGGCCTCTACCTACTGGATGCCATTAGCAGCCCTCTCCCCAGATGTAATAACCAAAAGTTATGTCCAGACATGGCCCAACGCCCCCGGGGAGCATAACCCACCCCCGTCACCCTTCATGGAGAAACACTGCTCTAAGGGAGTTGCTGCCACTGGCCCATTTTGCAGGTGGGGAGAGCGAGGACCTGGGAGGTGCAGGGGGAGCACGTACCGCTCCAGTCACGAAGCAGCTGCCCTGAGCGAAGCAGGGCAAGTTTGGTCTTTCACATGTTGATATTTGAGTAAAAATGAGTTTGTTCTTCCCCCTTAGAGCTAAACTCTTTTGCTTGCTAATTGAGTTTGCCAAGATGATTCTGGAAAGGAGGCTGGATGAGTTGGAGTGTGGGTGTGATAAACACTGCAGATTAAAAGGAAAAAAAATCTTTACTGATGGGAGCAGACTCAACAGCTCTCCATTTTGCATGTTTGGTTCACAAGGTGATACCCCAAATGCAGCTCCGGGCCTGACAGCACAGCGTAGGGGTGCCCCCACATCACCGCTGTCCCCCATAACCCACCTCGTAGGTGTGGATTATGTAACCCACTTGTTGGGTTGAGCTACTCCCCATTTCTGAAAAGACGCACAAGCCAGCAAACCCATCCTGGGTTGTTGCACCACGGAGGGATCCCTGCACTCTTCAGAATGTTCATCGTTTATCTCAACCCTTGGAGGAGCCCCAAAGCAGTCTACACATTCCCATCCACCCCACTCCCCCACAGGCCAGCTCTGACCCAGCCCAACAACGGTGGTACCCATTCTTCAACTTCTGCAAAACGTCACTAGACTGCAGAACTCCTTCTTTTTTTTTCTTCTCTCTAGAAGCTACTTCAGGTTTTTCTAAAAAATAAGGTGGGCCGTATCCCCTCCCTGGGCCTCAGTTTCCCCATTTATACAATGGGGGAATGTCTGCAGGTTTTAAGGTCCCTTGGAAGCCATGTTGTTTCTTTGGTTCTAAGCAGTTTCATCCATGACTTAAGGTGAAGTGCTTTTAAGCTCTCTTGGCTCACTCTGTGAGTCACAGCAGCTGCTCGGAGAGAACTTTTTTCTCCATGTTTTTCCTTCCAACAGGCAAAATGACAATTTAGATAACTATTATAATCATTAAAAATCAGCAATAGTGAATCCTGAGTTCTGTAAATCAGTCCCTAGGCAAAGTACTTTATGTAACATTTTTTCTACTTCATCCAAACCAGTCCTATTAGAGAAGGTACTATTTACACCCCATGCTGTTGATGGGGAGCTAGAGGCTCAGAGGGCTAAGAGGCCGAGGGCCCACGGTCACACAGCCGACACACGGCACAGCGGGGACCAAGACCCAAAGCTCAGCATCATTTTTCCTTCTCCCGCCTAAGAAAGAAGTCTCTCCCCCTCTTCCATTGACCCTGACATGTTATGAAGGAGAAGATTAGGAGGAGAAACACATCGTACCCGTGTGTGTTTGAAAGGAATTAGATCCTCAAGCTGGCATGTAAGGCAAGAGGTGTCAACAGTCAGAGTGGCCTCCAAAAATCCCTGAAGAAGGTGCCGTGTTGGAGCCCTTCACACCCTGCTCTAGGGTCCAGGATGGTCAGGTTTGCCTCCAATATCTGAATGGATGGCTGCTTTTTAAAGCAAGCAGCAGACAAGGAAGTCGACTTATGTTTAGGGACTGTTGATACGCACAAAATAATAATAGCACCTAACACTTCGATGATGCTTACGCGTGTTTAATCTGCTCAATGACTCTATTTACAAGGTAAGTGCTATCATCTCCTTGGGCCTAGAGGACACACGCTGGCATCATGGCCAGCCTTCCTGAGGGTGGGCCTGGAGAGAGCCTCGAGGAGGCCTGGAAACCAGCGTAGGTCGTTCAGGTGGGAAACTCCGGGATCCCAGTGCTTGGAGGTGATCTAGAAAGGGAGACACGGGCTCCGGGCGGCCACGTCTGCTTGACTCCTTGGACCCCTTGTTTTCAGACACTCACCCCATTGAAAGCATGAGGCCCAGGGCAGAGGCCCCTGTTAACCAGGTCTATGGGCAACTCACTCAGAGTGAACTGGATTCCTTTCATGTAGTGATTCCCTGCTATAGCCAGTTTTGCCCCCAAATTTGGCAGTCAGGAGACATTTGGGTTGTTGCAGTTGGGGGGTGGTGGTGCTATCGGCATCTAGTAGACAGAGGATAGGGATGCTACTAAACATCCTACAATGCACCAGACCAGCCCCCACAATAAAAAATCATTTGGCCTAAAATGTCAACAAGTGCCCAGGTTGAGAAATCCTGACTTAAGGGAAAGGCATGTGTGATGGGGTTTCCTTCCGTTAATACCTAGTCCTCCTCCTCCTCCTGCTCCACCACCACCACAGGAAAGTCACCGAGAGCCGAGAGGCTATGCGATCCACAAGGGAAAACAGCTGGGAGACTTGGGGACAGGGCAGGAGGGAAGTCACATCATTTAAGCTGATGTAGATGAAATTCCAGAATAAATTCAGGCTGAGAGAAAATTAGGAAGTAGAGGAAGGAGCTTCTGAGATATGTTGCCATGGCTTATGAATTAGATCTCCTTCTCCCTCCTCAAGACCTAGAAGTCAAGATTGACAATTCTTTTGAAATTCCTTTGGACCCCTGCTGGCCTACTTCTGCACACCGCTGTGTGGAAACAGCCATGTGCAGCCTGCGTTTATGAAGCCAGCATAGGGTTTGAAGAACCACTTTCAGATCTGTCTTTGAACCACACCATCTTGGAGAAAGCATTTAAAGTGTGACTATAAAGTAATGTGCTTGTTTTTTACATGAACAACCAAAATTTATATATCTGAGTGAGGATCGTCTTTGTACATTTGTTTTAGAGATTCTGGCATTGCTTTGGGGAAAATGTTCACTATAAAGTGTCTCCAGGATGAGTTACAACACACCTATTGAAGTTTTATGGGGAAAATCAATCAAATCTTCCCCCTCCGTCTTCTAAAATAATTGAGAATACAAAGCAAAAATATCATGAGCATGAAAACCACTTGTGTGAGAGGTGACATGAGTAGAGCTGTGTGAAAACAGAGCTGAAGTAGCCAGTTCAGAGACACCGCCCTTCACACCTTATTTTCCACACTGGACTAAACTGCCACCTTCTGAGAAGTCAGTAAGAATGAAAACATCCTGCTTGTAAGGACTGATGACATTGGACTTCGTGATGACCAAATCACTAACCAGTCAATGAAGTATAAATCTATCCTTTTGCCAGCTGACTGAATCTCAAGCCAATGAACGCACCTAACCTTACCTCATCATTTGCCAATGAACTCTTCTTTAAAACAACTTACCTCATTTTTTCCCTCTTTTTCTCGTAAAAACCCTGGGCCCTACTCCCAGAGGAGGGGACACTACTTGGGCTTCTGCCTGAATCTCTACCCTCAGAACCACAGTTCCTTTGATCCCAAATGAAAGCTTTTCCTTTGATTATCACTGCCTAGATATTTTGCTTGATATTTGGAAGACTTTTAAAAAATACCAGTGCTGGGACCTTACCCCAAGGGATTCTGTTGACTGGTTTGGGGGTGAAGGCCTGGATGTTTTCAAATGCCCTCCAGGCAATTCACAGGTTAGATACACTGTGCTAGAAGCAAATCAAAATATGAGTTGTATTGCAGAAAGGGGCCTGACCCTACTATGTGCTCTCCTCAAATTAAAGTTCTCTGACCTTCAGGGTAAAGCCTGACCAGCAGACTCACTAGAGTGACAGAGAATGCTGCTTATCGTGGGCAGGTTTGTCCCAGAGAGAGGAGGGGGAACTTCGACACCTTAATCTTGTCCATCAGAGGACCGTGGACCTGTAGATCCAAACTCACCTAGTTCCCACTCAGGTAAGTCAGTTCTCCCTGGGAAGACTGAATAAAAGATAGAAGAGAATAAATGGAATAATAAAAGAGAGCCCAGAGGTGTTGCTTTAGGGTGTGGGTAAGCAACCTTTTTCCATAAAGGGTCAAATAGTAAATACTATGGGTTACAGTCTGGGTCATAACAATTCTGCCATAGTAGCAGAAAGCAGCCACAGACAATAGGTGAGTGGGCATGGCTATGTGACAAACAAAAATACGAGTATTTGGTCTCTGCCCCCACTTCCTGGCACAGAGCTCCAAAACTTTTGTAATTTCCTGAGTGACAGGGGTAAGAAGAGCATCTTTTGTTACTTTTGGTCTTAGTCACTGGTTCACAACACAAGAGCTTCTAGGACCCTTGGATTCTTAAGAGTGATAAGAATATCTTCTGGCCCTGGCTGGGTGGCTAAGTTGGTTGGAACATTGTCCTGTACACTAAACGGTTTCAGGTTCGATTCCTGGTCAGGGCACACATCTAGGTTGTGGGTTTTGTCCCCTGGTCAGAGCACGTACAGAAGACAACCAGTTGATGTTTCTCTCTCTCTTTTTCTCTCTCTCACTCCCTCTCCTTCTCTCTCAAAAATCAATAAACATAGCCTCTGTGAAGATTTAAAAAAAGAATATCTTTTGTACATTAATGAGATGACTGGTGATTGGGGTCTCCAGATACTTTCAGGATGGAGGCTGGTTGCCAGAAATACCAGGACATGATTAGGGGTTGAAACTTTCAGCCCCAACCCCAACCTCTGGAGAGAGGAAAGGGGCCAATGCCTTCATCAACCACACCTGTGTACTGGTTTTCTCCATGTGTGTACGTCACACTGCAACAACAAAGTCAACTTTAAAAAACAAACGAATGGGACTAATACCTGCAACTGACCTTGATAGGCATGAAAAGAAGTGAATCGAGAGACAGAGGGATGGATAGATGTGTGATAAAGAAATGGCAAAATTTCATTTCAGAATCCAGGTGGTGGGAACAGAGGGGTTGACTGGACAATTCTTTCAGGTTTCTTTTTTAAGTTTCTTCAGAAAATGTTGGGATCTTAAACCCAAACACACAAACAGCCAAACAGCTCAACTGTCCTACTTTCATAGCCTTTACTTGCTTCTTTGTGCCACAGAAATATCCGTTTCCAGGTTGGTGTGGCTACTCAGTTCACAGGCTGGTCTGGACCCTAGAGCAGGAAGGGGACTTGGTGAACCACCCGGACACAGGAGGGAACAAGATAAGACTCTCTGGAGAGGGGGTGAGGAGCGCCTAGTGGGTTCTGCTAGGTTATCCCAATGACCACAGTAGCCGAAACCACATGTGGCCAGAACACTGTCCTCGGCCTGAACTGAAAGGTGTTGCACCCTGATGTTTGGTCTACTCGCAACACCAAACAAGAGATTCACGTCCCCTTTGGACCAATGAGCACCCCAGACCCTGCTCAGAGTGTGCCCCTGCCTCCTCTGACATAAAAGGTGCCCCGCACCATGAGTCACCAGAGAGCCGCAAATGAAAAGCACAACCACTCGTCTCATTAAAAAAAAATTCCCCTCAGTTTTGTTTTCCAAAGTATTATTTACATAGAATAAAATCCATCCACTTTAAGTATAAAACTGGATGAATTCTAACCGTTATATACAAATGTGTAACCACCCTCACAATCAAGATATCGTTCTTTCCCTGAAGAAGTTCCCTCTGCCCCCTTCCTTCTCCACTGCTCCCCATCCGGGCAGGCCCCCCCCAGGCAGCCACAGGCCTGCTGCTCGCTGTCACTATCCTTTTTTGCCTTAACTAGAATTCCATAAACATTGAATCTTACAGTATATTGTCATTTGCATAATGTTTTTTAAGTTCATCCAGGTGTATATGTATTAATATTTCCTTCTTTTTTATTGCTGGGTAGCAGTCTAAGGTACAGATGTGTTAGAATTTGGCCATTCACAAGTTGATGAATATCTGTTTCCACTTTTTGGCTACCACAAATAATGCTTCTGGAAACATCTGTGTACATGATGTTTTGTAAACATATGTTTCCATTTCTCTTGGGTATTTACCTCAGAATGTAATTGCTGATTTGAAAGGTAAATGTATATTTAAATTTATAAGGCAACGGCATACGGTTTTCCAAAGTGGTAACAGCATCTTGCATTCACACTCATTTTATTACTTTTTCACTCATTTTATTAAAAAAAAAAAATTTCACACCCCAGGCTTTGGAAGCCAGCAGTCAATGTGGAGCTGCTTTGTCTATGCCAATTAAGAAATAAAAAGTAAAGTCAAAGCTGAAGCAGATCTAGGTATGGTGGGGGAAGGTCATGGTTGCCGATGATTATTTTTCTGTACATTTCCATATGTTTGAATTATTATATAATACATAATTAAAATAAAAATATTTTAAAGGTAAAAAAGAATGATTAAGGAATCTCCTCATAGTTGTCCAGCACCTAATAATTTTCAAAGCTTGCTTATTTCATCGTTACAAGAAGGATTCCTGGTCCCCCCTTTATGGGGGAACCAGGAATTGGGGCCACCCTGGGTCATAAGGGGCCAAAACATTTGTCCAAGTCATCTGCTTCAACTGCACGCTTCTAGAAGATACAGAAGAGTAAATAATTGTGCCCCTTTTTGGAACTGCAAATTCTGACAGTAGCTATCAAAACTGGCAAACACGGCCAGTACGTGGCAAACACGTACGCTTTAACAGAGCAGCCCCACTGCGTGGGCTTTAGCTCGTGGTCCACTTGGACCCCAGAGCAGAGACGTGCATGGATGCTCTCTCCAGTAAGGTTTCTAACCGCAAACAATAGGAATTAACCTCAATACTACCAACTGGGGGCTGATTAAATAAACTGTTCTTCAGCTCATGGGCTTGTTGGAATATTGTGTGCCATTAAAAATTATTAGGGGGATCAACACTCCACATCAGCCACACCGATCTCCGGGCTATTTCCCCCATGCAAGGGCCTTTGCACTTGCCATTCCTTTGGCTACAGCATCCAGATGGCATATCCCTCACCTCTCCCCTCTTGGCTCAAATGTCATGTTCTCTGTGAGGCCTTCCCTGACCATCTTTTCAAGGATTGTAACCCTCACCCCATCCCTTGCTATCCCCTTCTCTCCTTGATTTCTCCTTAGCATGTAACTTCATCTCTATGTGGCGTCATTCAGTTATTCGCTTTATTGTCTGCCTTCCCACATTCAAGCCTGATGGAACTGGGATCTCCATCTGATTTGTTCACTGCTGTGTCCACAGTGCCTGGCTCATAAGAGGTTCTCAACAAATATTTGTAGAACAAACATATACATATGCTGATATACAAAAATGTGCAAGATATATTAAGTGAAAAGAACAAGTTGCAGAAAAGTATATATATTTTGGATGCTAACAACAGAGGATAGAGATAGATAGATACATATACAGAGAAGCACACATACCATATATACCTATATACTGTGTGCACACAGACACACATATATACACATGAATTCATATGTTCCCGGAAAGAAAGCCACAATAAATTGTTGAGAGTAGTTACCTTTAAGTAGGGGGAATTAGGGACTTTTACTTTTGAATTCTCCTCTCTCCTCTATGGTTATATGATACACACACACACATATGTGTGTATATATACATATATCAACATACATCTTTTATAGTAACAATATTAAAAGTCATCGGTCCTCTTTTTCCTGTGTAACCCCTTTTACATTACCACATGCACCCATAAACCACCTGCCCAGGCCACACCTTCTGGGAAATGGCACCTGTTTGCAGAGCAAGATGTTCCTGTCTGCCCAAATTTTTTAAAAAGGTTTTATTTATTTATTTAGAGGCAGGGGAGTGAGGGAGAAAGAGAGGGAGAGAAACATCAATGTATGAGTGAAACATGGATCAGTTGTTTCTCTCACATGACCAAACTAGGGACCTGACCTGCAACCTAGGCATGTGCCCTGACTGGGACTTGAACCGGTAACCCTTCGTTTTGTGGGACAACATTCAACCAACTGATTCACGCTGTCAGGGCTGTCTGCTCAAATTTTTATGGTCAGAAACAGGGAAGTCATTTGAAAATTCTGCCCAGATGAGCAGGAATTCACCCTACAGGTTCTGCCTCTGAATTCTGCATCCTCAGGCAGCTAAAGAGAAACCACTGGAAATAATGAGAGGTTAAAATGCCATAAGAAGAATAAACAAGCCTCAAATAGGCACATAACAAAAGCCACTGGCTCCGAGCCCAGGCCATCATGCCTTTCACAGCTGCTGGCAGAGGTCACCACCTATAAAATCCAGGAGGCTCTCGTTCAGGGTGTCTCAACCTCAGTACCACTGACATTCCCTGTTGTGGAGCTGTCCTGTGCATTGTAGGATGCTTAGTAGCATCCCTGGCCTCTAACCACTTGACTCCAATGGCATCCTTTGAGTTGTGACAACCAAACTGCCTCCAGACACTGCCAACTGTCTGCTGGGAGACAAGATCAGCTCTGGCTGACAATCACTGGTATAACTGCTTTTCTACGTCGGCAGGTACCTGAGGCTTGCCAGTCAAAAGGTATTGGGTGGATTTTCTGCAGGGACCGCTCTTACTCGGCTGCATTCCCCAAACCTGGAGTTTGGTATGTGTGGGATCCCCAATGTTGACACTGATCGTGAGTTCAGAGGCAACAGGCCCTCAGGGAGGCAGCCAAGTAAACTAGTTTGGGGTCCAGGCTGGCTCTTTGATTTGCACCCCCCCCCCCCCCCGTGAGTACCTGTGGCACCTGTGGCTGTGTAGTTGTCAAAACCTTTTCTTCACACACAAGTAGCTGGACTACATTTCCCAGCCTCCCTGGCAGGGAGTTGTAGCCAATAGAGCCTGAGTGAAATGGAAGTGATGTGAATAACTTTTAGGTGTGGCCTATTAAAATTTCCCAAGCAATCCTCAACTCTCTCTCTCTTTCTCCCAGCCACTGGCTGGAAGTGAAACCTTCCAAGGCCTGAGAAGATGGCAGAGCCACGAGATGGAAGGGGTCTGGGTCGCAGAATCACCACATGAGTGGATAGAAGTCCACTCATAAAAGGACCCACAAGGACCATGTGCAAGCAAGAAAGAGGCCTCTAGTGTATTAAACCACAAAACTATGGGGGCTGATCTATCACAGCAGTTAGCCTTACCTTAACTAAGACAGTGACTTTTAGCAAGTCACTTGAGTGCTCTGAGCTTTAGTTAACGCCTCTGTAAAGTGGGCATAACACCAGCAGCCCCCTCCTTTGGTTTTCGTGAGGACCCACTGCGACAGTGCTTGGGACAGTGACTGGAACAAAGGTTGGCTCTTATTATCTGTGGGAAGAAGAGCTACCACGGAATTCCTGCTCTCCTCATTAATCTCTTTTCACTTGTTTTCCAAGTGATACTCAATAACTTGGAAGAGAGTGATTTGCCCCATCCTCAAATGCTGGAGGGGCACACTGGGTTTTAAGGATAGTTCTTAAAGCAGAGAAACCTTATTTTATCACATGGTTGTCCAGGCATCGCTGAAGTGTCCTGATCCCTCCTCACCAAAGATGCCACTGAGAGGCCAAGGAGACCCTGAACAAGGATGGAAGGGAACCCCACCTAACTCTCCTTCGCTTCTCCAGACGCAATAAAATTGAACAGATAAAATCTGAAAGCAGACACATAATGGGAACTTTGGCACCAAGCCAGCGGACACTGTCCCTGGGCCTGCTCTGCAACTCAGGATCCTAAAGGGAGTGGCTAACAGCCAGGCCTCCAAGCCCTCCCTCCCCTGGCCAGCGTGGGGCACCTCCCTCTAAAGAGGGAAGGCCGAGCCCTTTCACTCGCTCTGCTTATTCCTCACCCAACTGTTCAACTTACAAACGGGGGTGGGGGGAATGCCCCCCCGCCCAGGGCATGTGCCGAGTGTCCTTGCACACAGGTCGGCTCATCCATCCTTCACGAAGGCAGTGGGCACATCTGTCCTGTGGGCTTCTGTTTCCCCAGTACCTCACAGCCTTCACAGTGGTGCTCAATAACGACTCATCATCTAAGCTCTTTACTACGGGCCCCTACTTACAGCTATGAACTCACAGGCCTTCCTCCTCTTCTTGGAATGAAAGTAGCTAATCCTTGCCCCAGGTCTTAGCATTTGCCATTCCTCTGCCTACAACGCTCCTCTCCCCTGTCTTTGCACAGCTGGCCCTCCCTCTCTCGGCTTCTATTACCCAGTTTAAAGTAGTGCTCCAGGTCCTCTCTGTTGCCTCACTCTACCATTATTTAGGCATTTGTTTCTTGTTTGTCTCACCCCAACCAGAATGCCAGCATAACAATCGATGACTTATTTCTGTCTTTCTGCTATTTCCCTAGCACCTAGCATAGCACCTCAGCATAGCAGGGGCTGCATCAGTATTTGAGGCTGTGTAACCCAGAGACTGAGAGCAGACTCTGGATTCAGGCGACCCGAGTTTGAATTCTGCTCCAGGATCTCAGGCAAACTACTTACCCTATTGCTGCCTCAGTTTCCTCATTCAAACACGATGACTCCTACATCATAGTGTTGCTATGAGGATTAAATGAGTGAATTCATGTGAGATACCTGGAGCAGGGCCTGGTGCGTAGGAAGCACCATACAGGTGTTTGCTATTATTATTGTTAAAAGCTGAATGAACAACCTTGAGGTAGGTAGTTCATTTATTATATGCATTTGAAAGATGGAAAATGGGTCCTGCTCCAGATGACAGATACAGCAACCAAGCTCTGGGAATCTGGTTTTCTGATTCCTAAGCCACAGTGGTTTTCACTATACCGAAAGGTTTCCTTGAGAATTTGTGGAGACTGGTGGGACTACCCCTCGTACCCCAAGGGCCCAGGCATTTTGAAGGGTAGGCCTTCTCCTGCTCACGGGCAGCTCTGGGTTGGTGAAGGCAGGATGAAGTGATGAACAAAAAGGATACTCTTGGTTTCTGATTTTGTGCCATGCACAAGCCTTCATCTCACGCCCACCCAGGTTCTGGTCTTGGCTGCTGGGCACAATTGCTTTTAGCCAGCACTGAGGCACAAGGCAAGGCTGGGCCCTGCCTCAGCCGGCTCCCTTTCCCATGCTATCTACCGCGGGCTCTATGGGGACACGTGTGGTTGGACAAATGCCCAGGGCCCTATGTTCTGCCCCATGAGGATTTGCCTGGAATAACGCTCCATCCAAAGGCACCCAAATCATTAGACAGCCATGAAAATGGGACAAAAATCCCAGGAGTCCTGGCAGCTGGTACAATCTCAAAGCCTGTCATTGGAAGCCAAAATGAATGTTTAAGATTCAGCCACATGTTACCACCTGGGTGGACTAGGGCAGCCTCAGGGAGCTCTCTGGAGAGAGAGGCTGAGGCGGGGGTGCCACTGTGGGTGACAGGTCTCTGCTTCCACCCCCCTGATCCCTTGGCTGGAGTTCTGCCTCTGTCCACACCCAGGTTCAGTGCCGCAACCCCCCGAGCCTCTGTGGCTGCCGGAACTGTGCTAGCACATTACATGCATCATTTCCTTTTGCCCCCACAACACCCTGTGAGGTGGCAACTGAGGTCTCCAGACGAGGAAATCCTGGTTCAGAGGACTTAAGTCACTTGTCAAGTTAGGGAATGGTTCTTTACAGCTAATCCACCAGCATGTTCTGTTGACTCTTTCTCCAATATTGTATCCCACTGAGTTGCTTCTCTGAAACCCTTCTGCTCCCTCCCTGGTCCAAACCACCATTACCTCTCTCCTGGACCAGCATCATGGCCTCCCAGACAGTCACTGGCTCTCCCGCTTGCTCTTCTACAACCCAGTCTCCGCTCAACAGCTAAAACAATATTTTAAAACACCATCCAGAGCATATCACTTCCCTGACCAAAACTCTCCAAAGGTTTCCCAATGTACTCAGGAAAAAAATACATACTTCTTATTCTACAGGCTCTCCTTGACCTGCCCTCAGATACTTCTCCACACTCACCCTGCCTTCCCTGCTCTGGCCATCCTGGAGTTGAGTGTGAGAACAGAGGAAGGGTCTTCTTGCTATTCAAACTGTGGTCCTCAAACTAGCATCAGAAATATGGATGCCCAGAGCCTCCTGGACTTACTGACTCAGAATCTGCATTTTAATAAGATGCCCAGGTGATCCACATGCTCATCAGGTGTAGTGGTTAAGAGTGAAGAAGGCTTTGAAACCAAATGTCTTGAGTTGAAGCTCAGCTCAGCCACTTACCTGCTAGATGACTTGGCACAGGGATGAGTTACTTCCGTGCAGTGAAGAACTCCCCTAACCCAAAGAGGTCTGACCTCTGCTCCTGCCTCCTGGGAAGTGATCTCCAGGACTTGGGATGTCCTGCAGAAGTGCCGTAGTTTGCCTGGGGTCTTTGGCCACTGTACAGTCCAACAACATGATTTATGATGGCAGCTTCAGGGCCACGCACTGTCAGCTCAGACCTCGGAGAAACTGATGACTAAAGGTGTGAGGCACTGGAGACTGAAGGTCAGACACTGGACAGTACATGACTGAGCCCCAGTGAAAACTCTGGACACCAAAGGCTTGGTACTCTTCCTTGGCTGGCAATACTCTGTGCCTAAGGTCACTTAGTGACCAGGAGGAGGTAATGCCGCCCCTGCCTCCTCAGGGAGATGACTGGAAGCTCCGCATCTGGACTCCTGGCCCTGTGTATCTCTTCACTGGGCTGGTTTTAATTTGTACCCTTTCACTATCATAAAACTGTTGTCATAAGTAGTGCTGTCCTCAGTTCTGTGAGTTCTTCTAGTGAATTACTGAACCCCAGGGTAGTCACAAGGACCCCATATTTGTAGGGAACTGTAAGGGTGGTTCTGAGGACCCCTGAATCTATAGCTGAATGTCTGATATGAGGCTAGTCTTGTGGGGGCTGTTCCCTCAGGCTTCATGCTTGGCTCAATTCATTTTACTTCCTTTCTCTGAGCTTCAGTTTCCCAACTGAAAAGTAGGCATAAAATACATCATAAAATACCTTATGTGTCTGTTGAAAGATTAAATGAGATAATAAACACACAAGTACTACTGTCCGCATTGTTCAGACAAGGAAACTGAGGTGCAAAGAAGTAAAGCAATTTGCCCATCGTCACCCAGAGTCTGAGGTCAGGCCTGGCTGACTTTGACCACAGTGCAATACTGCCTCCTCATGTCCTTGCCTTCTGGGCAGGGGACAGTGGTACCTCTCCTGAGCTGGGGGCCCAGCAACCTGCTAAGGAACTCAGGGGTCTTCTGAAGGGTGAGTCACCCACTCCCATGCCAATGCTTCCAACTGCTTCTCTTCTCTCTGGGACCCACATGACATGAATATTGGACTTTTTTATATTACTCCATAACTCTCTTTTTTCCCCTTCTGTTCCTCCTTCCCCTAATTGTTTTACTCTGTTGCTTAGATGCATAATTTCTCTTGACCTGTCTTCAAGTTCACAAATTCTTTCCTCTGTCATCTCCATTCTGCTACTAGGCCCATCCAGTGAATATTTTATTTCATTTATTGCACTTTTCCATTTTAAAATTTTCAGTTGGTTCTTTTTTTATATCTTCTATTTCTCTGTCAGCCTGCTGATATTCTCCAACTTACTATTCTTTTCAAGAGGGTTCACCCTTACTTCTTGGAGCATGGTTATTGTATCTGCTTTAAAGTCTTTGTCTAATAGTTCCAACATTTGGGTCATCTTGTGGTTGATGGCTAGTTATTATAGTTCCTCTAAGAATTTGCCAGATTCTTCTGGTTCTTCATAAATCAAGTAATTTTGCATTGTATTTGGGATATTTTTAAGCTTTTATAATATGCTTTTAAATTTAATCTTTACTGTACTTTTTTCCATATTTGGGATATTTTTAATACCACATTACAAGACTCTAGATCTTGTTTAAATCCTATTTAATATGTTCATTTTTCAGTTGTTGCTGGCAATTGACCAGGTTAGGTTCAGACCAGAAGTTCTAACCAGCCTTCTGTGTGCTGTTATTCCAATGCCAATTCAGTTTTCAAAGCCTTTGCAGGCTGTTTTCATCAGTTCCTCAGGGGCTAGCTCAGAACCTGGGTGGTGGTCTACCCTGTAGTTCAGTTCTCAAAGTCTCTGATGAACTGTTGAAGGTCATATCCATTCACATGTAGCTCAGGAACGAGCTCAGCAGTTTATACATCAGTTTATGGGGTCCCTTCTTAAGCTGCCTCCTTTCTGCAATCTTGCCCACACCCTGGCATTTAGGGTCCCATTTTCATGCCCCTTTGGCTAGAAAGCAGAGGCTTCTGTGTCCCCACTCTGCCTCTCACTTCCCGTGACTGGATCTGGGCCTTGAGCCAAGTGCCTACCGCCAATTCCTTTTGCACGCTGCCCACCCCAGGGCGCTGCTGGGGGCACAAACTGGTCTGGTTCTGTGGCTAGTTGGCACAACTTTAGTGTCAATCCCTGGCTCCTGGACATGGTACCAGCTGGCAGCTCTGGGGTGATGGTGATTAGGTGAGAAAGATTCTAAGGGGATAACCACAGGCAGCTGGGCTGAGCTATTAATCTCAAAAGTGCCAGCATTTTAACTCTCAGACACACTGCAATTACTAAAACAGCAGATATGATTTTCCAAGTGACTACTTCTGGGATGGACAGGTCCATATGCTGATTAGCCTTTAATTCCCATGTTAGGATTGATCTGCTACATTTTACACAAGACAAAGTTGAGACTCAGAGAGGTGGAGCCATCTGCTTGAAGTCACACAGCTGGTTAACAGTGTGGCCCAAGATGCAAACCCAAGTCTGTGCAGTTCCAGGGTCTGCTCCTCTATAGCAGGGTCCATCAATATCAATATCAATCTCCTCCTCCTCCTCCCCTTCCCCCTCCCCCTCCTCCTCCTCCTTATCATATCTGGTATTTACTTAGCATTACCTATGTGCAAGGCCCTGTCTAAAGCTTTTTATCTGAAGTATCGAGATTGGAAGTTCTAACAGGGAAGGAAACTGAGGTTCAGAAAAGGGATATCATTCACCCAAGGTCATACACACTTGCTAAGTGGTAAAGGTGATATTCGAACCAAATTGTATCTCATTCCCATCCATGCTTCAAATGGCTATTCAATGGTCTCTATAGGAGGCAGAGCTGGACCTGTCGCCCAGTAAGTCAGGCTGGGAGGGGAGAAGCCAGAGGCTGCTGGGAGGCTGCGGAGAGGAGGTGTGGCATGGGTGGGCTGAGGCCCAATGCTGGTGAACATCTGTGCCCCGGAACAAATCCGCAGCATCTCTTGATCTCAAGGGAGTTTCTGGCTCTTACAGAATGGCTATACCCCTCTCACACTGGTTTCCTATGTTGGAAAACCTCAGCTTCTCCACTGTCCCACTTCCCAGACCTGACACTTTTCAGCATGTTCTCTGATGCCTATTCTATCCTGGAGTCATCCCAGGCAGGAGGGTGGCAGCACTGGGCCGAGACCTCCCATCTCATTCTCTGCCACACCTCCCTAGCCCGTTCATCTCCCCAGCAGATTCAATTAACCAATTTGATGCTACAGCTGCAGAAAGCCAAGCAATTATGTTTCCAGACCAGGTGCCTTGGAACTCACTCACAGAGAGGCCTGAGAGGCCTTCAAGCAGACAGCAGGGTGGGGTGGAGGCAGAACAGTATAGGCAAATGCTTGCCAACCCAAGCTGCACAAGAGAACCACCTGGGAGCTTTGAAAAGTACAACCCCTCCCCCCAGAGCAGATGCCCTGGCTGATTCCATTATTCAGGGCTAGGATCTGGGCATCAGGATTTTTAAAAGTCCCCACATAACAATACAATGTACAGACATTCACACTACGTGGGTTCAGAAGTAGAATGATGTGCAGAGGGAGGGATCACTGCTGGACAGTCTGAGTCTAACAGGTGGAATGACTGTCACCCTGCTGCACCTCTCCGGTCATCTATGTATTTGCTTCCCCACATATGGTCTGCCAACCTGCAGCATCAGCATCACTTGAGTGCTGTAAAAAAATGCAGAATCCCAGGCCCCACCCCAATGAAGTCAGAATATGCATTTTAGCACCCCCTGGGGGATGCCTATGCATGTTAAAGTTTCAGGTGCCATGTTCTCTGGTCCTAGCTAGAGAGTTCTCTGGTCCTAACTAAGAGCTAGCAGAAAGAAGGAGTGTTAGTAATTACCTGGTTGCCCTCCTTGGTGCTCTGCAGCTGCCCAGCACTGGTTACCACTGATGCGCCCCCTTCTGAGCCTTGCCCAGTCAATTCCTGCAGCAGCTGCCTTGAGAACTTTAATGGACAGACGGACAGCAGGGCATGAGTCCTCTATCCTAACTCCTGGCAGCCTGTTAGCTTCTAGGTTGAAGCATGAAGTCGGCCTCAATTTCTTTTCCAAACCTCAGTTTCCCTTTTGGGCTGGAGCCCTGCCTGATCGCTCCTCATCCCCCTGCAACCTTCAGCTCCCCACTCACAGGTCACCCCACTCCCCAGACGAAGCCAGGCACCCAGCAACATGTCTGTCTCTCTCCTGTATTACCCTGAGGCTAACTCACAATTAAGTCATTATTGGTGTGGCATTTGATAATGTCTCTCTGTCCCCTGCTAGAATTAAGGTCGATGACACCATGTGCCATGAACGTCTGGTTCCCTAATGAACATGTAGCACTAGTGCTGGGTCCCCAACCTCCAGGCCTTGGACCGTGCAGGTCGGGGCCTGTGAGGAACCAGGCCACACAGCAGGAGGTGAGCTTGAATGTAACGTGCTTCAGTCATCCCAAAGCCATCCCCCCAGCCCACTCCATGGAAAAATTGTCTTCCATGAAAAGAGACCCCGGTGCCAAAAATGTTGGGGAACACTGATCTAATAATGGGCAGAGTCAGGCACATAGTAGGTGCTCAAAACAATCCAGTCTGTGGGGACTGACGCGACCTGGTCGGCTCTTGCCTCAGTGGGCCAGCCCTCACCCTGTCCCACCCTCACCGCCAGAGGTTGCCTGTGGGCAGCACGCTCGGCTCCTGCTTCCTCCAGGCACTGGGAACCTTTCTGAAGCAAAGTGCCCCTTGACCAAAGTCACCAGACGAGGAAGAGCTTTGAATGCTCTTCAGAGGGCCAGAGAGCCCAGGGTACTTAAGGGAAACCAAGGGAGGTTCAGGGCTAGCGAGGCATGACATATATTTAGTGCCTTCTAACCTTGCAATTTCCCCAAAACTTCACCTCCAAGCAGGGTCTTCGTCTGATGCTGGGTGGGAGGGGAACAGGAAGACAATATCCCACCCAGTTAAGTCTGTAAAGCAAGATTTTCCTTCCCTTTTGGGGTTTTCCACAGAATCTCAGACTCTAAGTTGACAAAGGGGATAGAATATGTTATTTAGTTATGTATCTATGCCCCATCATCTTTCAGAAAAGCTTTAAGGTGACCTCTGGCTACATGAATTTGTACTCCTTCAAGTAATAATAATCACTTACAGATAATACTCTGTAAGATAATACTTACAGAGCACTTCTGAGCTAGCACCACTCCAAGCCTTTACATACATTGAGGTATTTTGGACTTGACAAAATCTACAGAAGCAAGGCCCATTATCCCCACTTCACAGATGAGGCAGCTGAGGTGCTGAGTGGCCAAGGGAAGTGCCAAGGTCACACAGTGAACCCCAGGCATCTGGCTCAGGGGTCTGGCCCCTAACCTCTGCACTTACCCTGTCAGAGTGGCAGTGAAAGAATGGTGACTTATCTCTGGGAGAACAGTTTACAGGGGTCCAGCCGCAGCATTCAGGTACTACCCTGAACTGCTCAGAGGAATTTTGGGTTCTGTGGACATCAAAATGCATTTCTTTCCCTTTCCAACCTCCCTCCCTCCCTCCCTCTTTCTCCAAATTGTGGTAAGATGCGCGTAACATAACATGGCCCACTTTAACCATTTTTTTTAGGTAAACAATTCAGTGGTATAAGGACAGCTCACACTGGTTGTGCAACCATCACCACCATCCACCTCCAGAATCTTTTCATCTTCCCAAACTAAAACTCTGTCCCCACTAAACAATAACTCCCGACCCTCCACCTCCCCTCAGGCCCTAATAACCTCTATTCTACCGTCTGTCTCTATCGATTGACTATTGTTGGTACTTGGTACTTCATACAAATGGAGTCATACAGTACTTCTGCTTTAATATCTGCTTATTTCTCTCAGCATAATGCCTCCAGGTTTATCCATGTTGGAACAGGTGTCAGAATCTCACTCCTTTTAAGGCTGAATAACATTCCACCGTATGTGTAGACCACATTTTGATTACCCATCCATTGACAGACACTTGGGTTGCTCCCACCTCTTAGCTATTGTGGAAAATACTGCGATGAGCATGGGTGTGCAGAGATGAGTCCTGCTCTCAGTTCTTTTGGGTGTATACATGAAAGTAAAATTGCGAAATCATATCTGGTTCCTGTTTAAAAGTTCGAACAGCCATCAGCAAGCTGCATTTCTTTCTTCTTCTTCTTTTCTTTTCTCCCCCTACTTCCAATCATGGCCCGGTAACTACAGTGGCCAACCTCACTCCACATTCCTGGACAGAGTGTTGCTCAGGAGTGAGAGAGCAATTCCCCCCATCTTTTCCTTAGAAAACTTCAGCTGCAGAAATCACCTGACTGAAAATTACAGAAGAACCCTCGTCCCACACAGGAAGGAAACTGCTCAGAAAGCCTGGCCCACCATCTAATTACAGGCTTTCACCAGGAGTCTTGGCAAATGCTTAAACTGCATTTCAACCTTACTTTTGTTATGAAGTGTTTAAAAACAAGTTAATAGGCTGGGTTTCAGATCCTTAGCTTGGAGGTAACAGCTCTCTCCCTTAGTTGTTAAGTAAAGCAAGTCAGAATGTTATGGATTTGGATTCAGAAGAACAGTAGCTTTGTCTAGATATGCATCAGCTCAATTCTCATTCTTTCATTATTCCAGCCAGTGCCCTCTATGTAAAATGCTACCCTGGCTGGGATTTCCACTCAGAGTTGTGGTTCTGAACCCAGACAGAGCATTAGAAATATCTGGGGTGCTTTAAAAATATAGATATCTACACAGAGCCCAGGACCCCAACTTAGTCCAACTGAATCAGAGTCCCTGTGATAGGGCTTGGCCATTGGTAGCATTTTAAAGTTCCCAGCTGATTCTGAAGTGCAGGCAGGGTTGAGAATCCTTACTTACGGGGACAGGGAGGCCTGCAATCAATCTTTCCTGGTCTACATTTTTTAGTTTAGATTCTTAGAGAGGTGGGGGAGAGAGAGAGAGAAACATCGATTTGTTGTTTCACTTATTTATGCATTCATTGGTTGATTCTTGTATGTGCCCTGACCGGGGACTGAACCTGCAATGTTGGCACATCAGGTCAATGCTCTAACCGAGTCACCTGGTTAGGGCCTATAAAAAGCATTTTCAATGGGCTTTTAACTTGAGGAGAGGGAACCCTGAGCTGGGGGCCCCAAAACCCCATGTTTAAAAGAGAGAAGCATGTCTTCCAGGAAGGGAGAGCATGGGCCTGTCTGATGGGTGCAGCTGACGATGGCCACCTCACGTATGGTGGGTGGACTGAGAGATATGTGGGGGTAAGGGGTAGGAGTGCCACTCCAGTTTGAGGCTCTGCCCTATTGGGTTCACAGATGTGGTTCAAGGGTTTCAAGAAACCTCTGAACTAATGCAAAATTTTCTGTCCTCCTGTGTATCTGTCTAAGGAGGGTCCTCCAGAAATCATATCACATTCTCTGAAGCTCTGTTACACACTCCTCACCGCCCCCCCACAATGATGAATAGCCTCTGCTTTTATCATGGCATTCCACATGGTGGTATTTTAATAATGCAGTTACTAAAAATAAAGAGTGAGATGCCTTCATATTTACATTCACCTGGAGGGACTGAATAGATTCATTATTAATGACACAAAAGCAAGTTTCAGAGTCATGTCCACAGAATAAATAGTCTGGAAATACCCATAAGAGCAAGGATCGTCTGTTTTAATTTTTTTTTTTTAAGAGATAGGGGAAGGGTGGGGGAAAGAAAGGGAAACATCAAAGCGAGAGAGAAACACCAATCAGTTGCCTCCGGCACACACCCCAACCAGGGGCCAAACCTGCAACCCAGGCGTGTGCCCTGACTGGGAATTGAAGCAGCAGCCTTTCACTTTGTGGGATGATTACACCCAACCGACTGAGCCCCACCAGCAGGGATGGTCTGTTTTGTTCACTGTGACATTGTACTACTTGGAAACAGTGTCCGGCACAAAGAAGGTGCTTAATACACACTTCTTGAATTGATGAATACCTTCTTGAAAAAGCTGAATCCACTATATGTGGATGATGTCTATGTGAAGAAGGACAAGTGTGTAGAATGATACATACTGGGACATTAAAGGTGCTGACTTCAGGAAGAAGGGCCTGGAAGGGGGATGATGGAGGCAGTAAAATGTCCTTAATAATAGCAAACAGTTATGGAGTGCTAGCTAGGTGCAAGGCACAGTGCTCAGCACTGACTGTTGATTCCCTTCCTTGGGTCCACGTAGCAATCCCTGACAGTGATCCCCATTTACAGATGAGAAAACCTAAGCACACAGGCTCTTGTGCAAGCCCTGCGGGAGCTGGGCCAGGAGCTGGGCACTGCCCCCCACAGCCATGCTGACATCCCTTGTCCGTACACATCTCTGGATGGTGTCACACATCATAACAACCATGCACTACATTTTTCATGAAATATAAGTGTTGGGCTTTCCATGTGGGCTCTCATCCGCCCTCTGAAACCCTCCTAGTCTGTAGGTGCCACATTCAGTCCTTTATTCTCAGTAGGGACTTAGGAATCAATATTCCATGCTTGGATCCCAGTTTTGGTTCAATACAGAGTTGACCCTTGAAAAAAGTGGGGGCTGGGGTACCCCATACAGTGGAGAATCTCCGTATAACAAGTCAGCTCTTCATGTTTGCAGATTCCTGACTGCAGATTGAAAATACAGTTGACCCTTGATCAACACAGGTTTGAACAGCGTAGGTTTACTTCACTTATATCCAATTTTTTCAATAAATACTGAGTAAAGTATAAATAATAAATGCTTATTGAAATTAGTAAGTATTTATTGAATAAATAAGGTTCGACTGTAGTTTCCACTGCCTGCACTCCACCATTTACTGATGCAATGAAATCACTGTCTTCTGTCTTGATGTAAAATCTTGGGGAGAGCAGGATGCTTGGACAGCAGCCACACATGCTGCATCAGATAGAAGCATTGTATCTGCTTAGGGCAGGCAACCCCTAACTGGCTGTAGACTCTCAGATGACAGGCTCAGAACCAACCTGCCTGGAGGGGTCTCGGAGCACAGAACATTTGCAGTCTTAATGATGAGAAACAATAAGCTTCTGCAGAGGAAGCTGTGCAATGCAAGGGTTTTTCAATCATGGCCTGATTTCTTGGGAGACCCAAAGCCAAGATTCTAGCCTAGGTCTAAACTGATGAGAGCTTCCAATCGCCCTGGTGCAGGACTCCTCCAACTATGATGTCAGATCCCCAAAGCCCTCACCACCTCCGTGCTTGAAGAAATACAGGGCCTTTGATCTTAGGAGCTAATGGGGCCAGAGATAATCCTTCCTACCAGCTTGAAACATTGAGTGGGTTGTTTAGGTTTTAAGCTTCAGTCTCTAGCCCTATAAATTGATGAGGATAATACTGATTTGACAGGGTAGGTTCTAATGAGTATTAGGAGTATTATCAGTGAAGCACTTGCCGTGAACAGAACACAGGAGACAATAACTATTACTTCTATGAACTCTATCCATGTTGCTGCAGAAAGTTTCTAAAATGACTCCCAATGAGCCCTTATCTCCCAGTATTCATGCCCTCCCCTTGAGTGTGAGCTGAACCAAGTGAATTGCTTCTAATGAATAAAAGGGATAGGGTGTCATTTGTGAGATTAGCTTACGAAAAGTCTCTGGCTTCCTTCTTGCTCATCCTGTTTTGTTCTGTCACTTGGGCACTCTGATGGAAGTCACCTGCCATGTTGTGAGGTGCCTTACAGTGAAGCCTGTGTGGTGAAGAGCTAAGGAAGGTCCAGTGGCCAATACCCAGGAAGGCACGCAGGCCCCCAGTCTAACAGCCTGTAAGAAACTGAATTCTGCCAACAACCATGTGAATGAGCTTGAAAACAGACCCTCCCCTATTTGAACCTCAGCCAAAACCTTGACAGCAGCTTGTCAGAGAACTTTGGCCAGAAGCCCCCAGCAAAGGCATGCCTGGAGTCCTGACTCATGGGAACTAAGAAATAATATATGTTCACCATTTCAAGTCACTAAATTTTAGGGTGATTTGTTATGCAGCAGTGGATAATTAATATACCCTGTAAACAGTAGATTAAATTTAAGTAGAATGGCACATGAAGCCTCAACTTAAACACTAAATTGTCTCAGAAGCCGTTCAAAATCCTCCTGTCTGAGGATTCTGAGGCCCTTATTTTCTCATGCTTCCCTACTAGGCTGTAAACTACTTAACTAATATCATGAAAGCTTATACCATGAGTACTTGTTATTATGCCAAAGTTGTAAGTCACTTAATCTTTAAAACAAACCCAGAAAGTAAATACTATTATTACCCTCATCTTACAGATGAAGAAAATGACCCTCAGAGGGGTTAGGTTGCCCAAGGCTTCAGTAATTATGAGAAAATGCCAGGAAACGTGCTTCCAAAGTTTACATTTGTAACAATTATGCTGTGCAACTCTAAGAGTCTTGCTCAAGTTCATAAACATTAAGTAGATTCAAACCTAGGTAGCTGAACACCAGACATGAAGTTTTTAAACATTACCCTCTCCGGTGCCTTCTACCCCTAGGATAATAAGTTGAACATACCTCACCTGGGAGGTCAGCAGGGTCTACCTACCTGTAAACACTAGGCTGGCATTTTCCAGTTCTTCTTGGGGAACTTTGAAGCTGAAGGATTCGTTATAGAAAGGATCAATTGTGCCTTTTAAGAAGGATGTCTTCTTTGTTTTCACAAGCTTGAGTCCATGTACCAGCTGGACTTTCACAAAGGGGTCTGAGAATAGGATACAATATCACAGAATGTTACAGATCATGAAACCCATCCATCCATCCATCCATTCAACTTCTCATCCATTCATTCTTTCACTCATTCATTCTTCTTTCCTTCTTTCCGTCCATCCATCCATCTTCCCAGCTATCTGACAGCCCAACTACCTACCCATCCTTTCATCTATTTTTCCCTCAATCCACCCATTTTCCCATCCACACCTCCTTTCATCATCCATTTTCCCATCTATTTTTCATTCCTCCTTTTCCCTTCCTCTCTTCCTCCAGCCACCCTATATTTATTGAGCTCCTCCCATGTGTTAGGCATTTTACAGATAAACAAACAGAAGACTCAAGATGAGAAATAATTTGCTCGAGATGTGGCTAGTGGAGAAAGAGCCAGACCCAGAGCCTGGCCTGGCTTTCTGTCCTGGAAACCCATCATCATGCCACAGAGTAGAGGTGGCAGAGTTATAACTACCATTTTTTTTTACCACTTTATAGCTTATGAAGAGATTCATGTACATTATCTAACTGAACATTGTTTAAACAGCCCAATGAGATGAATACTGTTATTATGTTTTTCAGATGGAGAAATTGAGGCTTTTAGAGGTTAAGTAACTTCCCCAAGACACATTATTTGCAAGCAGTAGAGAATGGGATTTGGTTTGAGGCAGTTTGACTCTGAAACCCTTAAATCATGTTATCATACTGACTCTCCCGCTGTGGTGAGTCTGAAACTCTCCAGCCTTCACACCATTCCTTCCACTGGCCTCTTCAAAACCTGTTTTTTTGTAAAGTAGTTTTTGGGAATGCAAGCTGTTTTCTAAATTCAGCTGTCACCTTATAGCAAAAGTAATTTATTTTAGCCATTGCACTTAGAGAAGACAGTATTTCCCACCACTGAGCTGAAGAGATCTCAGAGACCACGGCTGCTTTCATGATAATATCCTTGCCGTCTTGAGAGAAGCTACTTACAGATGGAATGTAATCTGTTCCAGTTCATTAAAAGTCATGTTTGAATTTGGTTTGCTATAAAATAGACACTTTAAATATAACAGTCTTTTCAAAACTGGGATTTATAAAGATTTATGGTATACTTGAAATGAGTGGGGAAAAAACCTTAGGGTGCATATGCCACTCTCACAATTAGGATTCATGGACAATGCACACTAATGCCTCCTGGAGGATAGTGTCTTTATTGCAGGCATAGCAACTGGAAAGGCAAGCCACTTCCTCTGGGCTGCGTGTGTACAAAGGGATCTAGATTACCGTAGTTATCATACCTGGTCTCCGTCAAATCCCCAGTTCAAATGGGGTTATGTCTGAGGTGGCATCATTTACCTGCCTCATTTTAAAAGATATCTGATTATTTATTGTTCCTCTTGAAATAATATCTAGTTCCATAATGTGGTGCAGTGAGGGCTGCCCAAAGTCCCTACAGCCCATGGCTGTGGGATGGGGGAAAGAGATGATACAGCACTTAAGATACCTTGCATAATGAAAAGGCAAGCTAACAGCTGTGCTACCATCCCCAGAGAAAGTTGTCTACAACTCTGAGAGCATTCAGGGACTTGTGACATAACTAGGGGAGCTGAATGCCCTCCCCAGAAGCCCCTGTGTCACAGGAGCTCTTGTCCTGACTGAAGACGGCAGCTGAGAGAGGACAGAATGGAAACCGGCAAATATAGCGCACGGTGGAAGGAGCTGGATAGGAGGTCATGTAGGAAGCTCCTGGTCAGGATTTAAACTAAGGGTAGGCAGAGAGAGTAAGGCTGGTCCACCAGGAGAGCTGAGAGTACCTAGCAGTTGTGCCAGTCTGTAGTGAACAGGGCAGCCCTGTGAGAGATTCAGCCATGCCGCCTGTAGTGAGGGAGGAGCTACATCTGTTCCTCTGAGGATCTGGCCATGCAGCCCAGTGTAGGGAGGAAGCAGCAGCCAAGAAGCAGAGAACGGCATGCTGCCACTGACTGTGCCTGCTCTAGCTGACTCCGAAGCCACCAAGGATTCTGCCTTGTAAGATGCTGACCTGCTGCCCCTCAGACCTGGACTCTCTGGACTCTTGGGACTCAGGACATACAGAAAAGTCACTCTCTTGGGACTTGTGCCTTATTGGACTTTACCATGATCCAGTGCAACACGGCACATGCTTTCCTAGACCATTACACGGAGGCTGACGACAAGGTACCCCAGATCCTGAAGGAGAGAGCTGCTGCGAGAGGATGGAGACTTTGAAACCCACAAGTACATTCCAGAGGGGATGGAGACCTGTTTGCACAGCCAGCTTAAGGACAGATAAGGATACGGGGAACCAATGGGCTTGGTTTTGGCTTATAGCCTGGTGTGGAGCAAGGAAAGTGCTGGTAGAACACTCATGGGAGAACAGGGCTCTGAGCAGGAGTGCTCCCAGCCCCCAAGGTCTCACTCCTGTAAATAACCTGTTTCCACGAACTGTTGGGTCATGCGACAAGGCAGCACGTGCACTGGCCCCACTTTGCTTGGTTATAGTTCTGGATACTATCTATCCTCATAGGGCCTTATCTTTTTTTTTCTTAATCCTTATCTGAGGATGTGTTTATTGATTTTAGAGAGAGAGGAAGGGAGAGAAAAAGAAACATCACTGTGAGAAACACTGACTGGTGGCCTCCTATGCACACCCCAAGCGGATATCAAACCTACAACCTGGGATGTGCCCTGACAGGGAATTGAACCTGAAACCTTTTAGAGCACAGGACAACACTCCAACCCGCTGAGCCACCTGGCCAGGGCAGGTCTTATCTTATTAACACTATCCAGGATGCAGAAAAAAAGAAAATTGGGTCCTTTGTGTGAAAAAGAAAAAAACAGAGGCCCCGTTGAAGAAACGGGGAAGGAGGGAGGGAGTCACACCGCACCTGAACCTTGGCTCACATCTGTCTGAAGAAGTTGCTTGGCTCGAATGACGTCGACGTTTAGTCTCCCAGCACTTGGGAGGTAATTCAGTGACAGAAGCAGCTCCCCGAGCTCCACTTCATTCTGCAGAGACAGGAAATAGCTGAGAAGTTGCTTTTTTTCTTTCATTTTGCACCTACCATGCAGGAAATTGATCCCAGAAGCTCACAATCGGGCTTCTATGGATGGATCAGGTGACAGAGGGTGCCTCTTCCTTTGACTTCTTTTAGTCTCTGACCCAGATTTTTTTCCCCTCACAAAGTTTTTCTGCTCTTATAACACTTAACAGCAGCAACGACATAGTGATGACAAAGGCATCAATGATGATAGTAAATAAATACCACAGGTCAATCAAGTATTGTGCTAGCCACTTCACATGTAATGACTGGTTCAGTCTCTATAATGAGTCTGTGAGATGTGTCATTCCCATTTAACAGATGAGGAGATAGGCTCAGAAGGGTTAAATACTTGTCCAGAGCCAGAGAGCTGGAAAGTGGTTGTGCTGGCATTTGGACACAGGGAGACTTAATTCCAGATCTTCTGACCACTGTGGTTAATAATCTGGATTTTTAAAATTAGTGAGGATTCTCCTTACAAATAACATCACCCTCACTCATTTGCATTCTTCGTTTTGTGTGTTTGTGTGTTAAGTGGGAAAGACGATGTTAGCTTCCCCTTTAGGCAAAACCGGTATGTATTCTGGCCCCCTAGAAGCAGGGAACACCCCTCCACTTCAAATAAAAAAGAGAAATATTATTTTTTGCAAGAATGAGATATTTGGTATTTCAGAAATAATACTGACATAATCATTGTGGGAATGTTAGACCATTGCTATGATTTACAATGGACAATTATTATCTTGATCAACATATGATGAGAAGCTCCATGATCTTCAGGACTTAGGATACCAAAGTCATATCTTAACCCAGCCCTGGAAAGTGGAGGGTCCTCACTTTCTCTGACCCAGAATGTGTGACACATATGAACAATGGCAACTACATGGCATCAAAAACTGCAGCTCTAAACAACCAGGAGGCAAAACTGTTCCTGAAAGGTTCCTGAAGCCAGTGTCTTCTTAGCTTCTCTTCCCTAGAAGATTCTACATTTAAACGCTGACCAGAAGCCAACTGGTAAGAAACTCAGGCTATGGAGAAAGCAAGACCAGCTATTCCTCAACCTGACTCCTCCCCTGAAGAACCATGGAATTCATGGCGAACTTTATGGACATTTATAAAGTATTGGCATATTAAATTTACATCAACCTGGGGAAATTTTATCCCCCCCACTCCCAACTCCCCACCTCCAGGGACATTTGGCCAAGTCAGGAGACATTTTTGGTTGTCACAAGTGGGAAGAGGGTTGCTTCTGACGCTTCGTGGGCGGAGGCCAGGGATGCAACTAAGCATCTTGCAAAGTGCAGGGCACCCTGGCTCCCAACACAGAACGGTCTGGCCCCAAACTTCAATAGTGCCGAGGCTGAAAAATCTTAGTTAAATCTATAAATCTTGGGCTGGTTCAGACTCTTACACATGATTCTAGCCTGAACAAGTGTTAAAAGCAACCAAGGGCTGAATTTTTCTCTAGACTGGAAAAACTCAGAGCACCAGCTACAAGCCAAAGATCAAACTTCGATTTCCATCCTTCCACTTCCTCCTAGGGCTTCCTTTGCTGAGAACAGACACCCAGGCACCGGGCAAAATTTCTCCCAGTAAGTAGGCTCAGCTGCCCCAAGGAGAACAGACCGCTCATTCTGAAAGGATCTCCAGCTCTTTGAACTCTCCCTTCCATCCAGATTTAGTCAGATAAGGTTGTCCTGTCAGACCTGGAATAATTTGGTCCAAAGTTCTAGGTTTAAAGAGGAGAACTGAACCAAGCCATTCTCTCACTTCCCTGCTAACACCTCCATGGCTCTTAAAATGAAATCCAAAATCCTTAGTCTAGTCTGCAATAGTGCCATTTTGGGCTGGGGGGTGTCATCTGTGCATTGTAGGATGTTTAACAGCAGCCCTGGTCTCTACCCCCTAGATGCCAAAAGCCTACTACCCCCAAGTTGTGACAATCCAAAATGTCTTTAGACATCACCAAACGTCCCCTGAGGGAAAAATCACCCAGCTGAGAACCACGGGGCTACCAGTATGGAAACAATTTGGCCCTGCCTACATCTCAGAGCTCAACCAGCAGCCACATCAGCCTTCTTTCTCTTTCTCAAAACAGAAGACATTCTGGCCTCAGGGCTGGCACCTGAGCTGTGCCCTCAGCTTGGAAACCTGAAATGTCACCTCCTCATGAAAGGTTTCCACCAGCACCCAATGGAAAAAGAATTCCCTGCTCCATCGCTTTCCACCACACCTTGTTTCATTTCTTTCGTGGCACTTTGTCTTTATCGGATATTTTTTCATTTTCTGTAAAGGCAAAGACAGTGTCCATCTCTCCACCACTACACTCACAGCACTCAGACAACTTCGGCAGATGACCGTGAGGACCAGCTGTGCAGCCCCAACACAGTGGCTCTGTTGCCACATCACGGTCCCAGAGGAGTCACGGGCATGATGTCTGCCACCTGCCCCATCCAACCTCCAGAGACTGGAGGGAGAGGGGGGAGAAGGAACTGGGAGCCACTTCTACTTTTTTCCCTTCTCAAGGCAATGTCGCAAATAAACAGGCGTCGTTTCCTTTTTCAAGATCTTGATGAGCTTAATTTGGTTGAACCACGCGGGGTAGCTTGGGAGAACTGAAATAGATTGTAAATTACTCAAATGAATCCAGAAGGCACCCTGCAAGCTCCTAGCAGCCGGCTTGTGTAAACGCTCCGCTCTCTTCCCAGACTAAAATGTTCCCTCCCTGCAGCCTTTGAACGCAGCTAAGTTCTAATCAATAAAAAAGAAATCAAAGAAAACCATTTGGGACAAAAGGCACTTTCTGGGGAAAACAGCAGCCCAGCTCTCCTCCCCCTCCATACTTCCTTTGAAGTGCTTCTAAAGGGCTCTCGGAGCAGAGGGTTTCAGGTGTGTGCACACAAACACAACTTTTACCGAGGTGGGAACACAGCTGCTCGGAGCCCCCCGCCTTTGTTCCCAGGGTTGGGAGAAACAGTGCGCCTCCATGTACCACGCAAACAACATTAAAACAGGAATGCATTTTTTAAAAACAAGATCCAGTCAGGATCCCAGCACTTTACACCTTCCATCAAGTGCTCTCTTGCCTCTAGCCCAGCCCATTCAGGGTTTTCCCAGTCCTTGTCCACAGGCCAAACATGCCGCGCTGACAATACAGGCAAATTCTGACATCTCCCCACCCCCTTTCAACTTAAACAGACACGCATTTTCCATGGTACTGCCTAGACACGTGGAGTATAATTTTAATATCTACATAGAATATTCCATTAGGCTAAAACTATAATTTATTTGAACCCTTTCCTATGGTTAGGTACTTAGGTTGTTTCTAATGACCTAAAATTGGGCACTTTGATATATAAATAAATATATATACACATATATAAGCATATATATATTTAAGATTATATCATTTTAATAAAACCCATGCGATCGCTAGGTCAAAGAATATATCAAGAAATATAAAAAATACCCAGGTCTTTTCCTGCCACTCAATGTGAATATGAACTGACAGAGCACTGGCCAAAGGGCTGGACTGACTTCACAGCCACTAACAGAGGGACAGGGCAGGGCCAGCACCGGGTGTTAGCATTCTGACAAATGGCCTCGATCAGTGTGGTTGTTAAAATATTTTTTGTTTGCATTTCTTTGAATATCTAGTCATGTATCGATTTAATTGCATTTCCTGTTTTGCATGGAAACATTGACTTTCTGATTTCCAGTGTGAGGTCAACGCCCCTCATCAATCGACATGCACACATTGGGACTACAAGACACATCTGGCACTGGCTTGTCGCCGTCTGCTGCTGTCAGGCTGTCTGACGATTTCTGTCCACTGGCTCCCTTATTGTGACTTAGCTTGCATTTCCCTGACTGCTTAAAAGGTTGAGCATCTTTTCTTGCTTATCAGCTATTCTCTACTTTAAAAATCCTGTTTGTTTCATATTGCCTATTTTTTTCTATTGGATATCTGTCTTTCTTTTACTAATATATAAAAAGGCCTTTAAATATTATGAATACTACTAAATTATTCACCAGTTATGTGTTGTTATGGGTTGAGTTGTGTCTCACCAAAATCCATGTGTTTAAGTCCCAACCCCCAATAGTTCAGAATGTGACCTTATTTGAAAATAAGGTCCTTGCAGATGTAGTTAGGATGAGGTCACGCTGGAGGAGGGTGTGCCTCTAATCTAGGATGACCAGGGTCTTTATAAAAGAGGGGAACTTGGACACAGCTGTGCACACAGGGAGAAGGCCATGCGAAGACTAGAGTGATGCCGCCACAAGCCAAGGAACTACCAGAAGCAAAGAGAGAGGCTGGAACAGATCCTTCCAAGAACCTTCAGGGGGAGCGTGGCCCTGTCGACCCCTGGATCTCGGACTGCTAGACAGTAAATTTCTGTTTAAGCCATTTAGTTTGTGGCCCTTTGTTACAATAGCCCTAGCAAACTAATATATGTGTGTACAAACATATTCTCCCAGTTCGTGGGCTGTCCTTAACTTTTTTTTTTTTAACTGTATTTTCCGATGAGCAGAATGCACAGTTTTATTGCAGAATGCATCCATCCATCCTTTCCCTCTATGGTCCACACTTTATGGCCTTTCTAGAAGTGCTTTGCTACATTAAAATCATAAAGATAGCTTCCTTTTTATCCTTCTAAAACTTAAAGTTAGGCCTTGTTAATGTTAAATCCTTGGACTGCCTTGATTTTGGCGTATGGTGTGAGATAAGGCTCTGTTTTCATTTTTGAGGCAGTGACCTTCATTTCTCCTGTCTTTTTGCCCCATGAGGCTGTACACTCCTTGAGGGTGGTAATCTTACATTGCTTCTGTCTGTCTCCCCCGGTACAGAACACACCCCTGGGGAATGCTGGCCAAGAGAAACATTTGTCCACATCCTTCCTAAGAAACTACACCTTCCAGGGAAGATGCGAGAGAAGCCTGATCTTTTGACATCTGAGAGTTTATGTCTAGGACTCGATGGCTATCCAAATTAGATCAACCTACTTCAGATCCACTCAAGCTTCTCAAAAGAGATATTGATTCCATCCTAAAGTGGGCTCCCAGTGTGGCAGGGATAGCTGTTTATCAGAGACTGCTCCAGAACATGCAATGTTTCAATACACACTAAAATGATGGGCACAAAGCCTTGCCTCCAGCTACCCAGTGTTCACAATGAAAGACCAACAGCGAACAGATTATGTTAGGGTGAGTCCCCCGCGTGCAGTAGCAGTGACTGACAGGACAGACCAGGGCATTTACGAAGCAGCAGCTGGGAGAAAAGCTCTGCCAGCTAAGGGAGGGCTCTAGAGCCAGCAGGGGCCAGCCCCCAAACCCTTCTTTCACCTGCTCATTCCATGTCTGCATAGAGAGCCCCTTACGTTTCTCTGTGTCTCACCCAACGGCAGATGCAGCCCAACTACCCAGTCAAAAGATATTTCTAGAGTACCTCCCACATATCAGGCACAGGGCTAGCACACAACAGGTGGGATTCATGACCCACTGACTGGGTGATTGTACCAGGCACAAAGGGCAAAGCAGAGGACAAGACAGGCAAGGTCCCTGTAATGCAGCTCCTGAGAGTAAACATTATTTAATTATTATGCATAACTAATAATGGGATGATTTAATCAGCACTGTGGTGGGTGCTATGGGAACTGACCTTCCTAAGACTCCCCTGTAGAAGCAGGAGCAGGAGTCAGAGGGCCCAGGGACATGGCACACACCCTGAACAACTGAGAAGGGCCAACGTGAACCAGTGAAGAAGGTACAAGGGCAGGTGGGCTGGGGAGCAAAGCTGAGGCTGAGGAAAAGACAGGTTTGCTCATGCCTTTGTGCCAGGTAAGGAGTTTGGACTTATCCTGGGGAATAGGGAGCCAGGGAAGGCTTTAGGCAGAGAGTCACATAATTAGACGTGCGTTTTTAAAAGATCCCTCTGGCCCTGGCTGGTGTAGCTCAGTGGATTGAGCGCGGGCCTGTGAACCAAGGGATGGCGGTTCAATTCCCAGTCAGGGCTCATGCCTGGGTTGCGGGCCAGTTCCCGGCAGGGGACACACAAGAGGCAATCATACATTGATGTTTCTCTCCCTCTCTCCCTCTCTCCTTCCCTTCCCCTCTAAAGCTAAATAAATAAAATGTTAAAAAAAAGATCCCTCTGGCTGCACTCTTTCCTCTTCTGATGGTTCTAGCTGTCTTTCACTCTTTCATTCATGTTGTAATTATTCACTTCTCTGCAGCCCTAGTAGCAAACTCTTTCAGGAGGCTATTTAACTTTTCATGCACTATAATTTCTGTGGGGACAGACTGCATCTTCTATATTCTCACCCATCTCTCCTTTGTGCCCTAGTAACTGAAAGTGGAGAGGCTGGTGTGGGTTGAATTCTGCCTCCCAAAAAGACATGTTGAAGTATCTATGGATGTGACGTTATTTGGAAGTAAGAATTTTGCAGGTGTAATCAAGTTAAGATGAGATCATACTGGAGTATGGCAGACCCTAAACCCAATATGAACAGTGTCCTAATAAGAGAGACAGAGAGGAAGACACAGAGAGGGAGTAGGGACATAATGTGCTCACAGAGGCAGAGATCGAGGTGATCCAGCTACAAGTCAAGGAACGCCAAGAAGGGCCACACCACAGCAGTTAGGAGAAAGCAGTTAGGAGATGATTATGATGGTGTTGATGCTGCTGCTGCTGATGTTAATGATGATGTTTGTAATTTTGATGATGATAACATTGAAGATGACGATTATGTTTATGACAGTGTTGATAATGATGATGATGGTGGTGATGATGATGATGGTGTTGATGATGAAGATGATGGTGGTGATGATGTCACTGATAACAGTAATGATGCTGATGCTGATGATGACGATGGTGATGATGATACTATTGATGATAACCAACATTACTAAGAGCACAGTACCTCCATAACACAGAGTTTTGAGTGCTTTCCTTCATTTTCCCATTTAATCTTCACTACAACCCTCTGGGAGAGGGACTACTATTATCCTCATTGTACATATTAGGTTCATGCCTGACATCACACAACAAGCAGGTAGCATGGCCAGGAGATTGTACAATAATAATAGAACAACAATAAAAAATAAATAAAGTTATTCTGAAAGAAAAAAATTTTTAAAAAGGTATGTCCAAAAAGTATCCAGCCATGCACTATGGGAAAAAAGACATTCACTGAAGAAGATACAAGATACAAGAGACATTGTACATAGGACAATACACCTTAGTCCCCTTCAAAGTAGGCATCTTGGGACCTCACACAGTTCTCCCAATAGCCATCAGCTGCCCCATCATATTTTCCTGAATCTCATCCATGCTCTGAAATCTCTGCCCTTTCAAAGGTGATTTTAGTTTTAGGAAAAGCCAGAAGTAACAGGGTGCCAAATCTGGGCTGGAGCGGGGCTGCATCACCTGGGTGATTTGATGTTTTGCCAAAAAACTCTGCAAAGACATGACACATGGGTGGGCGCATTGTTATGATGAAGCTGCCCATCACCAGTTGCCCACAGCTGTGGCCTTCTGAATCATCTGCATAGTTTCCATGGAGGAATGTTCAAGCTTAATGCAAAATGCAATGCAGATGCACTGCTCTACTTGCTTAGTCATTTTGAATGCGATGGCCACACAGTACACATGCTCACTCAACAGTGTCTACTCCCACTGACTAGAACAATGAAGTCATCATTGTTCACACATGCACATTCCAGTCCACTCTCCTTGGCTGCCAGGTTACATCGATGTCACGCAAACCGTTCTCGTTATATTAACAATGGCTGGACTTTTTCCAGACCTCAGATATTTGTTCTTTGCCTTCAGTTCTTGGCACACAGCTCCTAAAATCCTTGGACTCTCCGGAGTGATAAGAGTGTCTTCTGTATGCTAATGAGATTACTGATGGCTAGAGTTTTCTAGATAGCTTCAGGATGGTGACTGGTTACCAGAAAGACTAAGGCATGATTACAGGACTGGAACTCTCAGCCCCAACCCCCATCTTCCAGGGAGGAGAGAGGAGCTAGAGGCTGAGTTCAATCATCAATGGACATGATTTAATTAATCATGCCTACATAATGAAACTTCCATAAAAACCCCTAAATAACAGAGTTTAGAGAGCTTCTGAGTTGATGAACATAAAGGTGCTGGGACTGGAATGTGCTCAGAGAGAGAAGGGGAGCTTGGCACCCACCTCCCTTAATACCTTGCCCTATGTATCTCTTCCATTGGGCTGTTCCTGAGTTGTATGCCTTACAACAAACTGATAGTAGTAAGTAAAGTGCCTTGCTGAGTTCTGTGAGTCATTCTAGCAAATTATAGAACCCAAGGAAGAGGTCACAAGAACCCAATGTGGGTGACAACCTAGGACTTGTGATTGGCATCTGAACTGGGGGCAGTCTTCTGGGACTAGGCCCTTCCCCTGTCATTCTGAGCTAACTCCAGGCAGTTAGTGTTAGAGTTGAACTGAACTGCAGGACACTGAGGAGTGTCTGAAAAATGGAGAATTTGTAGGTGTGGGGAAAAAAAACATGTATTTGGTGTCAGAAGTGTTATAAAAGCAGCTTACAGGGTATGAGCCCAAGGAGGCTGACTCCAGTTTGTGAGCTCTTGACAACTATGTTATTTGGCTTTCACGCTCACTTTCCCCCAGTGAAAACTGAATCTTGGAGAAAGATAACTTACCGGTCACCCAGTGAGTGTCCCCTGTGGTAATTCTACTGCCCGGCCTATGTGCTCAGTAAATATTTATTGAATGGATGAAGGTGTAAATGGTGGAGATTCAAACTGGTCAATCAGACTTCAGAGCCCACCCTCTCACCTAGTCCAGGGACTGGCATGAGGTAAGAGTCTAGTACAACAACTAATTGATTTAAAGGGAAAGAAAGAAAAGCACAAGCCATCCCTTGTAGCTACTTACCTTTCTTTATCTGTTGCCCTTAGAGGCCCTCCCTGTTCATGAAAAACTGCACTGTCCATCTATTCAGAATCTCTGCCCTTTTCTTCTGGAACCTCTTTAGGATGGTTTGGGTGGGGCTAACCCTGGGCATTTGACCCCCCACCCCCAGCAGAGTACCCCCTCCTCTCCCTGGCCAGGTGATTGGCTCACAAACAGCCATGTGATCAAACCAGCCAATTCGAGTTCCTGCCCATGAGGGGTGTGGGAGGCCAAATTCTAATATGACCCCCAAGATTGGAGCCCTCTGGTTCTCACTTGCATGGAATAATTGCCCAAGGTCACACCACTGGAAGTGACTGGGCTGACTGTGGCTTGAGGGTTATGGGACTGCAGGGCCATGCTCTTGACCTCCATAGACACCACTGTATACACGTGCCAGGTTCTATGCTTTGAGGCTCCTGTGAACTAGCCTTCTGACGGCCCAGGCAAACCCTCTGAAGTAAGTACTGCCGCAATCAGTGGTGCGCTGGTAAGTGTTTAACTCTCCGGGGGGAAAGGCTCTGATTTGTAGCATTTGCCAATTTCATACTCAGTGGCTGATTTCAAGCTAGCAACATGAACTCAGCAGCATGAAAAATACCTGAAAAATTAACAACGGGCTGTGAGCCAGTATAAGCTGGCTTTAACACACAATCCTCATTTCATAGAGGAAGAAACTGAGCCTTAGGGATGGTAAGGCAACTCTCCTGGGTGCGCATCTGTAGAGGGTGGCAAAGCTGAGACTTCAGTCAGGTCTGTGTGACTCCAGGGCTTGTGCTCTTAGCCACAAGAGATCCCTTCCCTTGGTGGGTAAAGCTGTGTGGCACAGCGGCAAGACCTCTGGCCTGGAAGTTGGGCAACCTAACTCTAGTCTCACTTCTGTCACTGAAAGCTGTGTGACCTTGCATAAGACACTGAACTTCTCTGTGCTACCAGTTTCTCCTCTATAAAAGAGGGCTGGTCCAAATCACCTCTGGCTCCCCTTCTAGTTCACATTATAACTAGAAATCTAAAGCTCATGTTGAGGACTGAAATGTAAACTCTGTTTCTATTTCAGGAGAAGGAAAACAAGAAGGACCACATAAAAAAAACCTTCTAGCTTACGCTGCCTTTTAAGGTTCTGGCCTGAGCCCAGCCCTGACTGCACAGGGCTGCCCAGACTCTGCTTGTCACCAAACCCTGGGCAGCAAACCTTTCAGCACACACACAGAGGCCAGGACTCTGCCAAGAGGGTCAGGGCTGACAGCAGCTCAGGGCAAGTGAAAGAGATTCTCATTTACAAAACTGATGTCTGCCTTGTCAAGGGCCTTGCCTGTTATGGTATCAGGTAGTGAATGATCTCAAAATTCAAAATGCAGCCAGGAAAGGCCACAGGCATGAGTCACTCCTGGCAGTTTCCAGGTACTGGGTCCAATCAGCACATAACTCTGGGCGCTTAGAATCATCTATAATTTTTCCTTTAAAAAAAATGTCCTAAATTCCTTCTATCATCTGTCTGGGGCATGGTTAAAACCAAAAGTAGCCTATATTGAAAGTCAAGTCGGATTCTAGGGTCAATTCCTCAATCTCAATTGCTCCCAACCTCGCCTTCCTCTTTTTGATGTCCTCCCTCCTCAGATCCTTCCCCCAACCTCCAGTACCAGTCACCACTCTGCATTCTTACACACCCGGGGCTCTGCCTGCACGATCCTGGTTTATCAGGAGGTGATGCAGTGGTGCAGAGTGAGTGAGGGCCCAGCCTCTGGAGCTGGACAGCCTAGATTAAAATCCCAGTTGCAGCCTTGCATATGTCCCTTAATGCCTGCCTCAGTTTCCGCATGTATAAAATGGGATGATGATTAAAATTGGATGATTTAAATGAGATGATGATGCCCTTGGCCAGGTGGCTCAGTGGGTTGGAGTGTCATTCCATACACCAAAGGGCTGCAGTTCAATCCTGGTTGGGTGCTTCCGGGAGGAAACCAATCAATGTTTCTCTCTCCCTCCCTCCCTCATGTCTTCCTTCCCTTCCTTCCCTCCTTTCCTTCCCTCTCTCTCTAAAAATCAATAAATATATCCTTGGGTAAGGATTTTTCTAAAAACCTATAAAATGGGACGAGGATAGGTGATAGAACACCATCATCCCATCGTGCCTGGCACACAGTGAGTGCTGTGGAAGAGACTCAGTTATCCGCACAGTTATCATCGCATGCTCCCTTCCCCTGTCCCGCGCTGTGCGCATTATTATCCCTAATTCACAGGTGAGGGGGGCTGGACCTGAGTTCACGCTGCTGGTAAATGGTGAAGCGGGACCTTAATGAGGTCAGTGTCACCCCAAAGCTAGCACTTTTTACATAATGATATTTATTCGATTCAAAACCCATCTACCAAGTTCTTTGCCAAAGATACTGAGAATAAACAACGAAAAAAGCTGATGTTATGGAGGCTCTGGCCAAGCCTTCAGCTGTGTGTTGACAGGATGTGGAGGGGGTTTTTCCAGCTGACCCCAAAACTGTCTGCCTGGGACCAAAGCTGGGGATGAGGGAGAGGTGCCAAGGAACAAGCAACAACTAAGGCGGCCCTCTGGAATTCTTTAAGGGGCAGAGACCAGGTCCTGCAGTATTCACACCATCCTCGCTCCCTGCCTTTGTAAGCAGAGGGAGAGGCACTGGCTGAGTGGGGAGAACTGGGGATTGTCCTGGCCCACCCAGCAAAAGCTGACAGTAGCTGCCGGGTCACTCACAAAGAGCGGATGCTTCTACAGGAAGGGGAGAATGGCGCTTTTCTCTTTGGGCATCTACTTAGCCAGGGGCCTTGCTCATTGCTCAGCACCTTCCCAACCAGTGGAAAGGAAAATGGAGAGGTGGCCAGCAGAGAGAAGGGGGAGCATGGAAGACCCTGCACTTGGAGCCCTGGAGGTGGCAAGAGTAAGTATGGTGGCGATGCTGAAGGTGCCACCTGAGCTCCAGCCCTGACCATATCACTGCAGAGACTGCCGAGCTCCCTACTGCCAGCCCTGCATCTCTCGCCCTGAGGAGTCTCTCCGCCACCAGAGTCCTTTCCTCTGGTGTCCATGAAGCAGGCTGGGGGAGCCTGTGGAATAAAAGGCTCCTGTGCCTGCTGAGAGCTGGTGGACAAACACCCCAGTGTGCTCACCCCTCAGGCAGGCCACACGGAGTACCCAGGAGGATGGATCACAGTCCAGTTGCTCACAGTGGTAATTTATCTGCTAACGTGGCTTTTATTACAGGTCTCATTCCCCACCCCTTCCCTTCTGGTTTTTCTTGGCATCACCCCTACTCCCAAGTAAAAAACTCGCACTCACATCTTGGTCTCAGGGTCTGTTTCTAGGGGAGCCCAACCTAGGACAATCGATGACTTTCCCATGGATCAGTGAGTCCCAGAGAAGGTAGCTGGGTTTGGACCCTCTGACCAGGGCCCATCCTCTACAGCAGCTCCCCTAGTGATGGGACCACATCAGTAAGAGGCCATGGGACCCACTCCCAGCACCAGGGAAAACCCCACCCACTGCCAGGACCTTCCAAATAGTTGACATTTGCCAGCTTGTGAACCCGTCTGCCCAGGTTCTTCAGTGGGGACATTCACCAGAGAAGCAGCAGCAATAACAAAGAGAACTGCAGCGGGGCTGCTAAGTTAGGAGACATTGGCCCCTTTTCCCCTTATACCACACTCCTCCAACTTCAAGGCCCCCACTGGTGATGATCAGCTGGACCATGGGTGTAGTGCAGAGCCACCTTCCACCAAGTGGGTGAGGGCAGGACTGGAAGGAGAGCAGGTCCATGAGAATCCTCCCTGGACTCTGGGACTTTAGGAAGAGAGGATCCCTTTCCAACCTGTGTGGCCGGGCTGGTAGGAGGGAAGCCTGGGACAACTCGTGGCCACTTTTGCTTCCCCCTGGGAAGTGCCCTCCTGAGAAGAAAGGCAATGGAGGAAGGCGGAGCTGAGAAACACTGCAGCTGAGGACTCCCAGGACACAACCAGAACCCCACCCAGCGGTGCCTGGAGCCCACACCAGCACACACCTTCTTCCTCTTTGGCCAAAGCGAGTTGGAGAGGGGCTCTGCCAGTTTTAACCAAGATTGCTCATAAAAACAGACATTCTATAGGGGATATAAAGTACAGCACACGGAATATAGTCAATAATATTGCAATTACTTTGTACGGTGCCAGGTGGGTACTAGAAATATCAGGGGGAACCCTATAAAGTGTATATGATTAGCTACCCACTAAGCTGTTCTGAAATTAATACAGAACAATACTGAATGTAAACTGTAATTTAAAAATTAAAATTTAAATTAAAAATAGATATTTTGGCGGCCACCCAAGAAAGTAAATCTCTTTACTTCAGAATCATACAATTCTTTTTTTTTAAGGCATCACTACACTTTGATAGTTAAAAAAAGTCTTTTTTTTTTTTTAAAGACATTTTTAATTTTTATTTTTAGAGGAGGGGAATGGAGGGAAAAAGAGAGTGAGGGAAACGTCGAGTGCAAGAGAAACATCTATCGGCTGCCTCTTGCACGTGCCCCAGCCAGGGACCCTGCCTGTAACCCAGGCATTTGCCCTGACCGGGAAAGGGACCAGTGACCTTTTGCTTTGCAAGACATGCCCAACCCACTGAGCCACACCTGTCAGGGCAGAATCATACAATTCATTTTTCCATTCCTTGACGAAAACAGCTGTTCCCACACTGACAGCTGTCTTAATTACCAAATCAGACTGTCCTTTGGCCATTTCCAAAAACCCAGTCAATGTGGTGCTCCTGAGAAAAGTTGCGAGAACACCCCTCCGACTCTTAAGGCTTTCTTTCCTAAAAGACAGGTTCCGAGCAAAGGCAGGATTCTCCCTAAGGGGACAACACCAAAACTGGTGGAAGGGGAAAACGTGCACATTAATGTGAATATAGTTAATATAAAAATGTGAATATAGTTATGAACAATACAGCCTGATCACGCTCAAGTTACCTGGGGCAGATCAATCTACAAAGTCCTCGAGCAGAACCTTCCCTAGACGGGTTATTTTATTTCTTCTCCTTCCTTCCCTTCCCTTCCCTTCCCTTTCCTTTCCTTCCTTCCTTCCATTTTAAAAACCCCCACTCAAGGACATTTTTTCATTGCTTTCAGAGAGAGAGAGAGAGAGAAAGAGAGAGAGGAAGGGAGAGAGGAAAGGAGAGGAACATTGATGTGAGACAGAAACACAGAAACTTTGATTGGTTGCCTCCCATACAGACACCGGGATAGGGGATAGAACCCACAACCGGAGAATCAAACCTACAACCTTTCAGTTACAGGTTGACGCTCCAACAGAGACTCAGCTGTCAGGGCCCTAAGCAGATGATGATGATGATGATGATGATGATGATTATTATTATCATCCTCACCTGAGGCCATTTTTTCATTGCTTTTAGAGAGAGGAAGGCGGCGGGGGGCGGGGGGGAAAAGAGAGAGAGAGAGAGAGAGAGATTTATGTGAAAGAGAAACACTGATTGGTTGCCTTCTTGTGTGCACCTGACTGGGAACTGAACCCATGATCCTTCGCTCTACGGGATGACGCTCCAACCAACTGAGCCACACAGGCCAGGGCCTAAACAGATTATCACATAGCAGTTATAAGTACGGACTTGAAGTCAGTCTCAGGTTCAAGTCAAGTCCCCATTCCAGCTGTGCAGCCCTGCATAAGTTTCTTACCCTCTCTGAGCCTTGAGGTCCTAATCTATACAATGCAGGTGCCATAACTATCCATCTGGTAGGGCAATGTGAGCATTGCACCCAGGTAATGTGTTCTGGAATGTGGTGAGTACCAGAACACATTTATTGCTACCATCTCTGAATCCTGGCAAAGCAGTGTGCACAGGCTCCAATTCCTAAGCCACAAGGCCCTGAATTCTAAGCACCCAAGGTCTAAAAGGTGTTCCTTTGGACTGAACAAATCTCAGGTTAAAGCAATTTTTCAAAACATAAATATTCAGCATTCCAATGTGCAAATATCACTTTTGATTAAACACATTTTCTTCTTCTGGGCTCAAACCAAACGTTCCTCCTCTGTGAAAAATCTGGCTTGGTAATAAAAGATATTATGCCCCACATGCCTCAAAACTATCCCCAAAGGACTTCTACAAGCCTTTAACCTGAGTCTGCTCCTTCCCCGGATGGCTCTGTCAAACATAATCCTAACGCAGCCTGTACCGGGCACTCAGGCAGCCACAGTGGCTCATTCAACCCTCATGACAGCCCAGTGAATGGAAGAGTCATGTTTCGCACCCACCTGTCCTGCTGCAACAGCCAAACCCTTTCTGCCTTCCACCAACCACCTGGTGCTTCTCGGAATGAGGTCCACAGTTCACCTGCATTCGAACCTCCCAGCACATTCACTAAAGTGCAAGTTCACCCAAGATGTGGGAAACTGGAATCTGCAAGGCTGGGGCCTGGGACGCCTCGTGGTCACAGCTCCTGGGCAACCCTGATGCTTGGGAAAGGCAATGACAGAATGACAGGCGCCCCCAATCTGTCCGACCGCCTGTGTTACAATGCCCCCGAGGCTTGAGCTCAATGCCTTATGGCTGGTGCTGGGCATCAGAGGCTCTGCCTTCACACCGTGTCCCAAGCCAGCCACCTGTCCTGTCCCTGACACCAGACCATCCCCACCTCCCCCTAGAAGGTGGCCGCAAATGGCTCCTAACTGGTGACTCTGCTTCTTTCTCTCTTTTGCGCTCATCATGCTTATTTTGAACATTGTCAAATACAGGACAGCTGAAAGAACTGCACAGGGACCCCCTTTACATACACCACCAAGATTCTACAAGGACAATGATTATTAATAATCCTAAAATATTTGTAAAATATACTATATTTGCTTTATCGCCTATCTAATGATCTTCTTTGAATTTTGAATGCATTTTAAAGTAACTCGCAAACATAGTACACTTCCCCCTAAACACTGCAGCAGGCATATCATTAACCAGAGTTTAATATTTGTTTATGGCTCTTTTTTTCAGATAAAATTTTCATACAGTGAAATGCACGGACCTGAAGTGTACTAGATGGGTCTGACAAGTGCGTACACCTGTGCATCCCAGAGCTCTACCAGGGTGTTGAACGGCCCCCTTAGTCCAGAAACGCCCCTCTTGCCCCTTTCCAGCCAGTCCCCTGCCCCACTCCCCCCGGCCCCCCGTCACAACCACCATTAAGATTTTTTTCACTGTACATTAGTTTCATCAATTCAGACGTCATATAAATGCAATCATATACATGTGCTGTCTTGGATCTGGCTTCTACTTGACATAACATTCATGACACTCCTCCATGCTATTGTCTGTGTCAGCACTTTGCTGACACCTTCTAGGGGGAGGTGGGGATGGTCTGGTGTCAGGGACAGGACAGGTGGCTGGCTTGGGACACGGTGTGAAGGCACAGCCTCTGATGCCCAGGACCAGCCATAAGACATTGAACTCAAGCTCCGGGGGCATTGTAACACAGGCGGTCGGACAGATTGGGGGCGCCTGTCATTGTCTTTCCCAAGCATCCTACTGCTGAATAATGTTTCATTATATGAATAAACCATAGTTTGTTACCCTTTATCCTGTTGATGGGCACCTGGCAATTTCTAGTTTGGGGCTATTATGTGTAAAGTTGCTGTGAATATTCATGTAAAGTTTCTGTGAAGATGTAACATTTTCATTTCTCTTAGATTAACACCTAGGGTTGGCATTGTTAGATATTGTTTAGTTTTACAAGAAACTACCAGAACTTCTTCCTAAGTAGTAACACATTGTATCCTCATGGCACTGTGAGTTCCATTTGCCCTCCCTCCTCACCAACATTTGGTGTTGTCAGTCTTTGTAATTTTAGACATTCTGGATATTGGGTGTGTAGTGGTATCTCACTCTGGTTTTAATCTGCATTTCCCTGATGGCCAATGATACTGAGCACCTTTCCATGTGCTTATAGACAATCTGTATGTGTCCTCATTTGTGAAACGTCAGTTCATAACTGTTGCCCATTTTTAAACTGGGTGTCTTTTATTTTTGAGTTGTTGGGAGTTCTTTCTATGTTTTAGACATAAGTGCCTTGTCTCTGAGTGTGTCCTCAATGATTTCGCTCCAGGGCACCCTTCCTCAAAACTCTCTAAGACTTCCCGTTACATTTAGGAATAAAATCCAAGTCTTTACTTCAGCCAACAAGATCAATGGGAAGCAACCTTTTATACCAATTCAACCTCATCTCCTACTGCTTTCCCCCTCACTCAGTCTACTCAACAGTCAACATGCCACACCAGCTCCTGCCTCGGGGCCCTTGCACCTTCTATACTCGCTGTGTGGAATGCTCTTCTCCTAGACACCCCCCAGGCTTATCCCTCATTCCATCCTGCTCTCCGTTTAAACATCACCTCCTCACCCATCTAAAGAGCTTCCCCATTCTCACCACCCCACCATCCCTCTCTAGTCCCTTATCCTGCTTTATTTTTCCTCTTGACACAGACAATGCCAAGGCAACATTATTATTAACACATGTGTTGCTGCATGTCATGCTGTACTAGAGTGTAAGCTTCATGAGGGCAGGGGGCTCTGTCTGCTTGCTGTAGAGAACCAGTCTAATGTCTTGGTTATGTGACATCATTTTTTAAGTCAAAGAGCCTCAGTGCTACCCTTAGTAGCCTGAACAAGTTACTTAACTTCTCTCTGTTCAGTTGCCCCCTTTGTAAAGGGTCCCAGCGAGGATGAATGAGTTAGAATGTGCATGTCATTTAGGACACCGCTTGGCTCATAGAAGACACTAACATACAGCTATATCAGTAGCCCCAGCCTTTGGGCCACTAAGGACAAGCACCTAACAAATATTTATTGACTACATAAATATTTTATATGTACAATATTTTTATTGCATATTTATTGCATACAATATATTTATTATTGTCCTCAATTTGAGTACTTTCATTTCCAAAAACTACTTTCTCCAGAAAAGATTTTATATCTCGACCAATGCACTGCAAGGAGGGAGGGCAGTAGGTAGCCATGTCTCCACCTGACATGAGCAAACCAAGGCCCACGCAGTCATGGCTGAACTGGTGGAAGGGCTGGAACAGGCATCTCGTCCTTCCTAACGCTCCAGGAGGATCCCACACGTCCACCAGGCATCTAAAGTCTCTACCTCCCTTGCCCTTCTTCCCAAAGCCACAGTCTCAACAGAAAATTAGCTGTCTGTATCCTGGATATTTTTCTGGCTCAAAACAGAGTTGACTGAGGAAATAGCTATGCATCCATGTTCACAGCAGCATTATTCATAAGAGCCAAAAGTGTGCATCAGTGGACAAACAAAACGTGGTCTGTACATACAATGGAGTATCATTCAGCCTTCAAAATGAAGGCAGTCCTGCCACATGCTGCAATATGGATGAACCCTGAGGATGTTACACTAAGTGAAATAAGCCAGTAACAAAAGACAAATACTGTATGATTCCACTCATACGAGGTACCTAGAGGAGCATAGTCATAGAGACACAAAGCAGAATGGCGTTTGCCAGGGGCTGGGGGAGTTGGTGTTCCTGGGGACAGAGCTTGTGTTTTGCAGAATGAAAGGGCTCTGCAGACGGAGGGTGGGGATGGCTGCTCGATGGCGTCAATGTACTTAATGCCACTGAACCATACACATGTAAAATTGGTGCGACGGTAAATTTTATGTGTATTTTACCACAATTACTACGTCTTTAAAAAAAAAAAAAAAAAAAAAAGAGTTGCGCCTACATGGATTTCACGTCCAATGGCCAAAGCATCAATTTACTCCAGTCTGCATGGCTGAGCAGACTTTTAGTGAGCAGTGCAACCCGACACCCATGTCAATCACCCCGCACACTTCATACTTCTGTGTCTTTATTTCCATGATCTGTTAAGCAAACCTTATCAACGAGACCAAAAATTATGCAGTAGCTCCATCAGCTACTAATTTCTTGAATGCGAAGATCAAAGACACACTGTTCAAAGGCACACGATGTCAGGGACGTTCTACCGTGAGCCAGAGGACACCTGCATGCGGGCCCTACCAGCCACCCAACCACAGTTCTCCAAGGCAGAGAATTAGAACTAGACCCTAACAGTTAAGTTACTCCGACCCCAAGCACCAGGAAGTCAGGATGGATGGGAGAACTACAGTGCTGGCTTCCACCCACCACACAATGGCCTCTTCTCCCCCCGCCCACTTCAGCTGACCAGCCACGTGTGTCGGTGAAGGCAGACCCTGGTCGCCAACGACAACCAGCAATGACATCCATTATGATGACCTCAGCCCATTGTGTGAGGATTCTGTTTTCCGTCTCCCGTGCAGGCCAGTTTGCTTGAGGTGGATTTTTGTTCAGAACCAGTATCGCCTCTTCCACATATGGAATGGAAAGTCAAGCAGTTATCTGGATATCTGCTCCTCGCACCCTCCATCCTTGGCTCCTCCCCCAATAACGGTCTCTTCCTGAAAACCGGTCCACACCCTTCAGGAACCATCTTGCCCATCACGGCAGGTCCTGCTGCTGTCCCCCAACCTCCATTCTCCCCTTCTTCCACGGCAGGATTCCTCACGCTTTCTCAGAACTGTTAACATTTTTGGTTGGGTTGCTCTCGGTTGCAGGGCCTGTCCTGTGCCCTGCAGGAAGTGTAGCAGCACCTCAGGTCTCCACCCTCGAGATGCCAGTAGCACCTCCCTCCACCGGACCCACAATGTCTCCCAGGACTGCCAAGTGTCCTGAGGGCGAAAGTGCCCCTGGTTCAGAACCACCGCTTAGAGTGTAGGAGCTTTAGGCAGGCCCATGGTTGCCTGGCTGAAAATCAGATCTCATAGTCTGCTTCACAGCCAATAATTGACTCCTCACCTGATGGAGGAACGATGCTGCAGTGCACCCTGGTCCAGAGTCGGCCCCACCCAGATCAGGCCAAGGCTAGGCCTTACTTGACATCATGCCCTCACCTGGCTGTCACCCTTTACCTAGACCGCTTCACTCCCTCCCCTGCAGGGTTTTTTCTTGCATCTTCTTTCAGGTTGAATCGTGTCACTCCCCCCCCCCAAAAAAAAACATGTATTGATAGCCTAACCCCCAGTACCTCAGAATATGACCTTATTTGGAAATAGGGTCATTGAAGATATGATTATACTGGAGCTGAAGTCATACTGGAGCAGGGTGGGCCCTTAATCCAATATGCCTGCTGTCCTTATAGAATGAGAAGAGACACAGACACAGAGAGAGAGAGAACACCATGTGATGGTAGAGGCAGAGATCAGAGTGACAAGCTCCAAGCTAAGGAATAGGAAGGACCGCCAGCAACACAAGAAGCCAGAGAGAGGCAGGAAGGACTCCCTACAGGTTTCCCAGGGAGCATGGCCCTGACAACACCTTGAGCTTAGACTTCTAGCTCCCAGGCTGTGAGATGATAAATTTCTGAGTTTTAAGCCACCCAATCTGTGGTGCTTTGCCACAGCAGCCCTAGGAAAGGAATCCACACTCAAATTCCTATCTCAAGCTTTGCTTCAAGAAAACCCAGGAACAGATACCTGGCCTTTCTACTCAAAGAGCAGGAACGGCAGAGCAAGCCTGAGGTGGGAAACAAGAGTCCCTTCCCACCTCAGTGAGCCTGTGAGCCTTTCTTTGTGTGAGAAGGAAGGACAGGAAGAAGGAAGGGAAGGAGGAAGGAAAAAGAGGAGAAAGAAAGTGACAGAGGGAGGCGAAGGAGTGATAGAGGAAAGGAGGGGAAAAGGGAAAAAAAGAAATTCACTTTGAGGAGTCCTTTCTTCCTTCCAACCTGCATTCATCCAACAAATAGCATGGAGAACTACCAAATGCCAGGCACTGCTCTAGGTGCAGGGGCAGAGAGGTGAACAAAATAGACAATATTTCTGCCCTCATGGGGTTTATCTACGAGCATGGAGGGCAGACCCTAAAGTGTATGGTCCGGGGGATGAAGACAAGGGCCACGGAGAAAAGCAAAGCAAGGGAAGGGCATGTGGAGTATCCGAGGCAGAGGCAGCCACCTAAACAGGGTGGTGTGGGGGTCACAGCCCCTGCTGTCAACCACAGATGTTCCCGTAGTTCTGCCCGATGTGGTCTCAGCTCAGGCAGAGAGCAGCACACCTGGCCCTGGCCTCTTTCTCTTTTCTGCCCTATCCCTTCCATGAGGTTTGGGGAGCCCACCTGGCCAGTGTGCAAGAGCAGAGTCCACGCTCCAGCAAACTAGAAGTTCGCCCCCACCCAGCTCCAGAATGGAGACTTTAAGAACAACCACTGACTACCAATGTTCCTTCTTTCCTGTGTCCTTTTCAGCCCTCGCTCCTACTTCCTGGCATCACCTCCCAGGTCCTTGCCTTGGCCACAGCATTCAGGAGAACCAAACTAGGGCAGATGTGCCAGGAAGGCTTTGCTGAAAAGGGGTATTTCGACCAAGACCTAAAGAAGGCAAGATACGGGGGTGTCCAGATCTCTGCATCTCCAGGACTTTCCACTGATGTGAAGAATGAAGCCTGGCCATAAAGAAATTATTTTATTAAGTGGGTCTCCCTCTTTCAACTGTAACGCTCTTGACAGCTAAAAACCCAGTGACGTCAAATATTGAGGAGGACACACGGAAAGCTCATAGGACATCCTGACCATGTGATGGGAAGGAAGATTTGGGATTGGAGCAGACACTGTCAACACCTTGCCCACAGTCCCCGGCCACCACTTCAGGACACCTGGGCCTGTGTCTCGCTGCCAGCAGGTGCGCTTTTTCAAATTTGCAGATGTCAAAGTCTCTCCATCTGACAGTGGAAGAGGCCAGAAATGCCCAGAAGAAGCCTCCTGGTCCTCCAACCACCCTCATTCAATGGCTGAGAGTAGTTGGTGTATAAAAGCCCCAGCTCCCTTGCCCTCTGGTGGAAAGACTCTCATGCGTGTGTCTGACCTGGCCCCAGTTTTCCCTGCAGGTTTCAATTCCAGTCACCCACGCTGGTACCGGCCCCAAAATGCATCCTTCATGTGCCTTTCCCACTTCCTTCTGGTGTTTCCTCCAGTGTCACAGCCCTAGTAAATTACTTCCCTTGCCTCAGGGTCTTTTTCTTGGGGAATCCAAACTAAGAGATGGACAAACTTCCCATCTTTAAAGATGTGCACAGACACAAACACTCTAACGGGGGGCGTGGGCAGGCCCTCCGGTCCTCATGTTTAAAATCTGTACCCCAAATGTGGTGCTGGATCATTAAATGCCTGGCCAGCAGAGTTCAACTTTAAGAAGCACCTGGATGCAGGTACTGTTACAATACAACTGAAGTATTTTATTGTCGTTCCCCCTGCGTAAAACAATTGATGCATAACTATCTCTGTCTAGCACAATTCCATAGCAAGACAGAGATGCTTGGTCTCAAACATTTGTTAAAAAAGAAGAAGAAGAAGAAGAAGAAGAAGAAGAAGAAGAAGAAGCAGCAGCAGCAGCACCTGGGTGTATCTGATGCAAAATAATCCCACCGACCTCACACAGGACTGCTGTCTGCAGCGTAGATGGGCTAGACCGGCCCTCCACTGGCTGGGTCTCTTCCTTCCCTTGGGCTCCCAGCACATTCTGCACCCAGTGTGGATGCCCTGCTGTCCTTCAGCCCACAGAATGCCCAAGGGAGGGACTCTAACAGCCACTGGGGACAGAACCTAGTCCATGGCTGGTGTCTCAAGCAGCTCTGCATGTCCCTGAGCTGGAATCTCACAATTTACCTGAAAAACATTTACCTATCATCCTGTTCTTCAGTCCTCATTTTATTTTTCCCAGATCAATTTCTGAAAGTCAAAATGACTGATAGCTTCACACCCAGGACAATCACTCTCCTTATTAAATAACCCAGCATCGATGACCCAAGAGCTCCCAGAGTGGTGGTGGTTACATGAATCTATACGTGTGATATGATGCCACAGAAGTGTGCATGCACACACACAGAGCAGCACACGCAGAGACTGGTGAAAAGCGAATCAGGTCTGCAGCTTAGCTGCCAACATCAATTTCCCAGTGTTGTTGCTAATCACTCCGGCTGTGTAAGATTTATCATGGGGCTGCTGGGTAAAGGGTGCATGGTGACTCTCTGTTCTGTGTTTGCAACTTCTTGTAAGCAGAAAACTATTTCAAAATAAGAAGTTTTAAAAATGCAAAAAATTTTAAAATATAAAATAAAACCCCTCGTTTAAAAAAATACAAAGAGCTCTCAGAAGAAGACACCACAAAGCCACCCCTTACCTGGGAGCTGGGAATCAGCGCCTTCCACCAGTGCCCGCCTTTCACCAGGTCAACCTCACACAGAGGCACAGACACCTTCCCAATGACACAGTGGCGTGAGAACTTATCGAAATCCACCACGGTGAGGAGCAGGGTCCTCCTCTGAGCTTCTAGGAAGGGGATCTCGAAGGTGTAGCGCTCCTCAAACACGGGCTTCTGGGTCTTGCGTTTGACACCCGTCTGCTTAGAGTTCTTCTGGTCTGGCAGGAGGCAAATCTTGACATAGGGGTTTGAGTGTGCCATGTCCTGGCGCGAGCCGTCGTGGGAGATGGGGAGTGGCAGGTCCCGGGCCTCGATCACCCGCACCGTCAGGTGGTTGTGCAGCAGGTCGTACTGGGTGCTGAAGTGCAGCATGCCCAGCTGGTACTTGGACAAGATCTCCTCATCCGTCAGGAAGTCCACATCATCGTTGTTGGAGTCGAGGGAGTACAGCCGGGGCTCGAACTTTCTGAAATAGTCATCTGGGGTATAGGTCCGTCTGAGCACCGAGGGCTGGATGGGCTCCTTCTTGGCACCGAGGACGCCAAACTCGATGGGTTTAATATCAATGAGCGGGGAGCTGGGTCGTCTGGACTCAAGACCTGAATAGCCGCCAGAAATAACAATTAACATCACCACGCAGGGGACAGACCTGAGCCACTTCGGGAGATGGGCACCATTTCCCAGATTCTCACATCATCCACTCTGCTTTACAACACTCTTGACTACCTGCTCTCTGCACCTTGAAAGCCTCTCATCCATTCTCTGAGAGGCAGCATGGCGGCAGCATCAGCTTCATCACCATGATCACCGCAGCGAAGCACCAGGTACAGTTAAATGCATCACATGTATCAAGTCGTCTAGCCTTCACAAGGTTATTAGCTTCACATGGTTATTAGACCATTCTGCAGCCCATCCCCCCACAGCCATTTTACAGATAAGGAAACAGAAACACGAATTAACTCGCCCAAGGCCACACAACTAGTAAGAGGAGAAACCAAGGGTCCAGCCTGGCCGGTGTGGCCCCCAACCCTTGACTCTAACCTTTACCGTGTACTGCCTCTACTTTCAGAATGGGACTCTGGGGCCGGAGTGCTTGATCAAATTCCAACCTGGCCACTCACTAGTGAGCCATGTGACTCAGGGCACATTTTTAAAACTCTCTGGGACTCAGTTTCCCCATCTGTGAAATGGAGCTGATAATGGCACCTACCTCAAAGTACCTATTGTACTTCTTCAAGGATCCTATTCAGGGAGTCCTTGGGTTTTACACTCCTTCCTCCTCCCCACCCGAACCATGTCATTTAGTCAAATACATCAGAGGGTATGGCCTGTGGGCCAAATTCAACCCACAGATACATTTTTTTTTGTTTTTAAAAGTGAGAGAGTTTCATACGAAAACCCAGATTGCCGGTTTCTCTTTAGAAAAATCAGGCAGTATGGGCTCACAGTCCCACATGGCTGCAGCTGAGGACCCGCTTCCCTTTCAGCAGGGCAGGCACTTCCCAGCTGTGCACACCTGCCCCAGTGCCTCTCAAGGTTGGTCACCATTTGACACTGCCGTAGGGTGACAGTCATCTCTACCCCACCCTCTGCACTCAGTTAACCACACAACCCACCCAGACCCTGGCGTCACTAGGATTTACAAGCCCTGCTGTGTCACGTGGTAAGGCTCGCCCATGGGGTCTGAAACAATACAGGCTGACAATGTTGATCAATTAAGCCAATTCAATGAAAAGTGATCAGTGAAACCAAAAATCAGTCAGAACGATCGCTCTGACTGAACGCAGCAGAAGTCACGTTGTCCTGTCTCTGTCACCCTGTCTCCTGGACAGCCATCCCACCCTGCCCTCCCCTTGTCCTTCACATGTTTTCCTGGGGTGCCACTGAGTGACTGGGAAAGCCAGCTCTCCTCTCCTGTCCTGGGAACCCAGCGAACAGCGTTTTGACTCATGGACTCTGAGGGAAGGCTGAGCAGCACAGGATTGCTCGGCGAGGCCCCCTAGCCACCACAGAGACGCTTACTCGAAATCCGCCGGGTCAGGCTGTACGTAGACTTAGATGTGTCCGAGGATGAGCATCTTCGATCTGGGGAGTTGGTGCGTGGGGTCAGTGGGACGTCACTGGCTGTGTGGACAGAATCCCCGTCCTTGTCACTGCTCCTGCTGGCCATCCTATGGGAGGGAGAGGTCTCAGTGGTTGTCAAAGAATCCCCAGGGACTGGTATCTCTGTGCTTTGGAGGAGACACCCATGAGGAAATAGCTCTCAGGCCCAGGTAATACAACTTGGAATAAAGCAAATTTGAAATAGTGTGGTAGCTCTAAACTCTCCCCAGTGTCTTGCTTTTTGCACAAAATGCCAAGTGATATGAATAAATATTTCCCAATTTAGAACAATCAGTCAAAGCTGGGGCTGGGGGGAGGGATATGGAAACTTTTTTTTTTTAAGAAAACCCTTTTTTTAAAAGATTTTATTTATTTTTAGAGAGGGGGGAAGGGAGGGAGAAAGGGAGGGAGAGAAATATCATCAATGTGTGGTTCCCTCTTGCATACCCCACACCAGGGACCTGGCCTGCAACCCAGGCATGTGCCCTGACTGTGTATTGAATCAGTGACCCTTTGGTTTGCAGGCCAGCACGCAATCCACTGAGCCACACCAGCCAGGGCAGGATATGGAAACTTATTCAGGATATGGACACGGTGGTGGTGGTGGTGTGTGTGTGGGGGGGGGGGCGGTGCGCCACTTTGACTAAGTCAAGAGAAGCCTGTCAATCTTCAGTCTGGCAGGAATCTTCAGTCTAGCTGTTTATGTGCATCTCAACTTTTGCCAGTGGCTCTTAGTGAGAAATGTCCTGCTATTTCAACAGTCACTGTGTCTATAATTTAACATCTTTCAGAAATATCCTAGAGCAATGTCACTCAAGAGATCTTTAGTGGCACAGCTATAGCCACAAAATAGCCCTGAGAATCGATGATGGAAGAACAATAGTTTGATGTAAAGAAACAGCTATGAATTAACAGCAGGCACAATCCAACGTGCTCCCAGTGGAAACGGAAAGCCCTGGTCGGAGGGGAGGTAAATACAAAGTAGTAATTAAGGAGCACAACCTCTCGGTTTGAACCCTGGCTGGGTGACCTTGGGCAAATCCCTTCCTCTCTCTGTGCCTCCATCTCCCCATCTGTGAAATGGGAATAATAATAGTGCCCACCTTGCATGGTTGCTGTGAATACTGAATGAGTTCACACATATAAAATGTTTACAATGGTGCTTGGTATTTCATAGGTAGGTGCCAAATATATTTCAGCTAATATTATTAACAGGGGTGGCTTTAAGATTCCCCCAATATTCATAATGCTACTAGGTTAGGATGCTGCAGGGGGAGGAGGGAAGGAGGGCACAAAAGCTGGCAAGTGCCGTGAGATGGATGCTGCGAACAACATGCCCCAAGCCAGCACAGCTGCAGATTGATGTGTCCTGAGACTGCATCCCCCCAGGTTGACATTTAAGCCTGCAGGGAAACTAGTCCTGAAAAATGCAAGGTTCGAATTCTCTGAGGTTTTCCGACGCATCCTGTGCATGAAATGAGACAGATCTGATGTTCTTCCAAAGTGGTAATAAGGGTCACAGAGAGGACGAGACCGGGTGTGTTACAAGAGAAGGAAGTGCACAGTCCTTGTCTGCCTCCTGCTCCCGGTCTCTGGAAGGTGAACAAGGCAGATGAAATGTGGGGCACGGAAAGTAGGGGAGGGCACAGAAATGGGATCACATTGTAGTGATCGCTCCTGCTCTCCCTTAAACGAAAGCTGTTGCATCGTCCAAGGAAGGCAGCACCAAACATTATGGCCACCGAGGCATCGCCACCTGCACGGCCTGCTTCCCGGCTGTCACACCTCTGCAGCAGTCACTTCCACCTGGAAGTCCCATCCAGCCTTCAAGGATCAGCTTAAACACCCCCGGCTGCAGAAACCATAGTTGAGTCCTCTCAGACACAGTAGCAGTGTGTGCCTGAGCTCACTGCTCCACCATCTGGCAACTACCAAGCCTCTCTGCTCCTCCAACACACCGAGCCACACTGTTCCCTCTGCCCAGAATGCTCTTCCAGTCCCCGTCCCCTGCTTGGTTCCTTGTCATCACTCCGGTCTCAGCTTTAATAGCATCTCCTCAGGGAGGCTCCACCCTGTCCCCATCACTCCACCCACCCCCATCAGCCTTATCCGTGCACCTGCTTTTTCCCCTCTTTGACACTGCACATAACTCGTCTTTAGTTGTGGTTTGCCTGCTTTTCTTCTGCATCTGACACCAAGCAGTAGCTCCACAGGGGTAGCAACAGTGTCTGTCTCAGTCACCACTGCCAACCTTGCCCTATTACCTGGCACATCTGGGGTGTTCCACATTTATTTTCTCAGTGAATGAATGAATACACCCTTCCTGTGGTTCTTATCCCATTTCTCTTGTGTCACAGTGATCTGAGTGCATGTCTTGTCGCCCCTCCTATACCAGAGTACACTTCTTAATGGTGAGATATGTATTTGTTATGAACAAAGGTACAGGTGTTGGGTGCCTGCTGTTTGCCAGACACTGGGCTAACTGCTCTGTATGAACCATCTCATTTCACCCATAAAGTAATCTGGGACTTAGTTGTTATTAATAACCCTGCCCCTTTTACGGGTGGGGAAATGGAAGCCCCAGGGTAGGGGGCAGAGGAAGGGTGGATAATTTATCGGCACCACTGTTAATGGTAGAACCCTGACTGAGTCAAGCAAGAAAAGACTCCGGGTCATGGCTCCAACCTTCTGAGCTGGGCAGTAGGCAGTGCACACACACTTATTGGACAAACGAATCACTTGACTTTAATTCACTCTTCAATGAGGGTCTTTCTGGTATTGCCCCAAAAGGAGCCAGCTGGATCATACAGTTTTTCTGCTCCTCACCAGGCCAGCTCAGCCCAGGAAAGCTTGGGACCCACGTGACAGAAGCATATGTGACAATAATGGTGTGTCCCCCACCCAAAGGGCCAGCTCATCTGCCACCCCTGTGGTTCTGGGCTCAAATATCACAGCAGGAACAGCACTGTAAAGCCTGCACACTTGACATTTCTATTTGCTGCCTGTTTGATAACATGCAACGGCCCACTTGGTAAATAAATCTGGGGAAAACACAAGTTGTAAATTCACTTTCTGAAGGATTTAACCCGCTTCCCCTTTACAGATTTCTCTTAACATTTTGTACTATGTTGAGAGCCAAAAGTGCACTGAGTGATACCCAGGATCCAAGGAAGACCTGGTTCATCCTGGGCAGCACGAAAGTGACGTACAGCTGTGCCAGCTGCAGGCTGCCCAGCTCTAGGTGGTGCTGTTCCCAATACCCAGACAGCGAAGGGTGCCTCCTGAAGTCGTGTGGTGCGTTGGCTCTGCTAGGAAGTTTCCAACCCACTTCTCTGCTTGTGGCAAAATCAAAAGAACTGTCTCCCCAGAGGCTCCCACCCCTTTCCCCCTAAAAAGAGTCCTCTGCTTGCCCAAACGGTCAGCAGCCTGTCAAACATAACTGTCATCCAACTCAGCGGCTGTGCATCTATAACACTCCATCTGGGTGTCCAGGGGCAAACTTATACCCGACTGCGATTTTCAATGTCCATCACTTCAAAAGAAAATCCAAATTCCTTAATCTGGCATTCAAGACCCTACCCAATCTGAGCTTACAGGATCATTTTCTACAATCCCTGCAACAATTCCAAGACACAGTATCTGGTGTTTTCTGCCCTGGGTCCAGTTATAGCACACAAATTGGCTATTACAAAGGTCAGCAAACTACAGGGCCAAATCCACTGCCTGATTTTGTAAATGAAGCGTTCCTGGAACACGGTCATGCCCACTCATTAATGTATTGACTATTACTTCTGCACTGGAATGACAGAATTGACTAGATGTAACAGAGACAAAGCCCATGAGGCTGAAATATTTACTATCTGGCCCTTTACAGGTGAAGTGTGACCTCTGTTCTACTAGCCTAGTTCATGTGTTTCAAGTGGGAATGACCCTTTTCCCGGTTTCAGGATGGTCAAGCAACCCAGACAAGGTCCTAGCCCCATTTCTTCCATGCAAAAGTGACTGGGTCATGTGCCTGCTACATTTATACCAAGCCAGGGCAGTGAGAGCCTTTCCTGGTGTTTTTGCTGCCACTAAGAATGAAGCAGAGAAGAAAGAAGCTTAAGAATGAGGCCGACACAAGAGAAACAGAAAGAAAATGAGAGAGTACATGCACACCACCCCCCCTTCATTTCATGTAAGCCCCTGGATTCAGCTACACCTGAAGCCATTAAACTTGGATTTTTTCCATTAAAAAACTCTATGCAGGACTGTCATATGGGTGTGCAGGGACTGAATGCCACAGCCCTAGAGGGTGACTGGACTTGTGCACCCGCCTTACCTCCTGTACTAGATTTTAAGTCCCATGAGCACAGAAACAGGACTCTGTCAAGCCTGTGTGTCCCACAGCGTCTGCAGGATGCACTCAAGAAATAACTACCGAAGAAACTATGATTAACTTTTCAATTGGATGACTGGCACTTTCGGGATTCACTTTCTGCCTGTAGGTTAGTCAGTTGGCCAACAATTATATTTTAGAGTAAGACAGATGAAGACCCTGCCCTCACAGAGCCAGCATTCTTCTGAGCATGGCTTTAATGAAAAGACACCAGATGGGCTGAGCCAACCTCTGCCCCATAGGGCACTGGAAAATGGGACTGAGCTCTTGATTAACGAGTTGATTGCACCAAACATGTCAACTCTGCTCACACCTGCAGGATTCAGGCTATGACCTATGAATAATGGAAGAGCACCTTACCATCGCCTTTAATCAGTTTAAAGAATCCCTATCAATACCGAATAAGGACAGAAATGAGTCCTTGCTACTGCAATAAGCATGGCATGTGCGTTCATCATTACTCTTAATAACAGCCCTACAAAGTAAGTCCTGTGACTGTTCCCACTTTACCAATGAGGAAACTGAGACAAAAACAGGGTAAAAAGACTCTCATTTAGGATTGCCAACCAGGTGTCAAGCATTCTTGAGTCCTTCTCCATATACTAATTCCTGCCAGCATCGCAACAACCCTATGAGATAAATACTGTTATTTTCATCATTACCATTTCACACATGAGAAAGTCAAGGCACAGAGGGCTCATGCAACTTGCTCAAGATCACAGAACCAGGAAAAAGTAGAAGAAATAAGATATCGACTCACAGAGCCTGACACAGAACCATTTTGTTAGAGAAATATTCGACACTTGCTTCTAAAGAAGAGAAAACAAGAGTAAGGACTGAGGCATGACTCCCCGACCTGGGGGGAAAGATTGGGCACCACAGTCTTCTGGAATCTCAGCCCAAGGATTTAGCAGATTCAGCACTGGGTCCCCGCTGCGGCTCCAGCTGTGGGCCCTGCACTGTCTCTCTCCTCTCTGGACCTCCCCCTCTACGTCATGAGAAGTTGCACTTGATTATTCCCAGACCCTTGAGGCTCAACCCAGACTCTCTGTCCACATTCCTCTCCCAGCCACAGAGAGGTGGACCAGACACATGGCTGAAAAGCTTCAAAACTGTGTTCCCAAAATATCGGAGTGACTGGCAGATGGAGATGTTGGATGCAGGCGCGGGAGGAGAACGAATTGGAAATAAAATGAAAGATGCCAAAAAGAACATAAACAGCGTTGGAGGACAGGATGGAGCCTGGAGGTGCTTTTCAGCTTCTCTATTTCTGAAGCTCATGGTCGGACCAGCTAAGATGCACTTGTTTGTTCATTCCATCTACCCAGCCATGCAACACTTACTCAGCATTTACTATGTGCCACGCACTAGGCCAGGTGCTAGGCCAATCTGTCACGCTGACTTAGAGGGACACCTTTGGAATCTGGATATCTCTTGAAGACTATTGATGTTCACAGATCTCTTTTTACTCTTGGAAGGACACTCAATGTGATTATAAGTGCCCACATGTTTAGCATCACACAGTTCACATCTCGGAAAATGTGAAACTAGCTGAACAAAAGTCCCACCACCAGCTGGTCTCACCAGCTTGCCAAATAAATTGAGAGACACAGAGTATGTCCCCATCAACAGCAAAGAAGTCCACGGGCATTCTGCCTTTCCCGCCTTCATACCCTGAACCCTCCTTCCCTTGGCCCGACCCCCTCTCAGAAACTGAGAAAAGAAAGGTCTTGAGATTGCTCTTCAGGAAGTTCAGAGCAGTGCTACTTACAGCCAGGGAGGAGTCTGGGCAGGAAAAGGTCCCAGAATTTCAACTTCATCCTCACTCGACTGGCAACAGCTGGACTCATAGCACTTCTGACAGCAGTGCCGGCAAGTCCATCTGCACAGCAGCAGATCGGAGATTCTAGAAAGAAAACCCTGAGGCCATTGCGGGAGGTGGGTGGGGGAGGGGGTTAGAGGGGACACGGGAAGGGTGAAGAGGAGGAAAAGGAAAAACACCCGAATTACAAGCAGCCCATCCCTGGTGAGAAACGACATTCAGGAGGTCTGTCTCTGCTGTCAACACTTGGAACAAAATGTTTTCCATTTCTGTTTACCAACTGCAGGCACAAAGATGGCAAACACCAACTCGCCGGAGCCATTAATAGCGAGCAAAACATTTGCAGGTAGTTTCTTTTGTAGTTTATGGAAAGGTCTTTCTTGACATGTGGGCGGTAGACCCAACACGGTGAGGGCTCTACCACATGTTCCCCAAACGCAATGAATATTACTCTGTCTTCTTGAAAGCAAAGCAAAAATAGTTGTTTGTTTTTTTTTTAAAGATAATTGCAGCAATATGAAGGGAAACAGAGATAATCAAATGAAATAAGTAGGGGGTGGGGAGGGAAACCTATCTCATGGACTAGTGTCTTTTCCCTGGAATCTCCCTGCCATAGAAATTCAGCAAAACTGTGCCCTTATCAACATCCGGTTACTGTTTAATATTCAATATTCCCGAGAGCTTCACAAAAGACTCCAAACGAAAAGCAAGCATTTCTTGATTAGAAGCCAGACCCAATGAATCATTGAATTAACCCACCTCGTTTAAAGGTTCCAACTGCCCTTTTAGAGATCCAAGATGAAGCCATAGGGTGGAGGGGGTGGGGGTGACAAAAAGAGAGAGACAAAACCAGTTTAGCAATATTCCAGCAACTCAAAAAAGAAAAAAAAAAAAAAAAAAAAAAGCCCTGAATCTTTCCACTTACCATCCTGGGAAGGGAGCTGACTTCCTAACAAGGTGTTGCTATCCCCAGAGCTGCTGGTAGCCTCCTGGCTAACCAATACCGAATAAATGGGAAACTTTAGCATCTCGGTTTGATTTGCACCGTATGCTGTTATGAATCAGAGCGGGTGGATAGATAGTCATGCTATCCAATGCAGCCACACTTTGGAAGAGCAAACCTTCCTATACAGAAATAGCCCTGAAGCCAACCCAAAAGGACATGATTAGCTAGCATGCAGGCAGGCACAGAGTGGATGTGACTTGGCTCCCCCGCCCCTCTGGAGGCACTACCTTCCAAGTCTGCTCCAATGGAGACGGTGGGGAGCTTCATATGACCACCCACAAACAGAGGGAGCCAAGAAGGAAGGCATAATCTGGTCCTTGGAGGAGGGACAGGCTGTCTCCGTTCTTTGGCCCCACCCCACATCTCATTTTCTCACAGGTTCCCAAGACGCAGGGTCCTTCCTTCCCCTTTTCCAGGGAAGAGTCTTGATGGCTTTCCAAATGGGCCAAGTAAACCAGGTAGGTTAGGAGAAGTCCCATATCCTAGCCTGGGACATATCCCAGAGATGAACTCAGGTGGGACTTGAACTCAGAACTCTGACGGAGGGTTAATTGTCTTTTTCATTTCTCTTGCAAGGAAGAGAAAGGCTCAATTTGGTACCAATTCTATGTTAATATCTTTCCCATAGGTGCAAATCTTCCCCTGCCAACCCCCACAGAGAGAAGACTCCCAGCTCAGAGTCGTGCAGAGAGAGCCCTTTACAGCTAGAATCTGAGAATGTCGCATTACTCTCATTGTGTTTCTTTTTTCGGTTGCCTTCAGTTTTTATCAAGTGATCCTGGTTTTCTAATATGGTATTGACATAAAGTTTCCCTTTCACATGAGTTTTTAAAGTAAAAAAAGGGGGGATTCATTTATAGAAAAATTAAGTAAAAAACCATACAGGTGGTACATAGCTCATGAAAAATTCACAGTCCTTGAAGTGGTAAGGATATAACTGCACCTTGGAAAACAGGTCTTGGGCACTAGTCACAAACTCTTCCAAAAGCAAAACTCAAACCAGAACAAGACCTGCTTGTGGGGTGGGGTGGTGGAGGGAGGGGGTACAAAGAGCTGAGTAGAGAAGTGCCAGTCCTGGCCTCACCACTAGCTGATCATGTGGCTTGGGCAAGCTATGGGGCCACTCTGAGCCTCAATTACCTCTTTTCTTTGATAGAAACACTAAACTAGGGAACTGACTATGAAAATGCTTGTGTGCTGCCCGGCTACAAAATGTCTGCCCCCTTTCTGTAGCTTATGAGAACAAGGTGGTTTGTCAAGACCAACTGGAACCTACCAGGCACCAGGGACTGTCCTGGCCAACAGAGCAGTGAGTAAAGCATCAACAAGCTATGTCCTCGTGGGGCTTACAAGAGCAAGTGCTTTAAAATGCTTCTGATAAAGGATATGCAAGGATAAAGTGATGCTTCTTCACAATTCTTGCCCATGATCTTCATTTAGGGAAGCATTTTATCAGTATGTGGTGATCAAAAGAGAACAATTTATAAAAACCATGATGAACAGAGATAAAGCCACCTCAGGGTCTCTGCTAAGGAACAACCATCCAGCCTCCTCCAGACCCAGGTGCAAGATAAGTGTGTCGGGGAGCAAAGAGAAACCAAGGAAGATGAAAGAGAAAGGGAAGATGCTCTGATGCTACGAGGCATGTTTGGTGAGCCTTTCCTCACACTGGGTTCATATGTTTGACCCAATGGAGGAGAACTGATTCAAGCCAGAAAGAAACAGGATGAGAACAAGCCTGGCATTCTGCAAGGACGTTGACGAACCTGGCCTGCAGTCTGTTTTTGTACGGCACTCAGCTAGGAATGGTCTGCACACTTTTAAGTGCTTGAAAAAAGGTCAAAAGGAGATGAATACCTCTTGATTGGTGCAAAGTACATGAAATTCAAATTTCAGTGTCCACAAATAAAGTTTTATTGGAATACAACCATGCCCATTCATTTACTATCAGGTATGGCTGTTCAGCACCATATTTAGGGTAGGAGAGTTGAGACACAGACCTTGCAACCCGCAAAGAAAAAAAAAAAATACTTACTCTCTGGCCCTTTACAGAAAAAGTTTAACAACTTGTTCTATAAGTAAAACCAACATCACCAGGACTTCCTCATACTCAATGCTTAACAAATGCCCCACTGATCTCCACAATCCTGCCTTTTAAATCTCACCTCGACCGCTGAAGCAGCTATGTGGCCTTGCACAAATCATTCGATTTCCCTGTGCTGAAGGTGGTCATTAAGAACTGTAAAAGCCTGTTCAAATGTCCTTCGTGTCACACTAGGTCATGCACTCTGAGAGGCTTGGCCTGTGCTGTTTTCACAGCTGTGCTCCCAGAGCCCACACACTGTAAGTGCCTACCCAGTTGTTTGTTGAGTGACTGACTACTGAATAGTCCCCCTAACAACACCCAGAACACAGAGGCTGTAAACGTGACCTTCAATGAACTTGAAGAGACAGATGACCTAGGGATTTCATGAAAAGGAAGCCAGTAGAGCTAATCTAAGTCAGGAGAGGGATGAGGAGGCTAGCCAGGTGGCAGAACACAGAGTTTCTGGCAGACTGAAAAGTCTGAGGACAAAATGAGGAAATTGTGAGCCAGAGGGAAACTAGGGGACCAGCAGCCCCCAGTTGTGGCCAAGGAGATGAGAACTAAGCCCAGATGCACCTTGAATGTAGGAGCCTGTAGGCTTCTCTGTCGGGCTCAAAGGAGCCAGTCTCAGAAGCAAGCAGCTCAAAGGGTCTGACTGCATGACCTTGGCGCTGACCTGTCATCACTTCCAGCCTTGTACTAAGGAAAGGTCTCTTAGTCAAGCAGATCCCCCGCCCACAAAAAGAAAATCATGCTTGGAAATTATTTCAGCCCAATGACTATTGGGGAAGTTTCCCCAAAATGATGGGGGTCCACAACTCCCAACCCCAATGGAATGGCCTAAAGTAATCAACTGCCCTACACTACCGCCAGCACCACCACCAGCACGCCTCTGGTGTATCCCCAACCCCTCAGCACCCAGTGCTCGGGAGAGACAACGTCCTGGTCCCTCCAGGCCGAACAGCTGCCTCAGGCTCCGGGGCTGGTCAGTCAGCCCCAGCCGTCACCAAGGCAACCGCAGCTGGCTGGCCGCGTCGCTGGCGTGCCCCCGGCCGCCCTCGCCGCGGCCCCTCCCCTGGGGTGGGGTGCAAAGGGAGAGGGAGGGGGAGGAGGAGTGGGGAGAAAAGTCCGCCTAACCCCCCCATTCCCTCCCAAGGAGGCAAAGGCGCGAGTGCAGTGTCCGCAGGGGACCCTTCATTCCAGGGGTGTGTGTGGGGAGGGGGGGGGTTCCCCAGCCTCTTCTCCTGGGGCGCACAGGTTGCTGAGCTCCGGCACCCTTTTTCCGAGGCAAGTTTGTGGGAACCCCGCCGCGTGCCCTCCCTTACGCGCGCTCACGGTCGAAAGGGGCACAGCCCCTCCACCCACACCGCGGACCTGGCCCCCCAGCCTCAGCCCTACCTGGATGTACGCCATTTTCGCCCGTGCGACTCACTCCGGCCCGGGCATGGCGCCGCCACGGCCACTTTGCCCTCGCCGAAGGGAGAAGGGGGGAGAAAGCAAAGGGGGAAAGGAAGAAAAGGCGGCCGGTGGCCCCAGACGTGACTGGCGTGGCTGATGAGCGGCGCCCGCCCCTCCGCCGGCCGCCCCGTCCTTGCCTTTCCCTGCGTTTCGGCTCCGGGAGTCGGGGCTACCTCCAGGTTGGGGGAACTGAGGTGCCCAGGTCCCCCGCCTCGGCCTCCCGCGCTGTCCCGCGCTCCCCCCGGAGTCGCTCCCTAGGCTGGAATGCAGCCAGGGCGCCTGAGGAGGGAGCTGGGGGCAGCCACGGGGACTGCAGCGACCCCGGCGCAGGCGGGGCCGAAGACGCAGGGGCCGGTGCACGCGAGAGGCGGGGGAGGGGATAGGGATGGAGAAGCGGGTGGGAGAGGGCGGTGCACGGGTCAGCCCATCCAGTCGGTGCCAGGGCTGGCACCTACCGGGAGCAGAACCTCCGGGGTAGCAATGAAGCCGAGGGGCTTACAATACAGCCTGCCATGGAGTCTGGAGCTGGGAAGGTCCTCCCCAATCCAGCCCTCTCTCAAACCAGCTTGGAAAAACTTTATTCCCGCCCCATCCGACGAGCCTAGAACTGTTGCAGTGCGGAACGCAGAGGCCAGATGAATGGGAACCCCAGGTTAAGGTGGGGCGTGGGGCACCCCGAGGAAGATGCGGCCTGGGACGCAGGGGGCTCGCGGAAAGAGCGAAGCGCCCCTTTGCCCTAACCTGGTCGAGTTGCGCCCTTGGCGCAACAGGTTTGGCGCGGGGTGGCCGGGCAGCGCCACCCTGCGTCCTGCCCAGAGTCGTGAGCGCCTCTGCCCGCTCGAAGCTCCGCGCCACCTAGCGCGCGCCCCAGGGCGTGTTCACCTGGCAGCTTCCTCGCCAGGCTGGTACGCCCTGGGCCCGGAAGCCTCCCCCAAGACGGTCCTCCCACTCCAAGGCCGCAGAGCTAGAGGCTGGCTCTCCACTGAGGGATCTGAGGTGGAACATTGCCCTCCGCCGGCTCTCTTTTTAAATGCCCAGCCATCTGCAGTTGCCAGTCACGAGTTTATCAACCTTTTAACCTCCCAGCGCCTCTGTCTTTTCATGGGTAAAAAATAGCATAAAATCTCTGCCCTGCCTATCTTTCAGGGCTATTTTGTGGGAATAAATGAAGAAATGAATGTGGAAGTAATAAAAGATGTGCTACACATGTTTATATATTTTGTGTAAAAATCTAGCGTACTCCATGTGTGCTAGATTTTTACACATTGTGATATATGTCATTTGTAGCACATGGCATGTAACACATGCTGAGCTCTTATAATTCGGCAATACCCTCAAGCATTATTTTGTTTCATCCTTCTTGCTCACTCCTATGCATCTAGCATAGTGCCTGTGAGGCAGCAGATAGTAGGGAAGGAAGAAACTCCGAAAATGCCCCAGGGCTAAGACAAAGGACATCCATACTGGACAGAGACCCCATTCTAAGACCTTTTGTTCCCACTTTCTGGAAAAGTGCTGAATCATGATGAATCATAAATGCACCTGTGCCAAAGATGCTACATGATCCCTGCTTCATTATAATAGCATTATAATAAATTATCATTGTGGGATCCCCTTCCCCAGTGGCCAGTCAAGGAAAATCATGGGAGACCACATGTGCAGTAGCTTTAAAGTAATACAACTACTTGTGCATGTGCAATAAAACCCCGCCAAACCAGCCAGGAAATATCCGCACTATAAGAATAGAATCCCTCCTGCCCTGGAGGTCAGTCTCTGCTCATAGTTGGCCCACTCCCATGTTCTGTGGAGTGTACTATCACTGAATAAATAAATCTGCGCTCTCTCTTTCTTCTATAAACTCTCTGTGCACTCGGTTCTTTGTCTGCGATCACCAAGAACCTGGTTACCTGTGCCCACCTGTGACACCTGAACAGAGGAGGCACTCATTCAATGTTTTTGTTGCTGCTGTTGACTTGACTCTTAACTTTATGAAGAAAGTGCTGCAGTTATCCTCAATTTACAGATGAGGAAACTGAGGTACAGAGAAGGACACCGAGGGATGGCAGCTGGCAGCTGGTGCACTGGCGTTTGAACCCACACCGTCCAAACTCCTAACAAGTTTATTGTATTTGTCCAGTGTTTCTTCCACACTGATGGGAAGGGGTAATTTGATTGGCAGGAAGTGGGCCTCACAGAGGAGGGTGACTGCTAGGATGGGTACTCCTTGAGGGGACTTGTCAGAGATGGAAGAATTTGCCAGGGGTTCCCATGAAGAATAACTAACGTTTTTTGAGATCGTGTGTCTGAAAGATTGTTTTAAGGCTTTTACACAAATTCAATCCTTTAATTCTCTGATAGTCATAAAGTGGACACTATTACTATCCCACTCCGTAGATGAGAACAAAGGAGGCATAAAGAGGTGAAATAACTTGCTCAGGGGTATACAGCATCAGGGAGTTGGGGTTCAGAGGCAGATTAAGCTGGAACCTTCCACAAGCCCCTGCACCTGGCTACCTCACACTGCAGAATCTTGGAGGGAAATGGTGTGTATGAAATCTTTAGGGTTAGTTTGGGACCTTAGTCCCTAAAGACCTAAAATTGTCTGAGAATACCAAGTACCCCTCCTCCAAAGGAGGACGTTACTTTTTAAGTGGGGATGATAGAACCTGCCTTTGGGGGTATCAAATGCTTTCATGTATATAAAGCACCTGGCATGCAGTAGGGGCTTAACAAAGTCTTGCTGAAAGAATGAGTGCTTGGTAAGAATGCTTCTAACTGGAGTTATTAGGACTGAGGGCTGAGCAGTGTACATGCATTCTTGTTAAATCTTCACCAGAGCCCTACAAGGTGGGTACTGTTATCGTCTCATCCATTTTACAGGTGAGGAAGCTGAAGCTCTGAGGGGAAGTGAGTCACCGAAAGTAAACAAGGGAAAGTGATAGATCCGTGAAAGTGCAGATCTGTTTAGCTCTAACAGCCCCGCTCTTCGCCGCTGTGCCATCTGCCTCAGATGTAAGAATGAATGCGGAGTCAGTCCTAAGCCATTCATCAGGAGAGTGTCAGTTGTCACTCCAAGACTGGAGTTCTGGGTCCCCAGCTTGGTGAGCCTCTCCCTGCTTTTTTCAGGGTCCTGCAGTCTGGCTTTGAGGTGTGAGGTGGACAAGGCAGATGGCAAGTTCACAGGTCTCAGAGGAGACGCCCACAGTCTGGGAGACTGACAAATGCGCAGGATTAGGTGCGGCCTGTGGTGTGGTAAAGTGGGGCCAGCAATCTGTGGGGTTACAGAAGAGGAGACACAACTTAGTGTGTTTAGGGTGATAGGAGGTTTTCTAGAGGGAGTGACATTAAGCCAAATACCAAAGAACAAAAAATAGGGAGATGATTCTAGAGTCCGATGGTGCTTGACTTGACCAGGGCGGGGTCAGGGGGAGTAGGTGGAGTCCATGGATAGAATTCTGGAGAGTCCATGAACTTAGAAAAGAAGAAAGTTACATCTCTATTGTCACTAACCTCTACCTAAGATTCATTATCTCCTTTCATTATGGGTGCAGGAAGCAATATTAGTTCTTACCTGGGACTTTGTCACCAGTAGAAATTTGTATATTCATATCATTTTACAGTTGTTGCAAATAGCTTGAAATTTCTTTTATACTCTTTACTGCTTGAAAATTATAACCATTATTAGACCCACCACTGGCTCTTTCTATGTAATGCATTCATGGAGAAGCACATATATTACCATCTAAATTAATTTCAATATTTTGATAAGTAGATATTAATACAACTATAATTTCATTATAAGCTTGCATATTCTACTCTATGATTTTAAAAAAACATTATTTTGAGATAGGGTCTATAGGCTTCTACAGGCTAGCAAGGAGTCCTTGGCACAGAAAGGATTAAGAACCCTCGAAAGTAGCATGTGTGTTAGCTTAGAGGTGAGCGTGAGAACCGTGAGAACCGCAAGCATTTCTGCTGAAGCCCAGAGAGGGCGGTGCCAGGTGAGGTCTAACAGGTAGGAGGGGCCGGATGCCAGGCAGCCTCATAAATTCCCCCACACAAGAGCGAGAAGGGTCAGGTTCAGAAAGAAAAATGTTGGTCTGTTTGTGTGCATGGACTAGGCAAGCCCGGAGACAGGAAGCCGTTGCCACAACCCAGGTAAGAAGTGATGTGCGTCTGAACTAAGGTCATGGCGGTGAATAATGGCTGTAACTGAATAAGCAGTAATGAAGCTGTGGAAGGCAAGGGGAGCTAAAGGAAGCAGTTTGCTAGAAGAGGAGTCAGGGTTTTGTGTTTGGATACGTTGAATCTCAGATGTATATTATCCAGGGTTCCTGAAAGAAACCCAATTCAATCCAGCTTGAGCAAAGAAGAACTCACCAGCTCATTCACTGGAAGTCCAGGGGTAAATCCTGCAGCTGCAGCCAGACTTAGGGATGCTGTTGGTGTCGTGAGGACCCGTGCTCGCTCCCTCTCACTCTGAATCTCACCTTCCCACAGCTTCTCTCTGAACACTGGATTTTCCCCCTAAAGTAAGTTTGCTTCACATGGCAGAAAAATGGCCACTAGTGGCCTCGAGCTTGTATTTTAACAGCTTATACTCCAAATAGGAAGAAAGTCTTTTTATGAAACCTTAAGGAAAAACTCTAATTGGTCCTGTTTGGGTCATGTGCATCTACCTGTGGACCAAGCACTGAGGACTCGGCACTCTGCTTGAGTCTGCCTGGACCAGGTGACTGAAGAGGCGCGGGCACCATGAGCCATGACCTAGAAAGACCACGTACAGATGGGGAGGTGCAGGTTCTCTAAAAAAAGAGATTCTGGGAGACAAAAACAACGCACCCACAATGATATGGCTGTGGAACATCCAAGCGGAGATGTTCAATGGGTAGATGAGAGGGTTCTGGAGCTCAGCCCCTCCTAAACACAGAAAGACAGAGTTGATGACCAGGAGGTGAAGCTTCAGTCACATTCTGGTGGCATTTCTGGGCTTATTTCAGCCTATACTTCCTACAGTGTCTATACGGAACCTGGCCTCTCACCTTCTCCCCTCCAAGCCCCAGCTCTGGATGGGAGATGCAGACACATAATGATGGTTTTCTCTGCAGGTCACTTAAGGTGGCAACGCAAACCACAGACCTCAGAATATCTATTATAATTAAAAAGCGCCAGACCGGCAAAAAGCAGTCACTGACATCCATATAGGCAACACACATCTGGCTGGGTAACTTTCTATTTCTGTCAGACAGGCTGACAGCGTTTGTCTCCTGAGTCAGTTTTAGGTACACAGCTTCCCAAACACGCCATGTAGATCCTGCTTTAGCTGTGCCCCAAAACCTGGGCAGTGTTTCCGAACACCTGGGAAGTAAGAAGTCTCTGGGCTAATTACACAGCTGGTCTGGAAATAGGAAGGGCGGCCACCTGTTAAGTATAATCCTCAGGGCTGACATAAATAGTCCAGTGTCAGACCCCTTTCATCTCCATCCTCACCAGGGGCCACGTGATTCAATAGCAAGAGATCCAGCTTCTAGTCCAGCCTTGCCTATAATAGCTGTGTGGCCTCTGGCAATCCACTTAATCCCTAGGAGCCTCGGTTTTCCTCACCTGCAGAATGGGTTTAATGCTTCTTCCCAAGGCTGGTGTAAGATGAGGCAAATGTGAAAGATGCATGTGAAGTATTAGTGCATAGTTTTAAATTAGTGGTTTCTCCCCACTCCTATCCCCTCCACATATGTTTAATCTGTGGCCACTGTGCTTCTTATCCTATTTCATAGTTGGAAGAGAAATGTATCAGGGAGGAGGAAGGGATAATGCGAAGGTTAAAATCCTGGCTTTCAGGATCAGCCAGGCTTGGATCTAAGTGGTGTCGCCTGCCACTCATCAACTTTGTGACGTCAGACATATCTTTGTGCAACTCAGCTCCCTCCATAGTGAGTGGGAGATTAACAGTCACTATACCATGGAGGTGAGAAGTCCATAAGCCAATCTATATTCATCCCTTAGCACAGTACCTGCCACCAAGGAAGTACTCAAGAAATGGCTGCTATTACTATTGTTTAAAAAAATTTTATACTCACTTGAGGACATTTTTTTCATTACTTTGAGAGAGAGAGAGAAACATTGATTGCTTGCTTTCCATATGCACCTGGACTGGGGATCATCCAACCCACAACCTTTCAGTGTACAGGACGATGCTCCAACTGACAGCCACACTGGCCAGGGCAGTAGTTTTTGTTTTCAAAATATACACACACCACACAGGCAAGTCACTATTATTACTAGCAGCTGTACTAGGTGCTTTATTTACCCTGAACAGTTTCCTTCTTTATTGGTGGCCAATATGGAAAAGAGATAGAGCCATGGAATACACTAGGACAGTTCTTGAACTTGATTGTGCCTGTATGCAGGGGTAGGGGAGACGGGGGTGGGGGCTGTCCTGTCAAACTCCCTATTCTCAGATTCCTCACCCCAAGACTATGATGCAGTAGGTTTAGGAATGGGGTCTCAGGATCTGCTTCCTAACAAGCCTCCCAGAAGATGCTGATACTGGTAATTCAAAGTCTGACCTTGACCTTGGCATATTAGGACATCATCTTTGTGATGTTCAAACACTTCCTACCTAGGAGGCTGGTCACCATCAGCCAGCTTGTCCCATGAATGCCATGCCGTAGATTAGAATAGGTCATCGAGGGAGACTTCCCGAGGTGGGGGTGGGCCTGATGGTGCCCATAATTCCTGAAGGTGTTTGACTCACCCATAGTGTTTGACCGCCAGCTCATTCCTGCATCCCACCGTAAACCTACTTATTATGCATGCTGTCTGCCCATATCACTCCTAAAGATCTTGCTTAGATGAAGGAGTCTAACCTTTGAAGCCCACACCACATCTTCTAGCCCCCACACTGGTTCAAGAATTTCCACCACATATGATCCTGTCAGAGGCTGGTAGCTACAGTCAGCCAAAACCTCTCCATCCCATGGTTCAGAAAAGGGTAGCTAATTATTTAGTCTTCAAGAAGGAAAAATCTGAGGGTGATTTAATAATGGGCTGCAAACATATGAAGAGTTATCAGCAGGGAGCTAGTGACCACCTGTTCCCGCTCTCTGCATGGCTAGGAGAAACAGAGAAAGGATTTAACTACAGAAAGAGAAGAGAGCACCAGAGCAGGCATGAGCAGGAGGGCACTGATGTGGTTTCCAGGAGCAGCATGTGAAATCCACCTTCCTAGGATTTATGACAAGGAACAAGCTTTGGCTCTGATATCTTGTCTTTCCCCAGAGGCTGAGAGAAAGGCTTGATACTGTGAGTAACTTCAGGACAGGGGTTTCGTCTTACTCAGCCCTGAGCCCTGGCACTGGGCACACCGGGGACCAGTGGTTCTCAAAGCATGGCCCCTGGACCAGCAGCAGCAGGCTGGCCTGAGAACTTGCTAGAAATGCACCTACTGAATCAGAAGCTCAGGGTGAGAGCATGGGGAGACCAGCAAGCTGTTTCAACAAACCTCCAGGTGATTCTGATGCCACTAAGGTTCCAACTTTACTGTGCATTCCACTTACTTGGAGAATCTTGTTAAATGAAGATTCTGATTTAGTAGGGCTGGGGCGGGGCCCGAGAGGCTGCGTTTCTAAGAAGCTTTAAGTGATGGCAATGCTGCTGGTCCACAGACCACAATTTGAGTGTCCGGGATCTAGAACAATGTCAGCTCATGTCATTCCTCTGCTTAAAACCCTCCAGTGATTCCCATCTCATTTAAAGTAAAAGTCAAAAAGGTCACATAACCTGGCCCCCATTACCTACCCCTCTATCCCCATCTCCACTCCCTTAACCCCTTGCTCAGTCCACCCCAGACACACTGGCCTCCTCACTATTCCTTGAACACCCAGGCAAGTCCCCACCCTAGGGCCTCTGCACTCATTCCTTTGGCCTCTTACACTCCTCTCCCTGAGCTCCCCCATGGCTCACCCCTTCACCTCTATGACAGGCAACTTCCAGATGGCTCATAATGATCCTGCCCGCTGGTAATGATACCCTTGAAAAGGTCTCCTCTCACTGAGTATGGACAGGACCTATTCCAGGTGATGGGATGTCACTTTTGTGATTAAGTTACACAAGGCAATAATTTTTTTGTTGGTAGCAGACTCTTTTTGTGTGTGTGTGTCCTCGCTGGCTTCAATGACACAAGTTGCCATGTTGGAGAGACCCATGTGGCGAAAAAAAATGAGGGTGCCTAGCTAGGAATTGAGACACTCAGTCCAACAGCCCTCAAGGAACTAAAGTTCTCATAACTGTGTGAGCTTGGAAGGGGATTCTTTCCCAGTTGAGCTTTCAGTTAAGACCCCCACCCAGGCCACACCTTGATTAAGGACTTGTGAGAGACCCTAAAACAGAGCATCCAGCTAAGCCACATCCAGACTCCTGACCCACGTAAGCTGTGAGAGAATAAATGTGTGTGTTGTTTTAAGAAGCTAAGTCTGTAGTAATTTGTTGGATAGCATTAGGTAATACAGCTTCATTAACATCTTGCTGAAACATCACCTTCTCACTGATCATCCTCTACTGTCCCCTCTTTAAAATAGCAACCCCTACAATCTCCCAGGACTCCCTACTTCCCTCCCCTGCTTAATTTTTCTCTATGATGCATATCACCATGTGACAGATCTTATACTTTCACGGTCTGTTTCCCCAATTAGGAATAAGCTCTAGTGGGGCTTCTTTGTCTGTTTCTTCCACACTGTTTCTAGGTATATTTCTAATACCTAGAACAGTGCCTAGCACCTAGAAGGCACTCGATACTATTATTGAAAGAATTCTGCTGACAGTCTCCCCGCCACAGTGAACAAATGGTACTAGTGAATGCCAACTTTACATTTTCTCAGCATAGCAACCCCAGTGAGAAAGGAGATTTTCCAAGACATCCATATATACCAGTTGAGGGAAGGACAAATTGGCCCGTTTGGGTCTTGTCCTGCCTTGTTAAGGGAAATATGGGGAAATCCCTTATGTAGGGACCGAGACCTTCTGACACTCTCTATAACAGTTTTGGCTTCTTAAGAGTAGCAAATGAATTTTATCACCCTATCCATTATCCTCAAGCAAGGTTCACAAAGGTTCTTCCAAGGAAGAGCTTGCCTCTCTGTGGTGAGGAAGAAGAATCCAGCATTGTCTAAAGAGCCATCGCTCTACGGGAGGATTTGTGTGTGAGCATCCAGAGTTGCATTATTCATAATGCCCCAAAGTGGGAACAACCCAAATGTTCACGGTGGGTGAATGGGTAAACAAAATGTGGTGTAGGCATACAGTGGGGTGTTTGACAGCAGTAAACAGAAACGAACTCTAAGCTTACTCATATAGCTACAACATAGATGAACCCTGAAAACATTTTACTAAATGAAAGAAGCCAGACCCCCCCCCAAAAAAAAGACCACGTACTGTATGACTCCATTTATAAAAGATATCCAGAAAAGGCAAATCTGTAGAGATAGAAAGTACATTAGTGGTTGCCAGGGCAAGGGGTGGGCACGGGGGATGCATGCAAACAGGCGCAAGAGATGTGAGGGAGGGAGAGGAAATGTTCCAAACGGTGTTGTGGTGATGGTCATGTGACTCCGTAAGTTGCTAGAAATCATTGGATGGCACACTTCAAAAACGAGTGAATTTTAAGGCCTGCCATTTATGGGCCAGCAAAGCTGTTTTTTAAGACAAAATAAAATGAAAAGCCCTTGTTAACAGTTTACTTTGGTTCTATGTCTAAAGGGTCTCCTCTTGAATTCTCTTTGAGAATTATGCTTCCTCACTTTTTCGATATCTGTTTCCGTGGAAGAGCAAAGAGAAGCACACACTGGTGTTCCAAACAGTGTAAATGAAGGTTGTAACTAAGTAAATGAACAACAGCAAAAGAAACAAGCAAACAAATAGGCCTTAGTTCTTCCCTAAGGCAATAAAAGGGGTGATATTCGAGCCAGTTGACCATGATATTCTGGTCATGTCAGCAGGTCCGCTGTGGTCTGACCCTCACTGAGGGAGCTGCACCACCAGCTAGCTCCAGGAAGCTGTGCGGGTCAGAGCAGTTGACGATTCCCCATTCATGCAGGCAGCATGAACAGTGGCTTCATGATCGCGGGGAATTAAGGAAGAGCGGGATACTCTGATTAGTCTGTCTTTCAGTGACGTGCAATTTCCATCTCAATGCAATCAAAGGATGGAGGTAGTAGTTTCAACTTTGGGAGCCCCTAAACTGCCACCCTGGATCAATCGCAGATGTGGGGGGGATGTAGCACTCTGATTGGCCCAGCCTGGGTCACGTGTCCACCGTGGGCTGAGGACAGTGCATCATGATTGGCAGCCCCATTGGAAACACGTGGAAAAGAGAAAGGCACTTTCCACAAAGAAAGCAAGGATGCTGAGAAGGCAGAAACAGTGGATAGCCATTATATTATTCCCATGTGCAGAAAAATCGTAATGGAGCAAAACATCCTACAGGCGAGGGTAGCCAGCTCAGACTTCAGACAGTGTAAAGCTGCCACAGGTGACCCCCGAACAGCCATAGGGAAATGCCTTCTTGGTTATATTCAGATCCACTTTGATCAAGGGCAGCAAGATTTTCCATTCTTAAAGCCACCCCACACACGTCCAAGCCCTCTTTCCACTCCAGGGGATTTTAAAGCATTGATTCTGGGGTAGCACGTGCTTCAAAGGTGATAGTTGCTGGACAATCCACAGGGGCAGGCAGCTCAAGGTGTGCTGACTACCTTCCACTCTTCACCCTTGCACTCATGCAGGATGGGCTACACCCAATTTTTAGAACTCAGCACAAAATGAAAATTCAGGGCCCTTCATTAAAACTCTTAATAATTTCAGGATGACAGCAGAACATGGAACCAAGCCTGGGATTTCTCTGAGAAGGGGGTCTGTGTCACTCACTGCTACTGCATCTGCCTTGTCCTCATGACTTCGGTGTCCTTTCCCTTGTCCCACCTGGGGGTCTCCAGTACCTCCCCTCTGTCTCTGAGTCACTCCCACACCCTCTTTCTTCACCCCCAGCCCCACTCTTAATTCGGTATTGGAAACCAAAAACAAAACAAAAAATAAAAAAACCACCTTCCCCTGCAAGCTGAAACCAAAATATCTCTGAGGCTAGAGACTCTGGGAATAGGAAGAGATTCACAATTTAAGAGTTATATCTTTAAAATACGTCTGGTAATGTTTGCCTTCATCTTTGCCCAGAAACAGGTCCAGTAGTTTTTGTGGACCTTGGGTTGAAGACAATGAGTGGCTCTCTGAACGGAGCCCCGATCACCAGGGCTGCCACCACTTGATGGTGTTTAATAATAACTATTGCCACTTGCTGAGCTCTTACTGTGTGCCCAAGCACTGCCCTAAACACTAATACATGTATTTCATTCCATCTTCACAACACATCTGTACGCCAGGCATAGAGACAGTACCCACTTTTCAAGAAAAAACTGAGGCTAGAAGATACTCTCCAAGGTCAGACAGCCTGTAAGCAGCAGCCGCTGGGCTGTGAATCCAGGTGGGACAGTGATCAGAGTTCCTGCTCTTTCTACCACACCAAGCAAGGTCTGGTCATTCCATGTCTAACCCCACGAAGTCTTGGATACTGGACACAGGGTGAATGAAGGCATTATTACCTTAAAGTGCATTTTGATGACTTTTGCAGTGCTCAAATTTTATTAAAAATTGATCAACTTGATTATCATGGAAAAAAATCAAAGATATCTCCAACCAAAGTGCTTTCACTGAGGACCAACGTCAAACTCAACTTGACCACCCATTGTTCTCGATATTAATGAGTTCAAAGTTAAGATCTATGAAGCTCAAGACACTAATTTTCCTGAATGAACCAAATGAGTGATCAGTGGAAATGAGTAAGTGCAAACCGTTATGCAGAGAAAGGATGGGCCAAAGATTGCTTCAGAGTGCTGGAGAAGAGACTGTGCCAAATGAACTTCCCCAGCCCCTCCTTAAACACTGCTGGGACTATTTATCCCACCAAGTGCACTGAACACAAGTCTCTGTGAGCCAGGCACTGTCCAGGGTACGGGGTCTGGGGCGTACCAGGCATCCCATGGCTCCCATTCCTGAAGGATACATCCCAACCCCTTGGCCTGGCACTCAAGGCCTTCCCTGACCCAACTTTATATCCTGTCTTACAGAGAGAATGCACACAGTGCGTGGAAAGCTGGGGAAGGGAAGGATCATAAGGGGAGAGCTGAATTAAAAAAATGAGGTCTGGCATTAGGAAGGGGAAGTGTCTCCTGACTGTCACACTTGGGATCAAGAGCAGTTCTTCTTTGTGGCTGGGCTCACTTCACTGTCCAGGGAACCACATTTTGCTTCCGTGACCATCAGAGCCACAGACCTCCCTGATCAGGCGCCCCACTGCAGTCTCAGAGTGGATGGCATCTGACACCAAGCTTGTATCCCTTGTATGGGGGAAGTTGAGTCGATAACTGTAGATATTTCCCAGGATGTGGCATGACCCAGAGACTGTCCCTGACCCTTGAGTCCCCTCCTTCCCCAAAGAAAATGCTGCTGAGGCAGTAACCGTGTAATTATCGAGTGGGGCTGGTCTGCTTAATTCCGGACATGCTCTCACACTATCGGTTCGGCCACTTTCCGGAGAGAGGGCCACCCACCCCTATGCCTCATTAAATCTGACTCAGATCTGCATTGGACACATCTTCATCTCCTACCAAACCGCTTGCCCAAATCTTGTAAGTCTCAAATCCTTTCTTGACTCAGACAAGTCTTCAAAACCTTTTGATGTGCCTTACATCAACCGTGAAATACCCCACGGCAAGCTTGATATATATAATTCAGTTGGCAAAATGAGCAAGTTTCTTTGTTTCTCATCATTCTTCTCACCTGGATCTGAAACTCCCTTCCTGGTTCAAGAAATGTACCCTTTAAAGGTAACCCACTCTCCCCTGGTTTGAAAGGAGACAGTGTATAGAATTCTTCCCCTCAGTTCAAGAGGTGGCCCTTACTCCAACCCCCTCCCAAGAAGGATGCAGGGAACCTGTAAGAATCCCAATGGCATTTTCAGAAGACTGTTGAGTCTGTAAGACCTTAGTTTAGGGGGGGTGGGGAGGTCTCATGCCACTTGTGTTTGTGCTGGGCCTGGGCTTGAATGAGTGCTGACACTGCACTCCTCTAGTTCCTTGAACTAGCCTTAATTTTGTGTCCTAGGTGCCTCACCTTCCTGACCCTAGTCCTGGCCCAGCGTCGCACCTCAGCTTCTGTTCTGGCTGCCCTCCACTGAGGAGTAGCAGGTCTCTGCTGGTCTACACTGCGCTGGTTTCTGGATTTCGTGCTGAAATCCATTACTAATGACGGTGGGTTCCACATCTACTTCCATCCTCATTTCCCTGTAATTACTTCCTCCCGGACCCAGGTGTGTGAAGGCCCACAGTAACCTTTGTGCCCCTGGGGGCAGTTTCTACAGCTGTCAGGACTCTGGAAGGCTGCTTTCCAGTCTGCTCTCCCCCGGTCTTTGCTCATCCACTATCCCCCTGCTGCCTTCGGTGTGGTACCTTGTGGAGAAGGCTTCCCTAAGAGTCCTGCAGTCCCTCTAGCCTGTATCATGGGAGGCTAGATACAACCTCTGATTTGCTCAGATCCCCCCAAACCCTTCTAGAGATTTGTACAACTCACTGGCCTTTGCTACTTCCTCCAGGAAGTTAGGAGTGAAGACTCTTAAATCTTATGTCTTGCTTCACTTCCTCTCTCTCTCTCCCCACCTCTGCCCAGCCCAGGTGGACATTCTACTTCCCCATTATGTGTGGTAGGACTCCTCTTTCATCACTATTACCTCATTACTGCTTTTTTCCTGCTCAGTAGTACCCAGACCAGTAGCATCTACATCACCCAGGAACTTGTAATACATGCACAATCTAAGGGCCTAGCCCAAACCTTCTGAATCAGAAACTCTGGGAGTGGGGCCCACAATCTGTGTGTTAAGAAGCCTTCCAGAGGACCCTGTTCCATGCTCAAGCTTGAGAACGACTGCCTCAAGGTCTCAGTCAATGGTTCTCCATCCTAGCTGCATTGGGGTTACCAGAAAAGCTTTTAAAAATTACTGATTGTCAAACCCCATCACAGATTAATTATATCCAAGGCCCATGAAGAGACCCAGTTAAAATCAGCACAGCCACGTCTAGGACCCACAGACATGTAAGCAATGATAAAAGGTTGTTGTTTTATTATCTAAGCGCTGGGTTAATTTGTTATGCAACAGTAGCTATCAGATACATGGTATGTGCATCCCCTTGTGGTGACTGATCTCTTTATTTCCTCAGACTCAGTCCTCAGTTCTGTTCCGTGCCTGCTTTCCTAGCTGCTCCAGCCCCCAGGCTGGACCTTCCCAGGGATCCTGCCCCAGCCTCTGGCATGGGAGCCAGTCAGGAACAGATGGAGGCTCCAAACCAGTGCTGGCCAACAGAAATACAATGTGAGCCACACATTTAATTTTTAAATTGCCTACCAGCCACAGTTTTAACAGGTAAAAAGAAATGGTTAGATTAATTTAAATAATATATCTTTTTTCATATTTTATTTCACATTTTCTTTAACCCAGTATATCCAAAATATTGTCATTTCAATATGTGGCTCTAGGCACATTGCAAGTGCTGACTAGCCGCATGCAGCTCGAGACAACCATATTGAACAGAACAGCTCTGAGCAGATCCCTACACATGTCCCTGCCAGAGCTCTGATGACAACAGGAGTAAGAAACAGAAGGAGCAGGAAGAGCTGAGCCTCTGCCAACTCCACGTCACACTGAGCCTTGACCCAAGAACAATTATGCCCAGAACACTGCCAGGTGTAACACATCTGCTGGTTCTGTCTCTTTGCCCTACACGTCTCCCCATTCTGCCTGACTCAGCTCAGATGTTACCACCTCTGTGAAGCTGTCCTTGCATGCTCATAGCACTAACTTCAGAATTCTAAAACAGTTCTTAATAAGCTTTCCCAATACCAGCTACCGTTTATTGAGCACTGACTATGTGCCAGATATTGGGCTGAGTGCTTAACTTGAATTGTACCATATGATGCTGACATGAGGTAAGAATTATTGCCCTCATTATATAGACAAGGACACTGAGGCTCAGACAGGTAAAGGGACTTCCCAAGCTCATTCAGCTAGTACGTGGGGGACCTGGGATTTAAACCCAGGGTTGTCAGGCTCCAGAGCCCATGCTTTCAATGCCTGGCCGGCCCCTCGATAATCAAGGTGTGGGCCTTAGACCAGCAACATCAGCATCACCTGGGAACTTGTGAGAAATGCAGAATCCCATGTTCTATCCCAAATCTGCTCCTCAGAATCTGCATTTTAAGGAGATCACAGGTGGTCATGTGAGTAGTAAATTATGGGAGGTGCTGGCCAAGGCCAGCCTGTCCATGTGTCACTTGTTTGTGCGTCTGTTTCACCCCTAGGCCACCAGCCCCTCAAGTGCAACGGCTGCACATGTTCACCTCTGTTTCCTGAACACCCACTACAGAGCCTGGCACAGTAAACTGCCAGGAGTGGTTGTTAATTGAGTTTTTCTTACCCCACCCATTGGAGTTTCTGTAAACTAGCCTACTTCCTTTATTTAAAATTTTTAAAAATTTTTCTTTAATTCCTGCCTGGGGAAAAGAATGGGACTACACCGTGTACTGCCAATTTACAAACATCTGCCTAAGTCCTCAACAATATAACCTGCTCCATTTTTAAAGTGCAAGGCATGGCAATACCCCAGGGCTCCTGGTGACTAAGATAAACTGCCCCGGGGGGTGGAGCCAACCCCCAAAAGCTGTCGGAAGCCAGGGCTGGGGCCCAGCTGTGCCATTCTGACATCTGCTTTTCAGGAAAGTATTCTTTTCCGGATGGAACCCATTCTGCTATTTCAGGAAGTGTAATGTAAACCTTTGGGAACTGCTCAGCAGAGGTAGCCCCAGAATTTTTACACAAGGAGGAGCTTGGAGTTGGGACTCTAGTAGGAAAGACGCCTTGAGAACGAGGATGTTTCACACCACATCAGTTTAAGAAAATGCCACTGGCCCCTATTAATGAGTGGGGTGGGCTGATAGAAATGGGGCACCAGGGAAAGCTAAAGCCTCCCAGGCTTGTCCCTTGGAGCTACCTCTGGTATTCAGTTTCAGGGAGGGAAACCACAAACCACTGGGAAGATGGAAATTTAGGGTTTAGTATTGATCCCAAACAGAATTTTAGCATCTTAGAACACCAGAGCTGGCTGACATAGCACGAAATGGGTGTTCCTAAAATATTTGTTAAATTTTAGTAGGGATTAGCTTGGGCTGAGAGTTTGCTCATCTTTTTGATGCTACTGAGACCAGAGATCCAGGGATGCCTGAATCTTGCCTCTGTCAATCTCCTTATACCCTCTCACTTGCCCCACTTCCAGAGTTCCTTAGGGAGCCACCTGCAAGGAAGAGTAGCTGGACTGGGATCAAGACACTTCTTTATGAAAAGGTGAACCTGGACCTAATAATCACCAGTGAAGAACTCCCTAAAAAAAGTTAGATTAGTTTAAGTTCTAGATTAAAATAGGCTTCCTAACTCCCCACCCCTAACTTTGAATATAAATCTTAGGGTCTTACCAAGTTTAATATATAAGCCAACCCAGTGGCCAACATGTAGAGGAATGTACAAGATCTCAGGGGGGTCAGGGCCTACCAAGCCTCGTGAAGTGGGGGAGTATACAGAGCAGAGCTGCAGTCATTGCCACACAGTGACCTCTCCCATGAGGACACATGGCCCCAGGAGTGTCCCAGACTCTGAGGCAGCCACGAGCATCTTCCCCTTGCAGAGGAGCTAAAAGGGTAATAGTCAGTTAGTGGCCAGGAATGAGGTCAGAAGAGTACTCTCTCCCTATGTAAACAAATAAATAAATAACCTCAGGCACCATCCAACCCATCTCACTTTATGTGAAAAAATCAAGATCCCCAAAGGCAAGTGGCTAGCTCTGTATCTTATAATAGAGCCACTGGCTCAGATGGATTCTCTTCCCAGTAGGAGACCACCTTCAAGATCTACCCAATTCTTTAAAAGAATGAAGTGGACTCAAGTGTAATTGAATCTCTTGGAAATGAAAGCAATACTGCCATTGGCCAGGAAACATCACATGGCTACCTTTAGCTGCAAAGGAGTCTGGGAAAGCAGGACGGGGACTGCAAGATTAATTGGCTTGTGATCCATAGCCTATGACGAGCCCACTCCTACCTAGAACAAATCCAGAGCAAGCAAAGAAGCTGGGGCAGGGGCGAGGGGAATGAATGATTTGTAGGTAACATTGTCCCATTCAGTGATAATATTATGTTCATACTACAAATGAAGAGCCTGATGTTAGAGAACTGAAGTGATTTGCCTAAAATCACAGCTAATTAAGAGTCAGATCACGTTTCTGCCTGATTCCAGAGTCTGACCTTTGGGCTGCAATGGAATCCTGACTTTCAAAAAGAAGATAGAAATATGGGACTCTTCAAGAATCTGAGAATCACCTTTTACAAAGCTATGCTAACCTTCTTTAAATCATCTCAGTTGAATGACACTTGAAATTATACACATTTTTCACTCAAATCAACAAGAGACCATTTTATGTTCACCATGGAAGCAAACGGGACTATCCCGGGAGGCGCCCTTCACACAGAGCTGTGTTAACAGCACCCTCTGAGTTGTGCAGTGTACAACCTGCTTGGTGGCAGACAGCACACCACACTGAGTTTCCCCTGCCTGGTCTCCTATGTCCTCATCTGCAAATCGAGCTGGGTATTCTTGAATGATTCTGAGGTCCCATGTGAGACCCTATGACACTGTGACAAACCATGTGTATCCACACAAGAGAACAGTAAACAGGCAAGAGTACCACGGTGTCTCACTGTTGCTTGGCCGAAGTGCAGCATAGAGATGGCCTGGAATTCCTTGTTTTCCCCATATTACAGCCCTTTTGGCTGCAAAACACCCTTGTCAACAATTTCGAGCTCACTTAATTTATCTCTAGAAGCTTAATTTATCAGAAACAAAGGGTGTCCTTACGGTCCCATAAAGGTGTTCTCTCTCTTTCTTGTCAGACTGACAGTGAATAGGGCACCGATCCGTGAAGGACAGTATTTATGGGCGTTGTAACCACTATGAATAGGCATGACCTTTTTTTCTTCGTATCTGTCCAGTCCCCTGGGAACTGACCCTCATATTACATTTTCCCAGCCTGGAGCTTAGCTCCACAGGCAACCTCCTGTCATTTGTTTGTCTGATGGGTATTATTTCTTCTAAGAATCTAATTAGGATCTTTTAAAGGCTTCAGCCTGGGAGTGAGGGAATTAAATATGACTCAGAGTGTGTGCTTCTCAAAGCCAGACAAAAAGTGAGGTGATCATTCATTAGATGTATTCAGTCCACGAGTCCTGACATGCACCTTTTTGGTGCCAGCCTCTGCTGGAGGTTGGGGCCGGTGGATAGAGATGGACGAGTTCCCCGTTGGCGTTCAGCTGCACATCACGGGTGTGCTCCGCTGACTGGAAAGTCACTAAACACACGGCACACGATGCCTTGTGTTCACCAAGCTCCCTCTCATTTTCTTTTTTTGGGAGGTCAAAGAAGATTACATTTCACAGCCCCCTTGCAGCTAGCTGAGGCCATGAAACTAGTTCTAACCAAAGGGCTGTGGCAGAAGTGATGAGTGTCTTTAAGAAGCAGGCAGGGTGCAACCTTCAGTTCCCTCTTACCCTGCTTTGGGGACCAAGAATGCAGAGGCTGGGTGTATGAACATTTGTCAGCCAGAGTCTCTGAGTGGCGCGGATCTCCACCCCTGCCCCCACTACCCTAAGTTAGACATGCAGCCGGAATGAGAAATAAACATTTGTTTCCTTAAGCCATGGAGATTCAGGAGTTCATTTACCACCACAGTATAACTATAACTCATCTGACCAGGGAAAACTCTAAACTTTTAAACCAGTGGAGCTGGTGGTGGTGAACATGGGGGGAACAATTACATACCTCATTTATTTGGTAAGGGTTTGCAGAGCACAGACTGTATGTCAGAGACTCTGCAGGAGTTACAAAAATGAGTAAAAGATTATCTCTGCCCTCATCAGACTCCTGATCTGATACTAATAACATCACAATGTCTAGCATATAGTAATTGCTCAATAAAAAATGCTACTATAATTGCAGCTCAGATGCAAAAGACATTCACACACATGCAATTCACTCCCATCAACACATCCAGATTGTAACAAAACCAAAACTTGTTAGGAAGTAATCAGTGCCTCAAGATTGAGTTCCTTTTGCTATGGTTCTCCTACTAATACTTTGCTAGCCTACGAAAACTGAAAATAGTCATTTAAAAAATCTCAAAAAGTTACACTTTTACACGACAAGGCAAATAAATACACCCAACCTCACTTCCAAAAATATGGCACTTTCAAAGAAAAGTGGTTATTAAATGCAGTGTGGTATGCTAGACTGGATCCTGGAACAGAAAAAAGACATCAACGGAAAAGTAGGATAAATGCTAATAAAGTCTGGTTTTTAGTGAATCTTCCTCCTGCACTTCTTAGCCTTGAGAAATGCCATAGGGTTTTGTAAAAGTTAACTCTGGGGAACTAGGTGAACAGCATCCTAGAACTCCCTGCACTATTTTTGCACCTTTTCTGTAAATATAAAGTTATTCCAAAATAAAGAAGATTTTTAAAAATCAATGTTAATGTTTTCCAGGTTTCCACTCTATAGGTAATACACATAAGGTCAGAGTGTGTGTAGGGTTGCCAGAAAAAAATACAGCCAGCCCACTTAAATTTGAATGTTAGAAAAATAGCAATTACTTTTAGTACAAGTATATCCCAAATATTGCATGAAAATATTTAAGCTAAAAAGAATTTATTGTTCATCAGAAATTCAAATTTACCTAGGGCTCTGTATTTGTATTTCTTATATCTGGCAACCCTATAGAGATGTGCCACTGATAAAGAAGCATAAAATAAACTTTATTATTTTAAATAGTAGCACCTAGATTTTAACATGTTATTATTAGTATGAAAAGGCATTATTGACCATTTCTGTTATCTGATATTAATTCTATGATGCTAATTGTAGAATTGATTCTATATGAATGGATGATTAAAGGAGTTAGTGAAAGCAGTCCTGGAAAGAAAGAAAAAGAAAGAAAGGAAGGAAGGAAGAAGTGGGTCAAAAATGGATGAATGAATGAATGAATGAATGAGTAAGTGAATGAGTGTCCCCCAATTCCAAGAGAGACTATTAATTATTATTGTTAAGTCACTATTAATATGACTAATTATTCTATTGAATATTAGAAACATAACAGGGCTCTCTCTAGAGTCCCTGCAATCCACTTTATAAGTCGAGATGCAGCTCTGTCTGTGTGCGATGCCATCACCATTGCAACCTTTAATCAGGACGCAACCATCAGGAGCACGTGGAGACTACTCTGAAAGTGGCACTGAAGTCTCACGCCCTTGTCCAGCCCTCCCACCACTGGGTCTAAGAAACCTGTGTGCCCCCTCCTCCCAAAAAGACTGAGTGCTTTGCTCACGCTTTTTACCCCCAATGTCTGATCATAAAAGTGCCCACACAGGCCAAACAGCTTAAAGGCTTTCACAGTAATCACAGAACCTCTACCACTAGTATTTGCTCTCCACGCTTTGTCATGAATCTGCCCACCCTGCTTTCCATCTGCTAGTCCACCTGAGTTTTGATGCACCTCAAACAAAGTTGTAGACGTAGGCTTCCTCCTAAGTACTTCGCCAAGATTATCATTCCCTAAAGTCATATTTGTTTATAGGTAAGAATTATTTACATATAGCAATGGGCACAGATCGTTAAGTACCCCCTTCCATGGGTTTTGACAAAGGCACACAACTGCACAACCCAAACCCTGACCAAGACACAGAGCACCACCATCACCCCAGCAAGTGACTTGTGCTCATACTTTTTTCAACTCTGCAGGTCTTCCCCCTTAGTAAACATATCTCTGTGGGTAAAATTAAAGGCAAACACATGTAATTCTACAGTGACAACTCAAAGTCCCCCAAGCTATGGATGGAAGGTGGGAGGGTGGGGAGTGTGAATCATTGTGGATCTGAGAAGTTCTGGGGATTCTGGGCCCATCTCTCCTTGAAAAGCATGGCATCATCCATCCTTTTTCTCATACTCAAAAGAATACAGTTGAATCAAGTAATGGAGAAAGAGGCTACATCCTCTATTCCTGTTTGCAGATTTTGGTACTTCATTATAAGTAAGTAATAATATGTCACATCATGACTCACAGTGAGACTATTCACTCTCAGTCCAAGGTGTCAGGAAATGTCAGGTCCTTTCTCCCAACACATAGGCATTCAGCAATCGCTGGCCCAGCACCGCCTCCAGGCCAAACCTGGAATGGATGTGGAAATAGCAGGAATGAACACAATGTGGCCCCTGACATCTCATATTTCTCCATCCAGCACAGGAAACAGACACGCAGGTCCCCAGGTATATCCTGGTCCCTGGCACAGTGCCTGGTGCTAAGTCATAGCTCAGATCCTGTTGAAGGGTTGAGTGGGTGCATGATCTTCTTCACTTGAGATATACTTATTGAGCACCTAGTGTGACCTAGGCATTGTGAATGCAGCACTGAGCAAAACAGACCAAAAAAAAAAAAAAAAAAAATCCCTGACCCTGTTGTGTGGCAATAAACACATAAATATGCAAATATATGGATTTCCAGATAATGATCAATGCTACAGAGAAAAATGAAGCAGATAAGGGAACTAAGAGGCATGAGGCAAGAGGAAATGGGGCTGCGTTTTAAAGAGAGCGGTCCGGAATCCTTGCTGGCAAACACCTGCACAAGGTAAGGTGTGTATGAAAGTGTGAATGAAGAAATGAGCTAGGGCTACCAAGACAAAATACCACAGACTGGGTGTCTCAAATTACAAAAATTTCTTTCTCTAAGTGCTGGAAGTCCAAGATCAAGATGTCAGCAGGTGTGGTTTCTCCTGAGAACTCTCTCCTTGGCGTGCAGAGGGTCACCTTCTCACTGTCTCCTCACATGCTTGCCTCTCCACTTACGTGTCTGTGTCCTACTCTCCTCTCGTGAGGACACCAGTCGCATTGGTTTAGGGCCCACCAAAATGACCTCACTTTACCTCAAGTACCTCTTTAAAGGCCCTATCTCCAAATACAGGGTTGGGCAAACGTAGGTTTACAGTTGTGAGTATGCAAAACAGTTTATTCTTGTATTATTATTTATTAATTATTGTATTATTTTCCACACAAACAGTTATAAACCAACCCTTGCCTCACCCTGTACAGTCATTCTGGAGTACCAGGGATTGGGACTGCCGACATACGAATTGGGGGAAGGGCATACAATTTAATCCATAACCAGAAATGTACAAATGAATGAACAAATGAACAAATAAACCGGTCTGATGCTTTATTCTGGGTGGCAGAGTGAAGGGAGTCAGAGGAGCAAGAGGGCTGACGGAACAGTGGACGAGGGACAAGTGGCCACATCAGGAAGAAAGCCAAGGATCTGACATATGTTATTTTTCAAATCTCTCTTGGCCAATTCAAAATGTGTGTTTTTTCAGCTCTAGCTCTTAACTATTTCCGGAAACAGCTTTATTAACTGCTGGCCCGCAGCAGGACGTGGGAGAGGAAAGCCCTGAACTTGGACCCAGAAGAGCTGAGTTCTGTATCTGCTTAACCTGTCGGAGCCTCTTTTGCTTAATTTAGAACATGGAGACAAGAATCCTGTTTCTTCACAGAATTGCCAGAGAAGTGAAGTGAGGCCATTAGCAGGCAGATGAGGGCTTGTAGCACTAGGGCTCAGTAAACAGGAAACATATTATAAATAAAAATGGAAGGTATTACTATGAAGCTTGCAGTGAAAACCACAGTAGACAGGTCATAGCTGGGGCCTTCCAGCCATTTCAAAGGAGGCTTATTTAGGAAACTCCAGTCACTGTCCTGGTTGTTTCCTCTCACTGCCCCCTCCCCCAGCCTCACCCCAGCAATCCTCTGAGGAAGAGCAGGGCTGGGGAGAAGAAAAACATAAAAAGAGTAAGGGAGGTAGATCCCACCTGAGGCACAGATCTCGCTGTTCCTGTCTCCTCAAGGATTTTTTGTCTATATCTATACAGATATTTAATGTATGTAATTTGAAGTGTTGGGAGATAAGTTTACACATGGGAGACCACCATCCCTATCAATGCCATAAACTTATCCATCACCTCCAAAAGTTTCCTCCTGCCCTCTTTGTGTTTCTTCCCTTGCGTGGTAAAAGCACTTAACATGAGATCCACTGTTGTAGCAAATTTTTAAGTATATAATACAGTCTCGTTAGTCATAGGCCCTATGTTGTACAGGAAGTCTCCAGAACTTATTGTGAACAACTGAAATCCCACACCCTCTGACCTCCAGGTCCCCTCCCCCTCCCCCCAGCCCCTGGCAGCCACCACTCTGCGCTCTGCTTCTACGGGGTCAGATTCCAAGTGAGGTCATATAGTATTTGACTTTCTGCGTCTGGCTTATTTCACTTCGCTTAATGTCCTCTAGTTCCATTCATATTGTTACAGATGGCAGGATTTCCTTCTATTTCAAGGCTGAACAATATTTCATTCTACGTATATACCACATTTTCTTTATCATCAACCTTTCTCGATATTGAGAGCACATCAGTGGGTACCCCCCTGGCCAGATTCTGCGCTTGGTCCTCCCCACAAAAAAACAATTCACTGAATCTCCACAACACCCACTGAGGTTGGCACTGTTATCTGCCCATTTTTCAGATCAAGAAACTGAGGCTCAGAAGAGTTAAATAATGGCCCAGAGTCATATGGCTATGAAGGGGCAGAAGTGAGCCCAAATCAGCCACTCTCAACTTTGACCTACAGCCCCTCACAATTACACAAAATGCCCTAAGGTGTGCCTGACACTTTGTAGGTGCTAAAGAAATTTAAGATGTTTACATTTTCCTGTTTGGATCCCAGCTCTGGCACTTCTTGGCTATGTGACCTTGGACAAGATTATTACCTTCTCAAAGGGCTGCCCTGCCTGCCTGTCAGCTCCACTACTGGCAAGTGTGAGGAGGGGGGTGCTACTTAGCCTCTCTGAGCCGCAGCTCCCTTACTTATGAAGAATGGGGATACCAACAGCCCATGTCCTGAGTGTGAACAGTGAACCCAGTACCTGGCAGCTGTCATTTTACGACGGCAACAGCATCATACCTATGCCAACACCCATTCGAGGTGAGGAAAGAGACCAGATAAAAACATAGACTGAAAGCATAAATTTGACATTTTCACACTCTGATCCTTTCAGAACTTAGAATCAAGACAATAATTATCTCAGCTAAAATTGTGCCACTTTCCTTTAATTAGAAAACAGGAAATTGTGTGATGCATTGTATTTGCATTTTTGCTTTGGCTGCCCAAAAGCTCAGGGCTAAGTTTAATTCTTATCAACAATAACTCAATGAATCTGGGCTTGATCTTCCTTTATATGATGCATATTTTAAAATTTTCGTTCTATTGACTTTATCATTCCTGTAACATTTATGAAGAGTTAATTTTTTTTACAAGTATCATGCCAGCTGCTTGAAAAATAGATGAGGTAAAATAATCAAGACATATTGTGTCATTATAGTTTAGAGCAGTGCATTTGAAAATCAAAGCATCACCCATTATTTGAATTTTAGATAAAGATAAAAGGCATGGAGATGCCAGAGATTAATTTCAAAGAGGAATTAGTTCACAGGAAGCATTCTGAGAAATAAATTGTGAATCATCCCCAGAGCTGGCCAGTCCTGTCTGCAGGCAGAGGGTGGTCAACTCTGGGGGGTAACAGTGAGAAATTGTCATGGTGGGAAACTGTACCCAGCCCCCATTCTTCTGACGTTGTTCTGTAAATGCTGCCTCTGACTAATATGTAGCTTATAGATGAACAGCATGTTTGCAGGAGAATCCTAGGAACTAACTTCAAAAGATGCAGACTCTGACCTTCAGGCATCCAGCTGCAGGAGATTTGCTGACCTTCAACCATGGAGCCAGGATGACACGAAGCCGGGATGACTAAGCCGGGATGATGCACACTGAAACACCACTTGCCTTATGGGAATGGACTGCGCTCATCTGCACATGCAGAACTTTTCAACTCCCTCCCTTGATCTCTCTGTTCTGCTTCCCTCTGCCTCCTTATAAAAAGCCTCTGCTTGCACTGAGATGGGGAGACAGGCTTTGAGATGAGTCTCTCCTCTTCCTGGTGGCCAGCACCTGAAAATAAGCCACTTTCCTTTACATCAGCACCTTCCTCCGGAGTCTCGGCTTTCGTAGTGTCAGGCAGCCAGATCTGCTTTCAGTTACATAGGTCCTCTGGGGCCCACCCAAGGCTGGCACTCCGATTTTTCAAGTCTTCTCTCTCGGAGGAACAGAGGCCTGTCCCATATTCCTATGCAGCCAGGGGTTTCCTGTTTATCTTTCCAGATCATGTGTCCACTTGCACAAGATGTGAAGCCATGGCAGAAGCCATGACGACAGGAGCTATTTCTGTGAGTCAGTTCTATGTTCAAGCATGCTGGGTGAAGGAAACTTACACTTAAATTTTGGTCATGTTTGCATTGTCTGGAACCTCTGGAGAGAGAAACTGTGTGTAAGAGAGAGTATTTATGTGTTTATATATAAACATAATATTCTCTCTAAATAGACTGTGATAAGGCTTCTTGTTTTGATGCTGGTTGGTGTAATGATCGAAGGATTATAAACTATATAAAGTCATTCAATGGGAACTCGTAAAATGATGCCCGTGGGATGGGAAGGATGCAACCAGTAATCAAGAATTGGGCACAACCCCTTTGGAAAATAGTTTGGCAGGAGTTAGTCTGAACACACACCTAACCCAGGGCTTCTCACTCTCCACCACTCAGAACAAAACCCTAAGTTTTCAGCCTGGTCTACCACAGGCTGTCTCAATGTCAGCACTACATACACGGGGTTGGATGTTCTCTGCGGTGGGGCTGTCGGGTGAGTCTTAGGATGTGCGGCAGGGTCCCTGGACCCACCCACGACATGCCAGGAGCATTGCCTCTGCTAGTTGTGACAACCACAGACGTCTCCGGACATTGCCAAAATGTCGTTACATGCGACAGCGTAGGTAATCTGACACACATGTTTAGCCAGGGGAACCAGACACACACACAAAGGAGTAAAAATTATTTATAAAGCCATTTTGACAGGAGGAAGGAAGGGGCAGGCAGGGGGCTTCTGGGATGAGGGGAACATTCTGTTTCTGGGCTTAAGGAGTCATTGATTTTCCAGGTATTTTTCACTCTGAAAATTCATCATGCTTTTCATCATGCACTTTTCTATAATTATGTTAAAAGTCAACAAAGTTTTTTTAAATGAGGCATATCAGGATGAATTGATATGAAAAGAGCTGTTTCCAATACACATACTAAGTGAAAAAAATCGCATCTTGTGATTCCACTTAGTGTGCAAAGGACACCGGGGAGTACGGGGAGCACACATGCTGATGGGAGTGTAAACTCTTAATCACTGCAGAGCACTCCTGGCTTTAATTAATAACACTGAAGCTGCCCACATCCTGCCGCTCAGCATGATCGGAATGTGCTCTAGAGAAACTCCTGCCCATTGCCTAAGGGGCTGGGGACAGGAATGCTCACCACAGTGATACCGGGACAGTAGACTAAGGCTCAGAGGGTTTAAGGAACTTGCTGAAGATCACACAGCTTATTAATCAGAAAACCAACAACTGAACCCAGAGCTTGAGCTCCTACCACTGTACCATGTGACTACTCTCTTCAGTCCCCATAGTAAATGACATCAGGAACAACATGGCCTCATTGCCAGCCTCTTGGGCAGGCTCGAATTGCACCCCATGACAGGTCCATTAGTTCTTCACATCAACGGGAAGTCCATGGGTGAGGTGGGAGGGGCTTCCCTAGTCCATTCAACTCACCCCTCTTAGCATGGGCCTCCCTCCTTGTCTCTACCAGCATCTGGAGCCCCCAGACCCTGTCTTCCACCATCCCTAGCATGTATCCCAGAGCTCTTGTGCTGGAAAGGAAAGAGAGCTGTTGTACCTATCCCCTAGTCCCATCGTCGTTAGCTGAGGGGTGCTCTGGGGCTCTCACTCTCCAGCACTTCCATCTGATGCTGCACACAGTTTGAGTGTCCTGCCCACAGCTGGGTAACAGCCCTCCCTGAGCCCCTAGACCTTAGTATGCAGTAAGTATGTCTGTCTCTTTTCCAGCCTTGAGTTATACCACAAAATGCCCTCCTTTTATTGCCTCTTTCTTGGGAACTACCAGCCTCAGGGAAATGAGAGTGCAAAGGAAAAACCCACTCTCCCTCATCTGTGGATTAACCTGGAATCCCCCCTCCTCAGTGGGCCTGGCAGCTCTGCCCTCAGCCCCAACCCCGCAGAGGAGTGATGACAGAGAGGCCTGGGCTGGACAGATCAGGGGCTGTGGGTGGAAGCGGAGGTGGCCCTTGTCTTTGGGAAGGGAGAAGCTGAGCACCGATGGAAGAGATCAAAAGCAGCTCCATCCTTTACAGATGCAAGGAAGTGCTAACACTTTCAAGAGAGAGATGAAATGGTCTCTGGGCTGAAAAGAAAAATTGCCTGCAGACAAACTCTTGCTAGAGTTTGAGCTGTTCCCTACTTTCTGTTCTGATTTTGGACTATCCACCAAAAAAGTCAAATTCCTTCCCACATTGATGAAGATGATGGTGGTAACAATAATAACGGCAGCACTCACTACTGAGACATGTGAATGTCACTTTGGTATTTTACATCTAGTAACTAATCTAATCTTCCCTCTTTCCAGTTGCCTAAGAGGGAGGTTCCCTTAGCCCAGTTTTGCCATAGAGGAAACAGGCTCAGAGAAGGTGGGTCAGGAATCACAAACTCAGAGGCAGGCAGGCAACATAAAGGAGGAAGTTGGGTAGATGTAACATATCAATTGTGGTTAGTGAAAACCCTGTGAACTGGAGATGGGAGCTCATGCCCAGGATAAAGGGGACCCTCCTCAGCCCCAGCCCCAATGTGGCCGCATGGGAATTTGGGCCCAATGTGGCCAGAGCTTATTTTTCAAGAGAAGACAAAAATTTGTATTTGAATGTGACATCTTCCCATTTTTGTAAGCAGCTAAATCAGTTAGGATTAGGTTTCCTCCTTATAACAACCCCCCTCCCCTGAAAATAACAAGGCTAAAATAGAAGTTATTTCTCTCTCACATAAAAAAGGAGGTGGAGAATCAGTATCTCCAAGTATAGTTACATTCTGAGTACTGGGGGTTACGATTTCAGCATATGGCTTTGGGAGGAACATAATTCAGCCAGTAACACTGTCTGTTCATCTCCTCCACTCACCTGCAAGCTGCGTAAAGGTGGAATTCACATTTGGTCAGAGAAACTCTTGTGTTTTCTAAAAATTTATTGAGTTGACATGGGTTAATAAAACCACACAGGTTTCAAATGTACAGTTCTATAACACATCACGTGCATACTGCACCACGCACTCACAGGCCAAATCAAGTCTCTTTCCACCACCATTTATCCCCCCTTTGCCCACTTCTACCTCCTCCACCCCTCTTTCCCGCTGGTAATCACCAAAACTCTAAGAGCTTTGTTTTTTGTTTTTGCTTAATCCCTTCATTTTTTCAGCCAGCCCCAAACTCCCACCTCCCCAACCACCCCCCTGCCCCCACTCCACCGACAGCTGTCAGTCTGTTTTATTTGTTTGTTTTGTTCATTAGATTCCACATACAAGTGAAATCATATGGTATTTGTCTTTCTCTGACTGGCTTATTTCACTTAGCATAATGCTCTCCAGGTTTGTCCATATTGTTGCAAAAGATAAGATTTCCCTTTTTTTGTGTGTGTGTACATGTATCACAGCTGTTTTATCCACTCACCCACTGATGAGCACTTGGGCTGCTTCCAGATCTTGGCTGTTATGAGTAATGCTTAAATGAGCATGGGGGGCATTCATTCGTTTGAATTAGTGTTTCGGGTTCCTTCAGATATATTCCCAGAAGTGAAACGGCTGGGTCATAAGGCTGTTCCATTTTTAATTTTTTGAAGAAACACCATTCCGTTTTCCACAGTTGCTGCACCATTTTGTGTTTTTAATAGTTGGACACATGTTGGTAGAACATATGATATACAGGGTTTACTTCATTAGATGTTTGGATTAGAAAACAATATGTCAATAGCACAGTAAACCAATCATTTTATAGATATTGTTTGGAATGAGGCTAGAGGGATAAAAGCAACAGTAAGAAGAAAAGATTAAATACATAAGGTATGCTGATGTAGCAAAGACTGTGGAGGTGGGACCTCAAGAGCTAGAGTTGGGGAAATAGAGTGCCAAGAGCTGGCTCTACAAGCACATGAACTTAAACATCTTTATTAGCTTTCCTGCTCATTGGCTGTGTGACCCTAGAGAAGTCACTCAGCCTTTCAAAGCCCTGATTTATTTATGTATTTAGTGTAGATTCAAAACACTTGTGTCCCATATGGCTGTTCTGAACATAACATAAGGCTTATGAAGAACAACTCAAGGCTTGGAACCAGGCATCAATCCTGGCTCTGATGCTCACCAGCTGTGTGACCTTGGGCAAATTACTTTACCTCTCTGAGCCTGCTTCCTTTTCTATAAGAAGAGCATAATGGTACTGTCAACATAAGAAATACCCAAACCTGTAGAGAATTTTTATGAGTTTATTTGAACCAAACTGAGGACAATTGCTAGGAAGTAAAATCTCAACAGATTCAAAAAATGCTATGGAGAATGGCAGTTTTGCAGGTTATTTTATTTTATTAAATTACATTTTATTGATTATGCTATTGTCCTGATTTTCCTCCCTTTGCTCCCCTCCACCCAGCACCCCCCACTCTCTCAGGCAATCCCCACACTATTGTTCATGTCCGTGGGTCATTTGTAGATTCTTTGGCTACTCCATCTCCTATACTGTACTTGTACTTTACATCCCCATGGCTATTTTTAGAGAGAGGGGAAGGGAGGGAGAAAGAGAGGGAAAGAAACATCAATGTGTGGTTGCCTCTCACATGGCCCCGACTGGGGACCTGACCTGCAACCCAGGCATGTGCCTGGACTGGGAATCGAGCTAGTGACCCTTTGATTCATAGCACATGCTCAATCCACTGAGCTACACCAGTCAGGGCCCCGTAGCTATTCTGTAACTACCTATTTGTACTTCTTAATCCCCTTACCTCTTCTCCTGTTTCCCAACAACCGCTCCCATCTGTCAACCATCAAAATGTTCTTGGTATCCATGATTCTCTCTCTGTTCTTCTTGTTTGCTTAGTTTGTTTTTTTAGGTTCAATTGTTGATAGATATGTATTTGTTGCCATTTTATTTTTCATAGTTTTGACCTTCTTTTCCTTAAATAAGTCCCTTTAACATTTCATATAATAAGGGCTTGGTGATGATGAACTCCTTTAGTTTTTTTCTTGTGTGGGAAACTCTTTATCTGCCCTTCGATTCTAAATGATATGTTTTCTGTGTTGAGCAATCTTGTCTGTAGGTCCTTGCTTTTCATGACTTTGAATATTTCCTGCCAATCCTTTCTAACCTGCAAAGTTTCTTTTGAGAAATCAGCTAACAGTCTCATGGGAATTCCCCTGTAGGTAATTAAATGCCTTTCTCTTGCTGTTTTTAAGATCCTCTCTTTAACCTTTGGTATTTTAATTATGATGTATCTTGGAGTGGGCCTCTTCGCATCCATCTTGTTTGGGACTCTCTGTGCTTCCTGAACTTGTATGTCTATTTCCTTCACCAAATTAGAGAAGTTTTCTTTCATTATTTTTTAAAAATATATTTCCAAATTCTTGCTCTTTTTCTTCTCCTTCTGACACCCATATGATGCAAATGTTGGATTACTTGAAGTTGTCCAGAGGCTGCTTACTCTATCCTCATTTTTTTGGATTCTTTTTTCTTTTTGTTGTTCTGATTGGTTATTTTTTGCTTCCTTATATTCTAAATCATTGATTTGATTCTTGACATCATTCACCCTACTGTTGTTCCCCTATAAATTGTTCTTTATTTCAATTAGTGTATCCTTTGTTTCTGACTGGATCTTTTTCTTTTATACTGTTGAGGTCCTCACTAAGTTCCTCGAGCATCCTAATAACCAGTGTTTTGAACTCTGCATCTGGCAGATTGCTCATCTCCATTTCATTTAATTATTTTTCTGGAGTTTTGAACTGTTCTTTCATTTGGGCCATATTTCTTTGTCCCCTCATTTTGGCAGCCTCCCTGTGTCTGTTTCTATGTATTAGGTAGAGCTTCTGTGACTCCCTGTCTTGGTATGTGGCCTAATGAAGTAGGTGTCCTGTATGGTCAAGTGGCACAGCCTGCCCTATCACCCAAGCTGAGTGCTCAAGGTGCACCGTTTGTGTGGGGTGAACACACCCTCCTCTTGTTATTGAGCCTTGATTGCTATTGGCAGATCAATGGGAGGTATTTACCCAGACTTTACCAAAGCCAGTCAGCTGCAAGAACAGGCTGTCACTACTAAACACCAATCTCCACCCTCTGTGGAGGATCAGCTGTGCAGAGGCAGGGTGGTGGTGCTTTAACATGGTCTGCAGTTGTCCACCTTGATGCACAGGTTCCGCAGTTTCCTATGTGGTGCAGGCCAAGATCAACCTGCACCTTTGTTTCGCCCAGGCCACCCCGCCTGAGCTTTAAAGCAATCTGAGACAGCTGTTACTTGTGATGAGCTGGAAGATTCCCAGGTGAAGCCAAGGTGTGAATCTAGGCTGGCTGCTGCTAGTGCTGACCCTGGGGCTCACTGACACCACCTGTTGCTTGTTTGATAGGATTTAGGAATTTGTGAGGCATGAGCCATTTGCATGAGCCTCATGCATGGTCATATGCATGAGGCACATCACCAGCCATTCATATGGAAAAGCAGCTTGGGTGAGCCCCTAAGTTGGGTGGAACAGAGTCTCTGGGTGTCTGGGTGGTAGGTAAACAGTGTTAGCTAGGCTGATGGAGTCTCAGATGTGGCACCAGCCTGCCCACTTTGTGGCTCTGTGAGGAGAATGTTCACAAAAGGGACAATGGCCCACCTCTGTTTGGAAGAAAGCTGTCCCCCAGCTCTCACCTTGATGCCAGCCATTTCACTTTCTCCCTGTGTGCCACTGGTACCTTTTAGCTGCTACCCCAGTGCTGGAGCTCAGAAGGAGTGAGTGTGATTAAGTTCATGTGCAGGTTCTTTAAGAGGAATTGCTTGGGACTCCAGAAATTTCTTCCACTGACTCAGTCCCTACTGGTTTTTGTAGCTAGCAGTCATGGGAACTTATCTTCCTGGTACTAGAACCCTGGGCTGTGGAGCCTGGTGTGGGACTGGGACTCCTCACTCCTAAGACATCCCTCCTGAATTTTTATCCACCACATGTGGATTTGGGACCAGCCCATTTCATGTCTCTGCCCCTCCTACCAGTCTGGATGGATATGGTTTCTTTAATTCCATAGTTGTCAGATTTCCATTCAACTAAATTTCTGATGGTTCTGAGTGATGGTTGTTCTATATTTTAGTTGTAATTTTGATGTGGTTGTGTGAGGAGGTGAGCCATGTTTGGCTATGTAACCACCTTGACTGGAAGTCCGCAGGTTATTTTATACATTAGAATCAAAGGAAGAGGGGTAAGGAGGGTTACATGAAATTCATTGGTGGTAGGTTAAGGGGGCAGAAGAAAGCTATGCAAGAAAATCTCTGGGATGGGCTCAAAAGTAAAGCAAAGAACATACTTTTATATTGGTGGGTATAGGACAATGAATAGTTAACATTCACAGCATATAGGGACGGTATTTGGGAAACAAGATTATAATGAGGGGTTCTGTCTCTGGTGTGTGTGTGTGCCCTGGGGGGTCTGCAAAAGGAGATTACTTTGGCATTTCAAGGTTATGTTATCCTAGATGCAGAAGGACAATAGACAAACTCAGTTAAGGTAAAGATTGACCTTTGTCAAGGAAGCTACAGGCCTTGGATATGACTACCCACCATGACTCACTTTTAGTTAAGAAGTTTTAATTTCAGACCATCCCATGTGTTTACTTTCAGTCCCTGAGTTTGTGAGGCTGGCCATCCAGGACTCTCCATGAGCTTGTTGGGTTAATATGTGGCCCTTTTTCATCCACAGTACCTGACTACTAGGGTGGTCACAAGAATTTGATGAGTTAACTCACCTTTTGAGTGATGTCTGGTGTATTGTGAGAGTTCAGTCAACATCATTATTATTAGTCACTCTGGGAACAGCTCTGGATGCAAGTCCCCACTAGAGGCCTTGACTGCAGTAAGTCCTAGCTCCAGGCCAAGCCCTTTCCAACTAGGCTGATGTCAGAATTCTAAATTGGAAGTCCACATCCTGCCATTGTCCCTAACACCATGGCCTCAAGGCAGGAAGATGATGTCATGGGAACTGATGCTTTAGTCCTGAAAGGATGGGCAAGGATGGGTAGAGGGCCTTCATAGGGCAGCCCTTTTCTCTGGCTCCTGATTGGACCAGAAGTTCTAGGGGTCTTTCTTTTTCATATGCTTCTGCCTTATTTGAACATTGTACAGGGAGCATATATTACTTGTATGGTCACAAATGAACAAGAAAGCTATTTTCATTTTGAAAAACCAATCCAGAGCCAGCTTGCACCCTTCCAGATTCCCAGGGTCAGTTTCTGACCTCTCTGGGTCACTTGCTCCTTGGCACAACTCTTTGTGAAAATAATAGAACAGGGAGCCTCTGGTTCCTTCAGCTGCAGACTACTCTGATTCTAAAGTGAAAATAAGAAACTACCTACCTCCTAGGCCCAAATGAACCACAGACTTTTTAGCAAAGTGCCAAGCACATAATGAGCACTCAATACATGGGAACTTTATTGTTATACATGAATGTTCCCTACATCCCGTGCCAAATACGTTGCATGCTTTATTTTATTTAAACTGCATAAGAATCTAAGAGGTAGGCTCCCATTTTACAGATGAGGAAACTGAGACTCAGAGAGGTGAAAGGACTTCCCCAAAGTTATGAAGTCGAACCACATTGTGACTTTTGCCTGGTATGCCCTTTCCCCAAGTCTGAACTCAGCCTGATGTCGCTTCCTTGTGGGGCCTCTCTGTTAGCTGATTCTCTCTAACTTTGCTTTGGGCTTTTTGACCCTGTCTTCACATTTAAATTGTCTGGGAGCTTTCAAAAATCCTGTTCCCTGGCTGCACCCAAATGAATCATAGTGTCTGGGGGTGGAACACAGGCATTGGTATTTTAAAAATCTTCCCAGATCACTATAGTGATAGGCTAGGGCTAAAGATGGCTGTGATCGATGATTACTCAATGAAGGAGTAAAGGTGGACATTTCTCCTCTGCATCTTATGTGTCTTTCTGACATCCCTGGTATCTGACTCTTAAGGTTTGGAGAGCATTTCTGTTCTATCCGCTCTCAACAGCCCCTAAGAAAAACCAATACTGAGGCAACCAATATGTGGTTCAGTAAGTGAATGGATAAATCAACCATGGTGCTTCCAGATCATAGAATATTATTCAGCACTAAAAAGAAATGAGCTATCACGCCATGAAATGATACGGAGGAAACTTAAATGCATATGACTAAGTGAAAGAAGCCGATCTGAAAAGGTTACGCACTGTATGCTTCCAGCTATATGACCTTCTGGAAAAGGCACAGCTGTGGAGGCAGTAAGGACCCAGGGGCTGTGGAGGGGATGAATAGCTGGAGCACAGAGGATTCCTAGGGCAGTGGGGTTACCCTGTATGACAGCATAATGATGGATACATGTCCTTACGCAGTTGTTCAAACCCATAGACTGTACAAGCCAAGAGTGACCCCTAATGTAAACTATGAACTTTGGGTGATTATGATAAGTCAGTGTGGATGTATTGGTTGTAACAAATGTTACAACTCTGGTGGGGGATGCAGATAATGAGGGAGGCTGTGCATGCATGGGGGCAGGGGGATACGGGAAATCTCTGTCCCTTCCTCTCAGTTTTGCTGTGAACCTAAAACTGCTCTTAAAAGAAGAAAGCTGTTTTTATTTTTAAAATCCATCATTAGACAAGTGCTTCCAACTCATTCATTCATTCGCTGGGCCTGGCCCAGCTGAATACTGGGAGGTCGGTATGTGCTACCAACTCAGTGGCTTCTGCTGGGTAACACTGGGCAACGTCTGTACCTTTTCTGTGCCTTAATGAGTTCCTCCACATCCAACACCAACGAGGCACCTGGGTTTCAAGCCCTGTGGCCATTACAAGCGGGGCTGGGCATTCAGGGGCCTGAGCCTGTGGGTCTCTCTGTGGTGTGGGAAGATTGTACAACTTGGAAGGCAGCAGGGTTGTCCGGCACCAAGAGAACACCTTGTGCAAAAGGGAGGAGGAAAAAGTCTCCTCAGTCCCTGGAGGAAATCACTGTGGTCAGTGGAGAGGGAGGAAACAGTGTGTGCATGTGTGTATTCAAGTCTCAGATTCATGTGAGCATGTATGTAAGACTGGAGGGGGTGTCTCTGAGGGTGTGAGTGCCATGAGTGCATGTGTGTATGCAGTGGAGTGTGTACATGTGAATGCTTATGTGCAAATATGAATGTATGTATATGTGAGTTTGCATGAGGGTTTGTTTATATGAGGATACAAACATGTGACTGTGTAATTAAGTGTATGTACATATGTAAATTGTGGATGTATATGTGATGGATATATGTATAATATGTGACTATGAAAGCATGTGTGTATTTGTGTGTACGAGGGTGTGTGTGTGACTAGCTGGATGTTGGTTGGTAAGTTGTTTAACCTTTCTGTGCCTCAGTTTCCCTACGTCTAAAATGAAGGTAAGTACTTACCAGGGTGGATTAAAGGAGGCCACAAGTTCTTTGCCACTCCTACCATTCATTGACAGGTGAGGGGAGGGTCCATGTCAGTTCCTCTTGAACCTGGGCTGGACTTGTGACTTGTTCTGACCGTAAGAATCTGGGCCTTGAGAGATCACAGCTCTGCATTAACATACACGGAACACTGTCTCTCAGAACCCAGTGCCTGTGCTGTGAGAATCTAGAGCCAAAAGGTGAGGCCATGTGGAGGGACATTTAGGCACGCTGGTCATCAGTGCCAGCTAAGCTCACAACCCACAGCAGCAGCACCTGCCTGAGGTGGGAGCAAGTCCCTTGGACAGGCTAATCCATCTCAGTGGATCTTCATAAGACTGTGGTCCCAGCTGACATTAGCAGCAAAACCATCAGCAGGTCTCAGTTTAACACACAGAATTGTGAGAGAATGGTGGTGGTCGTTTTCAAGCCATTAAGTTTGGGGATGGTTAGTTATGTAGCAAATTGTCGACAAAATGTTGCTGCCACAAATCCAGCCAACAGGAGTTCCCAATCTGGAGTGCAATAAAAGGAGAGACTTTGTTCAAATAAACAGTATGTACATGGCCAGGTAGCTCAGTTGGTTAGAGCATCATCCTGATACACCAAGGTTGTGGGTTTGATCTCCAGTCAGGGCACATACAAGAATCAGCCAGTGAATGCACAGATAAGTAGAACAACAAATTGATGTTTCTCTTTCTCCCTTCCTCTTTCTAAAATCAATAAATTAAAAAAGAAAGTTTGTAAACTAGGTAAACAGAAACCAAAAGTACATTCCTCCAGACAAAGAGGAAGCCTACATATACAGAGAAAGGGCCAGTTCTGGTCCCTAACTGGTCCATTTTTATACAAATGGATCTAAATTTGCACAGTTTGCTTGGTCCAAATTGCACTGTCTAGATTGGTCAGAATAGTGTGTCCTGATTGGTCAGTCATTATGGTGCCACTCTGGTCAGTAAAGATGCAAATTAGGACATTGCTGTGCAGCTCCAATTTGATGTGGCTGGTCTCAGTCCACTGGTTGAAATATGATACCAGATACTGTTTTAAGGGTCTGCATAGCTGGCAGGAATACAGAGCAGTAGGCTTGGCAGCCTAGTCTGTGGCTTTTCCCTGAAATGCAGCGTGCATGAGAGGTCCTCTATATACAACTGCTAGACTGATTATAAATTTGGGACCAGTTAACCACAGGAGTCCTTTCTGACAGGTATATTCCTTCTCAGAGTCAAGAAAATAGATAACTGATACTTTGTAGAGCTTTTAAGCACTTAGAGGAGTAGGCAAACTTCCTGACAAGAGCTAGGCAGTAAATATTTCAGGTTTCGCCTCTGCTGTTGTAGCACAGAAACAGCCACAGATAATGACTAGTGATGTCAGTGGAAATCAGGCTCTTCCACGGGATTGCAAGGAAAGCATTCCAAGGACCCATGAGCTGGAGATTCTGATGCGGCAAGATGATTTATTTGTGATGCAAGATAAGAGTGCCCCTGGGTTTCCAATGTCCCATCTCCGTCTGTCTTGCCATGGGAAAAGTCCAACCATGTCTTCAGCAAGGTCAAAACAAAGGTCAATATCCAGAGTTTCTGTTTCACATTAAAGCTTATTCCTCTGGAACCCATGCAGTCTGCCGTGAGCCCTGGTAGCTGCTAGACCCACATGGTTGCATGCTCCCGGGCAAGAGAGAGAATGCGCAAACACAGGGGGTGAGTGCTGGTTGCTGAGCAAGAAACAGAGAGAGAGAGAGTGCTCCTTTGTTTCCCCGGGATTATATTAGCCTGGATTTGGGATGAACCAGGTGCTTTTTCAAAATAACCAATCAACTTTCCAAGCTTTCATGGGCTTTTGATGGGTCCACTCCCTAGTTAGACTGACAGGCCTCTATGGTCAAGCACCTCTCCCTGTGTCCCCAACAACCTGGTACTGGAGAGGGGAAGGGAAGAGTGTTAATCCCCTTGGTGAGGCAATGCTATGATCCTCTGGGGTGTGAAGCTGTAGCTTCCTGGTGAAGCAAATAGGTCCTTGCTCCCCAGTTTATTAAGCTCAATGTCTAATTCCTCTTGCTCCCTTTATTAATAATTAGCTAACTACCTACAGTAACACTGTTTATTGGGAAGACCCAAGTTAGGGGACTCCCCCTCCTTGGTTCTTGCCTTATTCACAAGAGAAGAATTCATGCAAGAGACAACACATATAGTGGAAATAAGATGGCAAGTTTATTTATGAAATACACTTGAGCAAAAGGCTGCAAGTAGGCACTCAGCAAGTAGGCACTTAGCTAATCTGAGTGCCTCACATATCTTGGAAAATGAAGCTGCAAGTTTGTCTATACGCTTTGGCAAAAAGATGCAAGTGGGCACCCAGCTGAGCGCCCAGACTATCGGGACTCTAGGAGTTATTTATATACTTTAGACAGCTTCTAGGCACCCCTCTTCTTCCCCACTCCAGACCTTGAAATCAATACACAGTTACAGAGTCTTTCTTTCTCAGCAAGTAGGTTCTTAGCTAGTGAAATTGCTACAGAGGCTTCCTTTCCTAGCACACAGAACTTCAAGGACCTCCCCCTCCTCCTGCACTGTCATAGTTTTGGTCGTGATATTCGGAATGTCTGTCAACCTTATTGGAACAGGCTCAAGACTGCTGAATCAATGGGTAAGACATGTCTCCCTCCCCCTTCCTGCCTTGGTTCACTATCTATCCTGCCTAATGACACTAGGGTTGTTGCAATGATCAACTGAGGATGCTTTGTGTCAATAAATATGCACAGCTACGTTCCGATAAAACTTTGTTTACACGAACAGGTTGGGCAGGCTAGATTTGGCCCATGGGCAATCGTTTGCCTAGACCTAGAAAACTGCCTGGAACACATTAAGTGCTATGAAAGTGTAAGCTATCAGTGTATATGTGCAAGTTCAGGAACACGGCTGTCTGTGCCTGCATATGTGTACACACATCTGCATGGGAAGCATTATGTGTGAATGAGTGTAAATGTGTCAATGCGCCTAATCTATTTAGTCCTATAAAAGCAAAGCAATAAGCTTGGACCAGCCAACATTTCAAGGCAGTTATCTCTGGCCTTCCTGCTTCTGTTCTGGGTAGAAAGGGAAGCATCTTAGAAAGCCAAGAGAAGAGAGAACTGGTAAGTCCCTGCCCATCTGGGTTAAGTTTGGAGGGAAGCTATCGTTGGTGTCCAGGCTACTGTAGGGCCAGCAGCCCATACCTTCTCTTCTACAGAAAGGAGAATGAGGTCAACCCTCTGTGGGGAAAGGGAGGGGACACTGTAAAACTGAAAAAGGAACTCTAGAGCTTTTAAGGAAGAGCTTGTGGGTTGGGAAGAAAGCTATCCCTCCTCCTTGGTTGGGTGGCTTCTCCAGCAACTTGTAAACATCTGCCTGCTGGTTTCATTTTGATCTCCCACTGTGGGACTCATGAGGGGCTACTTCCTGCATGACTAACCTCCTTGGCTGGGTTTGCAAAGGCCAGAAGTACTGCAAGTGTTCCTTTAGGAAGCAGCCAGTGTAGATTCAAATCCCTGTCTGCACTTACTTTGTTAAGTGGTCTTGGGGCATGCGGCCTCATTTTGCTGAGCCTCAGCTTCTTCATCTGTAAAATACAGTTGATATTTAGTACCACTTCCTAGGACGACTGCCATGATCAACTGAGGACAGTATGTGTCAAGCACTGGGCATGGAGCCTTGCATGCAGTAAGTGCTCTGCAAGGCGACACCCTGAGACACACCCACATGGTTTACTGTGCTGGGCTTCAAGATTTCAGAGGAGCCTGCCCTAATCTCTTGGGGCTTCAGTAATGTCCCTTCTCATTTACAGTGTCATAGAAACCTGCTTTTTTTTTTTTTCCTTCAAAGCATTCACCTGTTTTTCATCACTAATTGGCATGCTTATTTGACAAGTGTGTCTCCTCCAGCAGACTGGAAGCTGCAAATGACTTGGTGTCCATTCTGCTAACCACTCTATCCTAGTGCCAGCACAGGGCCTGGCATATAGATGGCACTCAACAATTATTCACTGAATGAGTGAATGGAGATGGAGCACTTCATAATTTGTAATTCCCTGTGGCCCTAGGGAAGAGCACTTTCTCCCCATTTTTAATCAACACATCAATTTGAGGGGATTCCAATGGGGTCTTCCAGAATGAGGTTATGATAGAAGCCTTCCTCAGCATCCTGTTGCGTTAGTTAGGTTAGGTGGGGCTATGCTATGGTATCAAAGAACCCCAATGTTTCTCTTCAGAGGCCTAACATCACAAATGCATATTTCTCACTCATGAGAAGTGAGTGATCATCAAGGGCAGCTGTTTTCTTCACAGTGACTCAGTTCCACCTTGTGATGCTGCATCTGATACTTGGCCTTTATTGCCTCTGCAGGATCACACACAACACCCGCTGCTCACTGCTCATTGGTCAGAACCAGTCACTTGGCCCTGCTAACTGTAGGGGATTTGGGATGTAGTAGGGTCCTCAAGGATACTAAGCAAGCAGAAGTGCCTGTGCCACACGTGGGAAGTGCTCAGACATCCTGGCTGGTCTTTTGGGGCTGGGCTTAGTAAGATGATACCCAAATACATTTGGAAGATTTGAAAAGTGAAGATTCCTACTAATTCTAATTAAACTGCTTTTGAAAACCAGGCATTTGTCAGAGGAAAAATAATCAATCATCACAAATTCTTTGCTTATAATATGGAGCAGTGTTTTCAGCGCAGTATCTTGCCATGCAAAACCCTGAGCATTCCTCATCTCCAGATGCCACACAATTTTTCTATGGGGTTGAAATATGTTTTAATGGTTTTGTTTTGATAATGATCGACAGTTGCCCATCAGAGGCATAGCTCCTAATTCCAGGAGACCGATGATTAAATAAACCATGAAGATAAAAATTTTCTGATGAGATTAGGCCCTTAAAAGGTTTTAGTTTGAGTCTGGCACTCAGTAGGACTTCTAATTCCCACCCCCACCCCAACTTCATTGGAGGGTATCTTGATAGACTTCAATTTTTTTAAAGGGCTAGCTCAAAGTCCCTGCATCTAAAGACGGTGAGGGTGCAGGGGACGGAGACTGAGACAAAGTATGGGCAAAACCATCAAATATTTATGAAAAGAGCCAGCGTTTTGTGAAGAGAGGTTGTATCTGATACATATTTTCTCCAGGCTAGGCTAAAAGAATGAGGTTACTGTCCCTCCAAATATAGAGGCTTTTCTTTGCTGAGAAATATCAGGATGACTCTGATGGCTTTTATTTTTTCAAAATATTTTTCATTATTTCCATCTCCCTAGGGTTGAAGAAAAGAGGAACTGCTAATAGGTTTAAATCCTGTGCCTACTTAACAATGTGATTTTTGCCTTGTGTCTCTTCAGCTAGAGTTCCATCCTAGGATTTTATTCCCGCTCCTCTTCACCCGCCCCTTCAGCTGTCTGTCTCTATTACAAACCAAACTTCACACCCACCAGTGGGTGGTTTTCAAAACACCTGGTGTGGAAATCACAGGTTCTCTACTGAAAAGTTCAGAAGACCATCTGACCTACATCAGTGGTTCACATCCTTGGCTGCAGTCTAGAATTATCCAGGGAGCTGCAAAAAGTGCCCATGCCTGGGCTGCAAACCCTCAGTCTCTGACTCACTCGGCCAGAGTGGGGTCATGAGCATGGATAGTCTGACAAAGCCCCTTGTATATTATCATGGGTCCAGGATTGAGAATCACTAGTTCGAGCTTTCTTCCAGGACTCAAACATTGCAAATCAAATTTCATTTGAGAAATGAAATGGGGAAAAAAATCTTGTAAGAAGATGACACAACTTGAAAGAAAGAGAGACATGGGGTGATCCTCCCTTCCGGAAACATGTACAATAAATATTCACAACTGCAGTCCTGTGGGAAGGGAGGTTTTATGATGGGGAGGCAACTGGGCAGAATGCCCAAGGGTGACCCCTCTTAAGAAATGGATTCCGGAGCAGGGCCCTGGCTGGGTAGCTCAGTTGGTTAGAGCATTGTCTCAATACACCAAGATTCCGGGTTCAGTCTCCAGTAAGGGCATGCACAGGAAGCAACCAATGAATGTATAAATAAGTGGCATAACAAACTTCTCTCAAATCAGTAAAACCTGTAATAGGAGGTACTATCATCCTCATTTTGCAAATCAGAAAACTGATGTCCAGACAACTTGACTGACTCGCCCAAAAGATTATGGCCAGTGAATGGTAGAGCTGAGACTTCAGTCCTGACATTTATGGAGCATTTACTATATGCTAGAATTTAGACAAGAATTTATAATTATAGTGTTATAAATTCTCTAATTACTCCTCACTTCTTTGACATAATCTACTATTTATTTCTAGCATTTATGTAGCAGAATCTTATTTACCCACAAATACCCATTCTTCCTGCGTATTTTGCTTAGGGCTGCTGTATGACAGATGCCAGGCACTCTTTCCCAGCATCCCTTGCTGCTAAGAGTAGTCATGTGACACCATTCTGGCCAATGAGATGTAAGAGGAAGTCTATGGAGTTCCCTAATCCATCTTTTCTTCTCCATGCCTGTAGTATGCAGTATGGGATCTTGACATGACAAGCATAAGGGTAAAATGAAAATATGGATAAAATGAAAATGGCAGAGCAAAACCACCCTGATTCATCCCTATACTGTCGGTGGCCTATCACCAGGCTTCTGGCTGACAAGGAAACATAAGCCTCTATTTGTCACCATAGGTTAGGTTTTTGTAAGTTGTAGCCAAATGTATTCCTAAGTGATACTGCTTCCTAAATGGCCTTCATCACTGTTGTTCTGTTCCTTTGAAGATGAACACAGTGCCCACCAGCTTAACACCAGCCAGCATCTGACTGAAGCTGAAGCTTAGCCATGTCAGGGATGATAAATCGGTGTCTTAATTGTATTAACCTTTGAGACCTGTGGCACTTTGTCACCTGAATCAGCACTTTAGTTTTTGCAGCTTCCATTTGCTTTTACAAGATAAGGACAAATACAGGAACATGGTCCAATAGCTGTATAAACACAGAGCTCAAAGATGGCAATACTACCAACCATCGACTGGGAGGCCAACACCCCACTGTGCTTCAGCTGCCAAGGGAAACCTGGGTTCACTGTGGGGAAGGTGGTTCACTGTCAGTCAAGTGCTTGTATAGAGATCTGGCTGTTTGAAAGTTAAATGCACAGAAGTGAAGGACAGCCTATATTTACTCTAGTGGCAGCCCTAGCATGCCAGATTTTTTAAAAAGCTTCCAAATCAGCTAGCCGAGTAAGAAACAACCACTAACTCAGCAGCTTAAAACAATGTCTATTATTGCTATGGTCCAGCTGAGTGGTCCTGCTGACCTGGGCCAAGTTTAGCTGGTCTTAGATGGGCTCATACAAGTGTTTCTGTCTGTTGACACATCAGTTGTGGGGGAGAAAGGGATTGTGGGATGGTCTGGTCTGGGATGGCCTCACTCACCTGTCTCACAGGTGGCTGGCTATCAGCTCTGGTAAAAGGGCTGGTTGGGTCACCTGTTCTCTTATCCGCATGTGGTGGTGGCAGGCTTCCAAGAGATCAGGCACAGGCAAGGTGTCTTGAGCCAGGAACTTTGGTCTAGCACAATGACTTTTGTGGTATTATATTGATTTATATTGCCATGTATCATAAGCAGGTTTTTGCCTACATTTTTGAGGGGAAAACAAGGATGTGCATTAGACATGGGTATAACGATTACACACCATGGGTATAAGAATCCCGTGTATAATGCACATAAAAACATGGGTGCACATTATCCACGGGAGTGCATTATACACAGCGAAATACAGTGTATTGTACTGTATCAGTTTGTGTGCCACCACATTCTATTGACTAAATAGTCACATTCTAGTTTCAAGAGGCAGGCAAAAGGTCCCTTTCCCACCTCCCTTCGTGATGGGAGAGACTGCAAAGTCACTTTGCAAAGGGTGTGGGTATAGGAAGAATTGGAGAACAGGGACTATTTTTGTAATCGGTCCACCACGGTACCCAGACTGACAGCTTTTCAGAGAGGGGAACATCATGGGCATCAAGGAAAGAGATGAACAAAATCTGGCAGCAGAGAGATGGTTGGGTGGACAAAATGGAAACAATCCTGCAGTGGAAAAAGAATGAGCAGCAAAGGAGCAGAGGAAGAGACTGTAGACACAGACTAAATGACAATTCTATTCTGAAAATTCTTTCTGCACTGACTTGTCCTGGGTGGTTAATACGAGTATACGTCAAGCACTTTGGAGGTATGAGCTCATTTAACCCCAAACTACTCCTATGAGAAACATTCCATTGAGAATCCCACTTACAGCGGAGGGACTTGAGATTCAGAGAGCATTAGGTAACTTGCAAAGAGGGACCCAGATGAGAAGCAGGAAGCAAGTCTTGAAGACAGGTCTCGGCATTAAAGTCCTGGCCCTAACTGCGGCGCTGCTCTGCATCTAGGGTAACTTGTCTCTGTCTCTACTTCAGACCCACTCACCCCGCCTCACCCAGGCCTGGATCACTGCAGCATCTGATGACTTCCATTTGGATTACTTCCAGCCAACCTTTTCTGCAGAGAGCCAGAGAGTAAATATTTTCAGTGTTGTGTCTCAATTGCTCAAATCAACCAACATACAGTGAGAACAACCAGAGACAGTATGTAACTGAATGGGCATGACTGTATTCCCATAAAACTTTATATATAAAAAATGTAAATAAATAAAGCAAAAATAAATCATTTGCCAACTCCTGCTTAATCCAGTTCTCCACCTTGCAGTCAGAGTGAGCCAAACTCATATGCTGACTCACCATTCTATGCCCATAGTATCTTCTGGCTCAGCCCAGACTTGCAGCGGGGTTCACAGCCTTGCAATTAACACATGGCCCCTGAACCACCATCATCACCATTACAGGGGAAGCTTGTTACAAATGCAGAGTCTCCTGACCCGGAGAAATCAGTCAGAGAAAGTGAAATGCTGAGTGAAATCAGTCAATCAGAGAAAGACAAATACCATGTTATTTCACTCATATGTGGAACTTAATGAACAAACTGAACAGGCAAGCAAAACAGAGACAGACTCATAGATGGAGAACACAGGACAGCTATGGTGGGGGTGGTGGGTAGAGGTGAGGGGACAAAGGGATTGAACAAAAAGGAAAAAGGACTCATGGACATGGACAACAGTGTGGTGATTGCTGGGTATAAGGGGACTAAATGGGAATGGAAAAAAATAAAGATTAAATTTTTAAAAAAATGCAGTCTCAGGTTAAACCCGGATCTGCTGAATCAGAACTTGCATTCTCAACCAATGAATGCATAAATGAGACAACAAATCGATCTCTCTCCCTTCCTCTCTCTCAAAATCAACCAATCAATAAAAAATTAAAGAACTTGTATTCTAGCAAGACTGCCAGGTGATTTGCACACCCCAGTCTGAGAAGCTCTAGCTTCTAGCTGTCCTGGTGCCTTCTTACCTCTCCCACCTCATCCTTGGCCACTGGAACCTCCCACCCCATTTTTAATTTCTAGCCAAATTCAAATGCTCCTTTCACCTCTGTGCTTGATACATTTTTCTCCAGCCCAGGGCCCTTCACTTAGCAAACCCCTACCTATGTTTGGATCTTGATGTAGATGTCACTTGCTCTAAGCAGCTGTCCCCAAACTGCATGAGGGGCTCCTCTTCCATGTTTCCATAGCCCTTCCCCCACCCACCATCGAGACTGCTTTTTTGCCTGTCTCTCGCAAGTTTGTGTGCTCATGAGAGAGAGACCACATCTGCCTTGGTCATCACTCTGTGTCCTCAGTGCCCAGGGACAATAGCCACTAAAAAACTACTTGTTAAAAAACTAAAGGCAACACACCCCACCCCGCTTTCCCCTGGGCTAAAGTCCTACCAACTAGTGTTTAATCAGCCTGTGGGTACAAGTTTCCCTAAACTTCCACCTGGCTCCAAGTCTTTGAAGAGCCCTACATAGCTTCTGATATTCCAATTCTCACTAAGCCTGGTAGTTTTTCATATTAGCAAATGTTTACCATTTGGAGAGGGCCCGAGGGCCTAAGAGATTTCTGGGCAAAATTCTTGAACTATAAATTTGAGCTATAAATTAGCCACAGGCCAAGACTTGAATTGTGTGTGTGTGTGTGTGCGCGCGCGCGCACGCGCATGCGTGTGTGTAGAGGTGGGGGTAGAAGAGGGACACAGGCAGAAGGTTCTAGGCAAGGGAAAAAAAAAAAGACTTGAAGGCAGGACCCCAGGCTGTGAGCCAACAGAGCCGTGAACTGACGTCGCTTTCCACCTGAGTACGGAGCTGTTCCTGTACTAGCAATGATCCCGGTGTTGCTGCGTGGGAAAGGGCTCCCACACACCCAGGCACTGAGATCAGGTGAGGCTTCCATAAGGAATCACGGGAAGATTAGACCCCTCCCCAAATCCGACATCCAGTCCACAGGTTTCTACAGGTACCTTTATTAACAAAGCAAAGTATAAAAGAACGAGGTCCCCAAATGACCCATATGATTAAAAGTGCAAATTTACTCCAACCTGAAATAGAAAACAAATGGCAGGCCTCAGCTATTTGGGCCAAGGAAATTCGTTGTGATTAAAATGCCTTTTAATCACGCAAGTGTAGCAGCGGAACCGTAACTGATCAACTCTTTGGTCTCTGTTATTGGAACAAAACATGCTGTGACTGCAGCTGACACACTGCGTCAAAATACCCAGTTTGGGGTCAAAACACACATTAAAAATCACAATAAAATAAGAGGAATGTTTTAAAGTCAAATGACTAAATCAAGGCACATTCTTTTAAAAGCAAAAGGTGCTAAAATATTCCTGAATATCTGATACTTCAAAAATCAGATTATACATAATTTAGCTGCATGTTTTAGTCTATTCTCTCTATGTAGATGATCGCATATACCTTTCCCTGCTCCCTGTTTATACTTGCTTTATCCCCACCATATCGTGTGCTATGTAGGTATAAAAAAATAAACAGTAGGTCTAAGTAATAGACATGTGATTTTTAAAAAATTAACAAAAGCCACATGATAACACTGAACTTCTTTCCCTCTCAAGGGACACTGGAAATATTGATGACATTCACTTTTTCCCCTGCTAAGGAGGGAGGTAATAACCTTCCTCTCTTCATGGGTGGAATAAGTTAAGTCTTTGGCATCAAGGTCAAAAGCCACATTTTACAGAAAAAGTGACTTACTTTGTGAGGATAATAGAGACAGTTTGGAAGCAGTTAGGTTAATTCCTTCAGAATGCGAGGATGTCGGTTTTGGGGGAGCCAGGGAGTCAGAAAAGGATAGATACATCTGATCAGAACAGTGTTCTTGGCCATGGAAACAGCAGCAAGCCAAAGAAGCTTGGCCCGAGGGCCCAGCACTGTTTTTCTGGTGTTCAAGGCCACCGGCTATCATTGCTAAGGCACAGGCAAGAACACTACTAAAAATAATAATAGTAATTAATTTTAAAATAATAAAATGCAAATAAAAAAGAAACAAGTTATTCTGCAATCCTTCCTGATGACTCACTTTCAAACTCTGACAGAGCCTAGGAGTTTATTGGACTACCAGGAAGGAAATGCCAAGAACTGCCCGCAACCCCCCCCCCCCCCCCCCCCCCCCCCCCCCCCCCCCCCCCCCCCCCCCCCCGCGGCTTTTGCTGGAGGCTCTGACTGCAAAGAACAGCTCCAGGGTAGAGGGTCCTTCTGGGAATTGTGAGTTAAGTGTTATCTGTGGCCATGTTAATTTTTTTTTTGGTTTGTTTCTACAATAAAGCTTAGCTCTGAGAGATAAAAGACTCACATATCACTCCCCAACTATGTATAACAACACCATATCCACAACAATGAATATAACCTTATACATACTTGGGGAGTTAGCTGTGTAAGGCAAGGGTCGGAAACTGGAGGCCTGCAGGTTCAATCAAATGTTTTGTTTGGCCAACATGGTGTTTTGGGCATTTAAAAATTATTTTGTTTAAAAATCACAAAGTTTCACTTCTAAAAAATCCTGATTTCGAGCCCTTCTGTACCCTTTTCCCTGCCTGGAGCCAAGTAATGGCCCTTAAGACAAGCCGTCCCCACTGCCCACCCACTCCTTCCCCACCTTGTTTCTGCAGGCTGCTGAGTTTGCGACCCGATTTAAAAATAGCACATACCTAAAAATGTGCTTCCTAACCCAAACCTCCTTCCCACCCTCATATGATTTCCACCCCATCTCTCCTTCTTTCACTTCCATCGTGAGCCTTCCTTCCAGAGTCCTTCATATTTCTCTTGGTTCACTTGCATTCTTCCTTCTTTCACTTCAGTTTCATTTTTGGGGAAAAAAAAATCCACCTCCTACTCTTTGGCCACGAGCATTCTAGGATGGCTCCCAGGACTGGTCAGTGGGAGTTACTGAAGAGTGTCTCATGGCAAAATGGCTGAGTCATTTTCCCCCAAACATTTTCTCTGGGCACTGGCTGTGGACAATCAATCTTAAAAAACAAAAAACAAAAAACAAAACCATGAGGAATTCTGAGGCTTCCTATATAAGAATATTTGCAAATATGAATCTCCAGTACCAATATACACCAAAAATGTGTACTTTTCTGATCAAGGTCATGACGGAGCCCTAATAAAATACAGAACTGAGCTTAATTTAAGTGCCTCGGGCAACCATCACACCTGGCTAATATGCCATATTATTTCACTTGTACACAGTACATGTTTGGGATTACTAAACATTGATCAAAATTGATCGAAAACTCCAAGTTTTGGTCACCATGTACAGAGAACAATTGCTCAGCATGGCATTTAAATAAAAACATTAATACTTTAAAAATTCACAAACACAATGCCCCATTAATTTAAAAAAATAATAAAATTTTAAAATCTTGAGGATGGATGAGGCTTTGGGTAATTAACCTGAAGAAAAACAACAACAAAAACCTACAAGAACACTATGTTATCAGATTTAAAGTTCAAAACACTATTAAGAAAAAAAAGAAACCTATCAACTCAGCTAAAAATATCTGGAAAATTCAGCTTTTAAAGCTTTATAATCCTTCCAAGAGCCTTGCTGCCCCCAGTTCCAGTGGTCTTAATGACTACGGGGGAAATTGTGGCTGACTAGGAAGCAATATATGACCTAATTCCTGTTGGCATTTACTTTGAAAGTAATTTTTAAAAACACTGTGCAGTTTATATATTCGCAGGAAGTTGGTAGACTGATCCCTTCGCTAAATGCAGTACCTTATAACCTAACACTGACCTCAAAAGCTAGAAATAATCTTTGTGGTATCAAGGGGAACTCTCCCCAAAACAACCTCAAAGAGAAAGCACATTTGCAACTCTTACAGTCCAAGGTTGCGAAGCATGTAAGAAGTCTTTGCAGTTCTGCTGAGGATTTCCTATAAATTATTTATTCACAATGATTTCCTGCAGTGGCTGAGTAGGTCCCCTAAAGAAAGTTTAAAGAGTTCCCTTAAAATAACTCAGAAGTTAAACAAAAGCCCTATTCAGGTGGCTACTTCTGCCCTCCAAGTTTTATCTTTAAGTCTAAGGGAACACATGTCTGTTTAAAAAAAAAAAAATCCCAAAGTATAACACAGGGAGTGGCTGCAGCTTCTGTTAGGTGAGTATATGATGGACCACTCTAAACTGGGAATTGTGGGCCGTTGGAAATTTGGGAGGACAAAGAGGGATTTCATAATGGGCTCCTCCTGGCTGCCAAATACACCCAACCTGGTGATATTTCTATGCAAAGACAAAAAGGAGCTGCCTGCTGATGAGGGCTATCTCCCTCCATCTCCACCCATCTCCTCTTGCTCTCCTCTCCTGTATTTCTCCTCGGCTGACTGATCAGGGAGACGCTGGCCTTCAAGTACAGAGCCCAAGATACTGAACTACATGTACATAAGTGAATGCTTCCCAAGACCTGTGCTGAACTGACCGCTCCTCCATGTGGCCTCAGGAACACTTAAAGGCAGCTTGGGCAACGGGAGAAAAACTTTTCAACCACTAACCATCACTGAGCGTTGAAAGTGCTAACTACATACTAGGCACTGCAGTGGGCATTTCCTCTTCATTATTTGATTAAACTCAGAAAGAAATTTTATGCAAAGGAGTTTGCTTAAAAACCTTAAAACAAACAAGGTTTCTATCTCCAGCCACCAAGTCCCAGTGAGACACCTTGACAGGCAAAAACTAAAATACATCTTTCTCGAGACCCAACATGTTCTCCACCCTCACCACTGTTGTCTTAAATAAATATGCACTTTGATGCTACTTTGCACTGTGCCTGGCTCCCAGCATGCACTCGATGACTGGGTGTTGACTGGTACACATTCTGGCATGTGTCTGGAGGGATGTAAAGCAAGCCTGCTTTTCAAGACTGCACATTTCTTAATGGTAAATATAGCTACCCTCCCTTTCAGATGTAACACTTGGCACTGACAATTACCACAAATGATCAAAATAAAGTGCTACTTGCTCTGGAAGTTTCTCTAACCAACTCTGGACTGCCTCGCAACCTGTGAGACTTATTTCTTCACAGTCCCATCAAACATCCATGATTGTACCATTTAAAAAATACATTACTATTGATTTGAAGAGTGGAGACAATGTTCCTCAGATTGGGAGCCCCTAGAATAGAATTTCAATTCCAGTTGTAGATATTCATTTTAGAAAAAGATGATCAGGAACCCAGGACCTAGCAAGTAGTTATGCCAAAAAACATTAACTTCTTTAAATGTAAGGGCCAGAGAGATCTGCATCTCAAAACCAGCAGAGAGAACTTTCTCTGCTGCTAGTTGCTTGCTTCCTTAACTGGACTTCCCTAAAATCCACACATCCTTCTACACAGTCATTCCACACAAACCAGCATTTGGACCAACTCTTAGCGGCTGCTGTTGGATGTTTTTCCAAAGCTTGCCCATGGCACTCTGGTGGATATGAAAAGATGCCATAACTATGCAGGATTGTGGACCCAAGGATGGCATTTATGCCACCACATGTTATCCTCTGAATTTTCCAACACCTTCTGCAGCTCATCTTCCTGGAGTTAAACTGGCTTCATTGCCATCCTCATCCCCAGCTGGTAGGAGAGGCTTTAGGAGCATTAGGCCCGGTAGGGCCACTGTCAGCGTTTACGGTTCATCTTTAGGGAACCCCTGGGTGTGCTGACTCCGGGGTGGGGGGCACCTCACAAGGTAGCGGGGACCCCCATAGGCCCGGAGAAGCTGGGGCAACCTTCGCCATGTGGACAGCAACCTTGCGGCTGCGAGTTCCCGGGCGTGATTATCGAAAGCAGCCAGGAGGTCAACTGGAGCAGCTTCACGCAGTACTTTGGGCAGTGGGCCCACTTCGGCGGCTGCCCCACCAGGGCCCAGGACACAGTGGAAGAGTGTCTGGCGTCGCAGCAGGCAGTCCCTAAGAAACCGCACCAACTGTTCCAAGCGCTTGCCCAGGTGCGCCTCATCCCAGCCTTGCTCCGGAGCCCTCTCACGCAGCAGCACTGCAAGCAGCACTGTCTTGAGCACGTACGAGGACAGGATGCGTCCCCATTGGGTGGCAGCCGCCGGGTCCAGCCCGCGGGCGCCCAGGTCTCGCAGGGCTTTAAGCAACTGCAGGCACTTGAGGTAGCAGGCACCTGGAGGGGCCCGTTCCTGCAGCCAACCCAGCAGCTTCTGCTCCTGCCTCGCTGTGTTCACGCCCCACAGTGCATCTGCACGCAGGCCTCCCGGGAGTTCTGATAGGGGCCCGAAGGGCGAGGACGGCGGTGGTGGAGCCACGAGGAAGACACCGTCGCCCAAATGGACGGCGGGAATGAGACGCACGGCCATGGAAAGGCGGCAGCAGCCATAATCAGTGCGGCAGGGCAGGATGTGCAGGGTGGGAGGCTGCTCCAAGCCGCCCGGGGTTAGGCTGACCCGACAGCGCTCCTCCAGGCTGTAGCGCACGGTGGCCAGGGAGCGCTGCAGATGTGACTGAAACCAGCGCAGCACCAGGGTGGACGAGAGGTGGCGCCGCCCGCGCACGTCCACACAGAAGCCGTCGGCGAAGGGTTTGCAGTCCCGGAGCCAGTGGCTCCCGGAGGCCCCCGGGGGCGCCTTGAGTGCGCACACGAAGCAGCCTTGAAAGGCTGGAGCCAAAGCGGGCTGTGTGCCCAGGCTCCGCGGCTCCAGCGCCACCAGCGGCGGCAAGCGCAAAGGCACCAACACGTCGAAGGCGTCGGGCCGGCGGATTTTATGCTGCTCGTAGGCACTGCCCACCTGGATGAAATCTCCACGAAAGGCCAGGGCCAGTGTGCCCCCCGGAATGGGGCCCGGGGATGCCCGGGCGCGGCCAGCTCGCACCAGCTCGCCCACGATCCGGCTCACGTGTGCCTTACTGTGGCCCAGCACGTGCGGGGACAGGCGCACATCGTGCTCATAGTAACTCTCCAGCAGGATGCCAAGGCTCGGCTCTTGGAAATGTCTTGGAGAGAAGGCGGAGTGGCCCCCCAGGCGGGGAGACGCGGGCAGGAAGCGCTGCCGGACAGCGTGGCGGCAGCGTAAGAGGATGTAGCCGAGAAGGAGCAGGACAGACACCTTAAGAAGAGGGAAGCCTCCGTCCGCATCGTCCGCGCTGTCGGGGGCCTCGGCCCGGACGCCCCCACTCCCTCGTAGGACATGGTAGAGGCACACGATGGCAGTGAACAGGCCGGTCACCAGGGGCCAGAAGACGCGCAGGTTGAGGGTGTAGTGCACCGACATGCCAGGCGCCTGGGCACCCCAGGGCGCGAGCCCCGGCGGCGCCCCCGGCCCAGCATGCGCGCAGCGCCCCAGCAGCCCCGCTGTCCCGGTCTTCTTCGCCTCCGCGGCGGCTCCCCCCTCGCAGGGACGGGGGAAGCCGCCCTCCAGCTCGGCCTCCTCTCCCAGCTCAAGTTCTCTTTCCAGCTACGGCCCGCCCTGGGCTCCCAGGCCCCGGGCCGCGCCCTGCGCCTGTTGCGCGATGCGTCCGGCCCGGGGGCCCTCCCCACCCGGCGCTTCGGCGCGGTGTCCACGGCCAGCTTCTGGCCCGGCCCGGCTCACCCCTACCCTGGGCAGCCCTCCTGATGCCGGGCCCCCAGCCGCTCCCCTCCGCTCCAGTTCCCGTTACTTGGGCTCCGGGAGTTTCCTCTTCCTAGGGGAGGTGAGGCCGCGCCAGCTGGCGGGGAGGAAATGCCGAAGTCTGGAGCGCGCTCCGAGCAGGCGGGCGGGGTCCGCCTCCTCCCAAGGCCTCCTCCTTAAAGCTACGCGGGACGGCGGGAGGGACTTCAGGACGTGCTTGGAACTGGTCTCCTGTGGGCCACCCCCTAAGGCATAACTGGAAAGGCCCTGATTCCGGGGCGGTGGCTTGTCCAGGGAGCTTCTGGAATTGTACTCACAAGAAGTTAGTTACACTGGAAAGTTAAAAGGAGGAGAAAAGAGCTCACAACAAGACTGTCTGTTCCTCCCCCAACCCCAACAAGTCGGGGTGCTATGGTATAGTGGTGTGGCAGGCCCCCAACGAAAGAGGCCCCGCCAGAATACCGCTGTCCTTTATACAAACCAATATTTATTGAACACCGGCTATGTGCCAAGTAGAAGGCTAGGTGCTATGGAAATAGCAGTTGACAAAATAGACAAGTTCTCTGACTGTAAAGCTTTCAACTTGAAAGAAAGAGAGAGAGCGAGAGGAAGGCAGGAAGGAAAAGCAGGAAATCAGAAGGGATCCCATAGCAGAAAATGCTCTGAATGAAATAAATCTGTACGAGGGAGTGAGAAGTTGGGGTTTGCCTCCCTGGGGACTATGTGAGGCGACACTTGCTCTGAGATCTGAATGAGGAAGAGCCAGCCTTGAGAAGAACAGCAGCAGCCTTTACTGTGTGTCAGTACTGGGCTAATCACATTACACATGTATACTCTTCATGTTAATCCTATGAAGTGCATGGGCGCTACCCCATTTTTCAGATGAGGAACCAGGGGCACGGGCAGGTTCAACTGCTTGCCCAAGGTCACCCAGTTTAGCAGAGCTGTGCCTTAAACACAGGCACAGCTCCACGGCTCCGGAGAAAGCAAGGGTCAGGACTCAGGGATGGGACCAGAAATTCCCCTTCCTCAACTCCTGGGAATTTGTCTGTGTCCTTTCTCAGGACCTACATTGGGACCTCAGTCCAGGGAAGCTTTGTCTTGTTGCATAACTAGGGAGTACTCCTTGAAATAATCTGGATCTAAATAATTATCTTTGTTTATTTACACTCATTGCACACTTTGCTTCCTCCATCAATTAAAGAACAAGGGTGAAGGCAAAAAAAAAAAAAGAAAAGTTCAGAACACAGCTGCCACCTGGAAATCAGGGCTGAGGATGATTTCTGGGTTAAGCACCAAGATTACTCCCAGGAAGTCCTTGGCTGAGCCTCTCAGAGCTAAGTACATCTCCTTTCAGAGCCCATCTCCACTGCTATTAGCTATGAGACAGTAGTCTCTATCAGTCAGGATTCTTTGGGTTCTAAGTGACACAAGGACAGCTCAAAAAGAATTGATTGTATTGTGTTAACAGACATCTAGGGGATCCTATTTCAGTAATGCTGCATCTAGTTACTCTTTGTAGGCTTCCTAGCTCTGCTTTCTTCTAAGTTGGTTGCGTCCTCTGTCAAGTCCTCTCCATATGCCCCTGGCTGCTCTAGCCTCATGTTATCCTGTGTGCAAAGGAAAAAGAAAGCTTGGCTTGCCTGGAAGTCACAGCAAATGCCATGCCTAGAGATAACCTTGGGTCATGAGCTAAAAGTGACCAAGTTGGAGGGTGCACTGGTTAGCCTGGCCTATGGTAATGCAATGGACTGAACTGTGTCCCCTCAAAATTCAGAGGCTGAAGTCCTAACCCCCGACGTAGCCATATTTGGAAATAGGAGGTAAATAAGGTAAAATGAGATCATAAAAATGAGCCCTAATCCAACAGAACTGGTATCTTTATAAGAGTTAGAGAGATCACTCCTTGTGCACACTCCCAAGGAAAGGCCTTGTGAGGACACACGGAGAGGGTGACTGTCTGCCAGCCAGGAGGAGAGCCTTCACCAGAACCCTGACTTTGCTGGAACTGGATTTTGGACTTCCAGCCTCCAAAGCTGTGAGAAAATAAATTTCTGCTTTCACACCACCCAGTCTGTGGTATTTGTTATATACGCAGCCTCGGCTGACTAAGACAGTTGGATATCCAACCCTGGAACCAGGAGGTGAGGTGAGCCCTGTCCAAACCACGAGGACTGAGGGTGGGGTGTCCCCCAAGGGAAAGGTGTCGGGCTGGAGAAGGTGCAGCGAGCGGATGTTTCGGCATGGGAAAGCAACAGGTGGCCACCATGTTTGGACTAATCCCTTAATCTCACTTCGCTTTAATTTTCTCATCTATCAAATGGGGGTAAAACTAAAAGAGTGACTTATTTTTTTCCCTAGTAGATACGGCGGTGTGCTATCATCAACCACACAAAAAGGGCAATGCTCAATCAGAGGTCGGCAAACATGTTGTGGAAATATTTTAGGCTCTCGGGCCATGCGGTCTCTGCAGCAGCTACTGGGGTTGGCTGTTGTAGCTCTGAAGCAGTTATATTCATTTTCTGGGGCTGCTGTAACAAAGCACCGCAAACTGGGTGGCTCAGAACAGGAATTTATTCTCTCACAGTTCTTGACGGCGAGACGGCTATACTTCCTCTGAAAAGCCTTTAGGGGAGAATCCTACGTTGCATCATTCAGCTTCTGGTGACTCCAGGTGTCCCTTGGCTTGTGGCTGCATCAGATTAACCTCTGCCTCCACCTTCACATGGCCTTCTTCTCTGTGTCCATCTTCTTTTCTTTTTCTTAGAAGGACACCTGTCATTGGATTTGGGGCCCACCTGGGTAATCCCAAGGATGTCACCTAGAGACCCTTAAGTTAATTATGTCTGTAAAGACCCCCTTTTCCAACTAGATCAAGTTAACTGGTTCCAAGGATTAAGGTGTAAACATATCCTTTGGGGGGTATATTGGAAAAAGCTCAGTTGTCCTTCCTGTGTCTCCTTCACAACTCACACAAAACACTTCACATCTGACCCTGTGGTCCCCAAATGTGTTTCCACACCCCCACGACAAGCAATTCTCTGTGACACCAGCTCGTTGTCCTATAATTTAATTCGATTTTGACATTATCCACAAGACTGCTCCCCCCGCCACACTGGATGCCAATCCAGACCTCACAGAACTCAGGAAAACACTGAACATTTACCATTGTGTTCGAGGACATGAGAAAGGACACAGATCAACAGGCAGTTGAAGAGACACAGAGGGTGAGGTCTGGGAAGGTCTCGAGCACAGGAGCTTCTATCTCCATGGAGTTGGGTGTGTCACCCTTTTGGTGTATGGTTGTGTTCACCAAGCTCCCTGAACCCACTACTACCAGGACTTTGTGCAGGCTTGCTCACACAGGCTTCCTCACACAGGCACGACCGCTTACTACTCCATTTCTCTCTGGAGAAGTGTGGGGAGGCGGAGATGGAAATCCCAAGCTGCTAACCATTGCTTGGTCTTTCTGGTGACCAGCTGCCACCCAGGAGCCCACCCAGACTCACCTCCTTGAAACAAGAGATGCTCCTAGTTCTCTTATCATTTAGGAAATTACAAAGGTGTTAGGAGCTCTGGGCCAGGAACCGGGAGTGGACACCAATCTATATAGTTTTTGTTATCTCACACGGGCCACTGTTCACCCCACTGCACTATGTAAATAATGTGTCGCCGTTATTGTTTTTCCTGCTCGTGATTGGTTTCCTTAGTTCACTTCCTCCGAAGAGTTCAAGGTACAGGCCTTGTTACTTTGCACTTGGAACACCTGTATGTGTCAGAGCAAATACAAATGCACTTATTCATTAGTTTACTATGCCCTTTTGTGGCTTCTTACTGTGTGCAGAAGGGAACCTGAAGGAAAACAGTGTGCTCCAAGCTGACAGATTAAATCGCTGCACAATGTGGTACGTTCAGAAAACTGCCACTGTTTTGTAGACTTAAAAAAAAAAAAAAAAACCCTCACTTGAGGATATGTTTATTGATTTTAGAGAGGGGAGGGAGGGAGAAAGAAACATTGATGTGAGAGAGAACCTACCTGGGATTGAACCTGCAACCCAGGTGTGTGCCCTGACCAAAAATTGAACCTGCAACGTGTTTGGTGTACGGAATAATGTTCCAATCAATTGAGTCACCCAGCCAGGGTGTTTTGTACACTTTTGATAATTATTTCACTAAAAATTCCCTTTAATGTTTAATACCTGACAAAGGCCACTCCTGTTTTTAACAGCTTAGCAAATATATACACCCAGCCCTCCCAACATCTCTGATATCCCAGAGGTGTGTCCCTCAGAGGAAGAATGGCAACACAATGCTGATGAGAGGAAAAGAGAAAGAGGAGGTGGCTCATTTCCCACGGAGGCCTGGGGAAAGCTCACGGGAGGAGACATATGCCCAGGCTTTGAAAGGCAGGAAAAGACGATGGTGTACATTATATATACCATGTGCCTCCGGGACTCGGCCTTTCCCAGGCAGTATCACCTGAATTGCTCAGAACAAGCCCAGTGAGGTAGGTGCTGTTATCAATGCCATTTCAAATAGGGGAAAGGTGAGGCTGAGAGAGGATAACTTACTCAAAGTCACTTAGCTGACAAGGCTACTTGGGAGCTGGGCCCTTATTCCTGGTGCTTCTTTCCCTTTCACACTGTAAAGGGTTTTATTGCACAGAAAAGAGAGCATTCTGGGAAGGCAGGTCAGTTTATGTTTGTGTGTGTCTCCCTAACCAGCTGATGAGGCTCTTGGAAGCGGTGACTTTACCGCAGTCATCTTGGTGTCAGAAGTATCGAACTCCTTGCCTGGAACTTTCTAGGGGTTTGTTGAATGAATAACATCTTTAACCAGCAGAAATTCAGGGAGGCCATTCTGGGTAATGGAAACAAAATACACAAGTGCACAGAGGTCCAGGAACATGTGACAGTTTGGGGGAAAGGTCCGATTGTTGTGGAAGTCTGGAGTACGTGAGTGGATGCTATGGCATTCCCTGGCCATCCATTCCAGCCTTCTTCCAGCAAGCCTTTTTCTGCAGCTGGGGCTAGAAAGCAAAACACATTCCCACATTCCCTAGACAGGGACAGGAGCTGCCCAAGACACCTGCTTTGCTGGGGCAGCTGGCAGCAGAGGTGGGTGGTTTTGAGACCCACAGCTGGGCCCTGATTCCATAGGTAGTTCCCTGGTGAGGCAGAGGCAGCAGATCCCTTGGTGGTCCAGTCTGCTGTGTTACTTAGGAATCTTTTCTGGAAGTTCCAGAGTCCTTTCCTGCAGCTTTTCAAACTGTCTGTAATAAATGATCTGTTGCTGTTTCTTAAAAATTTCCTGTTGGTTCCACTATGCATGACATCACACAGCACATGTCACATGCTACTCAGAACACCCACATGGGTGTATCCTCAATTCAGACAGATGAGCCCATCAATCATGTTTTTGTGGATGTCGCAACAATATTAAGTTGATGCAGATGTCTCTAAATGCTTACTCTAAAGTGACTGGAGCAGGGCAGCCAGTAACCAGGGGGCCTGACACACGACTTTGCTGACAATGCCACCCAATACTGGGTGGTGACCAAGTGACCCAAACCCATCTAAGCAAGAGTGAGGGCAGATGGGAAGTGAAGCAGGAAGGAGGGAGGGTGCACACACTGCGGTGGTGCCATACGAGGCCGGCCACAGCTGTGCAGCAGACAGAGCTGGCTCCCCAGTCTGAATGGGACACAGAAGCCACAAGGAAGCAGAACTCAGAATTCAGCTGAAGGCACGGAATAGACAAAGACTTTGAGAAAAGAGAAACCATAGCAGGTCAGGGGAGGGTAGGAGGAAGCAAGAACAAGCTGCTAGTCCAAGAATGGTGGGTATCAGAGTTGATGTTGGGGTGCCAGGGCCTCCATGTGCCTGGATGACAGCCGAGATCTCCTTCCCTTCTGAGTGAGCAGCGGCTGCCTCAGTTCCCGGTGGACCCTTATAACAATCCCTGCGAAACTCAGGGCTGGCGGTGGCATGAAATGGGGAGCATTTTAGCCTGGCCTCCAAGAAAACTGAACCTAAAGGCTGCATATGGATGTGCTCTGGAGGATGCAAAGCCGGTACAGCCAGAGTGGGGGCAGAGAGGAAGTAAAGCAGGGAAGGAAGGAGGATGCATACACTGCATTCCTGAGCTGACCACAGCCCTGCGGCATACATGACTGGCCGCCCAGTCACCGACGTCTCCAAAGATGCTGCATGGAGCCTCTTTATCCCTGAAGAGCCATGGAAAAAAAGGGCAGCCAATGCAGTGGGTGATTCCTTCCCATCCCCTGTCCCTCATCTGTCAAGGTATGCACACTGGACATCAAATGTCTGTACTTCCTGGCTGGGTCTTCAGGATGATGGAAAAGCCAGTCTCTGCAGGCCTGATCTGTGCACATGCAGGCAGTCTCCCCTTCCTGGGTGGCTCCATGTAAAGAAAGTCCTTGGTTGGTGGCTGTGATAGCAGCTGTCTCTTTCCAGCTGTGAAAATGGAGTGAGCTGTCCCTAGGTCTGCTCTGGGCAAGAAGCAAGGCAAGTAGGAAAGGCCAAATGGTTTGGGGTGGCCCATATGCTGGGTCTGGTACAGAATGCTTCTTCAGGGGGCAGGGGTGTCTGCTAAATTAATTCTGTAAAATGAATGGATCATTGCCAGACAAAGGGGATAGAGAACGGCAAATATGCAGAAGTCCCTCCATGTATGAAATCCTGGACAAATAAGAGAGCATGGTTTGGATTTCAGTAGGTCTTAAGTTTGAGTCTGAAGGGAGATATGTTGAGAGGTGAGACTGGAAATCTGGTCACAACTTGTATACCATGCCGTTTGGTTGGAAGTCTCTTGGTAACCAGTAACACAAGACCCCACAAAATGGAAGTCTGGGAGTAAAGTGGCTCCAGGCCTGCTTAATTCAATGGCTCACCACATCATAAGGTTCCTTCCATCTTTCTGCTCTACTAGCTATAGACTAGCTCTCCTCCTGGTTACAGAATGGTTGCCATGGTTCCAAGCATCACATACAAACACACAAACATCCAACAGAAGATGGACCCAGCACCATGCTGGTACTTTATAGAGGTGGCTGTCCTCTATGGATCTCTATTTCAGAGCAAGGAAATATTTCACAGAAATTCCCCAGCAAAACTTTCTGCATGGTTCATGGCCAACTGGTGATCTAGTAAGTAAAGTGGTTCTAAGTTCTGTGAGCCACTCTACCAAATTAACTGAATCCAAGGGGAAGGTGAGGGGGGTGGTCGTTGCCTGTCAAGAAGCATAGGGGACAACCTGGACTTGCAATTGGCATCTGAAGTGGTATCAGGATGCAGTCTTGTGGGACTGAACCCTTAGCCTGCAGGATCTGACACTATCTCTAGGTACACAGTGTCAAAATTGAATTGAAATGTAGGGCACCCAGCTGGTGTCCAAGACTTGCTTGGTGGCATGGGAAATTGCCCTTCCGCACATTGGAACTGGTCCCAGAAATGTGCACAGCCACATGTAGTGCAAGGGAGGCTAAGAAATGTAGTTATTTTCCTACAGCATGTATCCTGCTAACAATGGGCTTCATTACTGTGGAAAAAGAAGAGAATAAATACTAGGGGACAACTGTCAGTCTTTGCCATAGTAGGCAACCAACAGTATCTACTCCATGGGCTGCATTGGATCAGTTCTGTCCTGATTGTGATTCATTATTTGTATGATTACTAATTAAATGTTTGTATTTCTAAAGATACTGTAAGCTTTTCTTATGAACAGGGACCATATCTGTTCTGTACACACTCAATTACTAATTGCTGACTGACTGACTAAAGGAATGAAAGAATGAATGAATGATTCTTATTTCAGAAGTCCAGCAAAGTAGCCCTATGTTGATAAAGAACTTTTCACTAGAGAATGTTCTTCCCTGGTCTGCATTTCCAAAGCCACTGTATATTTGAGAGTCATGAATAATGAAACCAACATCAGTCAAAGGGAAGCTTTGGTCTGGCAGAGATGAAGAGCCAAGAGAGAGCTAATGAGTCTGTAATGCAATTTCTGTGCAATAAGATGGCACAGCATCAAATTCAAGGCCATGGGATTTACACTATAAATCCGAGACAATTACAGAGTCAGACTCCCACTTCCCACCTGCTCCAGCCCTTCTAGTTTGAGTCATTTTATGGACACAGACTTCCCACTGGCATTGTCTGGTGATGTCATGATGAGAATTTTGACAGTCATTTAATTTCTGGTTAGAGGGCCAATGGGGCAAAAAGAGACTTGGTACTGAGTGGATCATAAAATCACTGAGTTCAGAAAGCCACTATCTGCAGTTAATGAGTCAGATATGTGGTCCCTTCTGCCCTGCCTCCTTCTATGAGTGTGGAGATAAGAACTGGCAATGTCCTGAGTTCGTGCTGTTCTCCAGGCAATGTCCTAATTCAATACTTCACATGGTTTTCACACATCCAGCCCTCACCACACAGAACAACCTTATGAGGTGGGTTCTATTTTTATCTGTATTTTGTAGATGGGGAAACTGAGGCATAGGCAGGATACATACTTTGCCCCAGGTCAAATAGCCAGTAAATTGCAGAGCTGAGATTTGAACCCATGCCTCCCATGCTGATACCTTTAACAACCCCACATGATAACTTGAGTCAGTTGTTTCCAAATAGGCATTGGATAATGTTTTCCAGGGTCTGAGAGAAAAGATCAAAGTAAAACATGTGAAGGGAATTTTTCATAAAGCCAATTTATAGTGGAGTCTCCTCTTGCAGGGTAGGGACATTTCAATGTTAGCATGTAGCAAAATAAAATTGTATGTAGTTCAAATTGCCTGCGACAGATTGGCATAGAGTGTAGATTACACATTTGGGAAAACATTGAATGGTCCATTTCTTACATATTTCACTGTATCTAAATTTTCTCTCAAAAAAATCATAAACACATATTGGATTCTAGTGAGTAGAATGCAAGTTGAAATGCTTAGAGGTGAAGTGAACTGGCCTTAGCAACTGCCTTTAAAACATAGCAGAAGATCAGAGGGATTGATGGGTGGAGAGAGGGATGGATGGATAAGTGGATAGACATATCATACAGCCAGTGAAGTTAAATGTTAATGATAGAACCTCAGCGGTTATATATGGGTGTTTTCTATACAATGCTTTTGATTTCTCTGTTTGCTTGAAAAAAATTTAATATAATGTTGAGAATTTGAAAATCTGTTGTGAAGATGCTGGTTTGGAAACTGATATTTTGTCTGTCGTTGGCCATCACAGTCAGATTTTTCTTCAGCACAGAAATCAAAGTTTCGTCAGTTGAGCACTCCATGAAGGAATTGCTTTGAGCTTATGGGCCAAGTTATACGAAGAACGCACATCTTCAAGCACTCAGCATGGTGAGTGAGCCTTTGCAAGACGTGGACAATGGGAGACAATGAGATCAGCTCTTTAAGAACAGTCCTTTAAGGAAAGCAGTAGTGTCCACACGATTTAAAGTGCTCTCTCCCACACCCCAAAGCATTTTTGTGTATGTAGCCAAATCCCAACAATTTAAATTTGCACATGATTTGGTTCTAATACAGTCATTTAAAAAATCTTTTAAGACTATGCTATTCTACTCTGTTGAATGTTAAAATCACCATTTTCTTCTCCGGAGAAAACTGACAGTAAAGATAATCATGGGAAGCTGGTTCCTCTCCTTCAGTTCTATCTTAGCAATGGGAAAAGTCAGCGATCCTAGCTCAGTCTCCCAAATCCTTCATTTGCCACTTGCAGGTGAGCAGGGCTTTGCTTGCCTACTTTGTGCCCCATTACCTCCCCAGTGCCTGGCACAAGTGTCATCCATAAATAAATATTTCTTGGATTCATTTTACCGGCCTGTGAAATCTAAAGGTTGGGGAGGGGGAAAAAAGCCTGCACCTGGGTGCAAGCAGTCATGCTAAACCCACAGAGTGATAGATGGGCCTGCTCCAGGGCCTGTGATCACTGTGTAAGGAAGAGTCATCAGGGTGTTCCAACCAGCAAGAACAGACCCGCAGCCCAGCCAGGATCCCCCCAGTGTAACTCATCCTCCACACGTTTCACTTGGGACAACTTTCCCCCAAGGACGGGAAGTACTGCTCTTGTATGTGCCTCAAAAGCCAAGATGACTCTTGTGTTTTGATACTAAAAAGGATCACTTGGGATTTGCATCTCTGAAAGGGAACACAGAAGAAAGGAGCCCCAAGACCCCCACTGGGGAGCGTATTTCCCCGAATTCTCAATGGGCACACTTACCCATGAGACCTGGCTTCTTGGCATATGGGTGCATCTACAAACTCTCAACTGTTCACGTTCCTGAGCCACTGCTGTGTCAAGCACTGTGCTTCCCATTCATGTTATCACTAATGCTCATAGCCAACTTTTATATAACAGGTGGGTATTAATACCCTCCTACTTTACAGATGAGAAAACTAAAATTCAGAGGGATTACAAAACATGTGCAAAGTCATCCAGACAAGAGCAGATAAACCAATCATTAGACTCAATTCCATCCAATCCCCACACCAGTGCCCTGCCATTACACCATGACAGCTCTTTGAACCAGATGTCAAAGAGGCAGTGTTGTCCTTAAGACTGTGCTGCAAGTGAGAGCAAGAACTGAGACCATTAATGCAAGTTCCCATAGATACAAGTATGGGTTAGAATGCTCTAGTAGGTAACTCTTGTGTCTGCTGCCTTGGCATCCATCTGGTCATAGCACCCTGGTTTTTCTTGGGAACTTCCCTTCCCCCAGCTCTTTGTGTGATTTGAGTGGCAGTTGACAGAACCCTCAGCTCCAGGAGCAGACACATAACCTAGGCCGGTCCATTGAGAGTATAGTATTCTCATACTATGTGATTCAGGGTGAGAAGGTGACCCAAGTTGATCCATAAGTATCAGTTAGTTTTTGGTACATAACAAACATCCCAAACCTTAAAGGCTTAAATAACAAACATTTATTATTTTTCATAATTGTGTGGATAGGCAGGGTGGTTGTTCTGTTCTAGGCCAGCCTGGTCTAGATGTCAGTGGTCTCTTGGTGGCTGGCCTGGAGCTGAATGGTCTAGGATGGCCCACTTAATGTCCAGTGGTTGACAGGCTGGTTTGCCCAGGGCCATGTGGAACAGCATGTTCCCAATCCATGTGATTTCTTGTCCTCTGGCAGGCTATTCCAGGCTTATTGCTGTGGCAGCAGCACTCAAAGAAATACAGAGCAAAGACTGAAAAGCAGATTGAGACTTAGGCTTAGAACTCACACATTGTCACTCTTACTGCATTCTATTGGTCAACACAAGCTTCAAATCCAGCCCAGATTTAGGGATGATACAATAAATTCCACTTCTTGGTGGAAGGAGCTGCAAAGAATTTGAGGCCACTTGCAATTTATTCCAGAGCCAACCTTGGGACTTTCACTGGAAAACTGAGGAGGAAAAGTCCTTTTTCTATCAGAGTTGCTGGCCCATTAGGCTATAAGCCTGGAGAGGCAGCAGGCATTTTGCCAACAGGGCAGAAAGTCTTGTTGGAGAGGAAAGGACTGCCAAGACAAGAGACAGAAATTACTGATGGTTTTGTTTGGGCTCCTGGATCCAGCCGTGCTGATATTTAGGTTAGTTTGAGTCTCTCCTCTAAGAGATTTGAAGTTGGAGAAAGGAGGATTTCCTCCTTCCTTCTGAACACCTCCCCCAGACTCCCAAAGCATCCCAAAGCCCATCACTTAAATGGCGGCAACAGCCGCCCTCCATAACTGGATGCTGTCTTAGTTTGAGCTGCTGTAACAGAATATCACAGACCAAGGGGCTTCTAAACATCAAAAATGTATCCTTCACAGTTCTGGAGACTGGGAATTGTGAGGTCAAGACACCAGCAGATCTGGCGTCTGGTAAGAGCCCACTTCCTGGTTTACAGACAGCATCTTCCCACTGTGCCTCATGTGGCAGAGGGGCAAGGGAGCTCTCTGGGGCCCCTTTTATAAGGGCACTAATTCATATGTGAGGGCTCCACATTCATGATTTAATCATCTCTCAAAGGCCCAATCTCCTGATACCATCACACCGTGGGTCTGATTTCAACACGTAAATCTGGGGGTATACACTCTTTCAATATATAAAGTTAGGAGTACACACACATTCTGCCTTGAGCTCCTGGACTATCTTTTGTTATCCTTCTACTGAAATAACTTCCATGAGGTGGGAGCAAGGGACAGGTTGGTAAAGATCGCCACGATGGGTTTTATGTGTTTGCTTTGATTTCAACAAGCACAGGGTAAGGCTGCAGGGATTTTTCAGGAAAGATACCAGGAATTCATTAACATACTAATTTATTGATGAGCAGGCACCTGGAAAATGTGCCTGGTTTTGAATATTGGTCACTTGTTTGTTGGTATCTGAATCTCTCCATGGCATCCAAATCTCTACCCTTATAGTTTTCCTGTTGGGGTTGAATAGAGAAGCCCCATCCCTTGTAATTTATGTGAATTCAACCACAGTATGTGGCAGCAAGAGGTGGGAACAAAAATGAGAGAGAAAACTCCAACACTGCAGGGGAACCAACTTTCTACCATCGCGGAGAGCATGCCTTTAATGTGGTGTAAGGTGGAAGTTGTATATATGCTGCTGTTGTCCCCTTACTCCATCCCAATCCCCACCTGCTGGGGACAGTTAGTATTTAAAGATGGCCATTTCCCTTCAACAAGAACTTCCAATAGAGCTCAACCTGAGAAAGGCAGTGATGGGTTCCAGACCAGGAAAAAAATCAGCTAGGTATATGGAGCTTCTGGGAGACAGCACAATGCTGTATTTTCTAGGGAGTTTTAGAAATTATTTCATAGGAAGGTATCTTTGACTACGCATGCTTTCCACCATCTTACTAACTTTGGAACCTCCCCTAACCCATCCCCACACTGGGAGGAATGGGGAACAGGAACAAGTCACTCACACTCTCTGAAACCTGCTGCTCTTACCCTTTGTAATGTCATTGTCAGTTGCAGCTTTGAAGACTCTCACTGGAGGGTGTGACACCCTTCCCTGGACCACTAGAGCCCATCACAAATGTAGATGTGATTTCTAAGACTCCTAAAGCCAGCATCTCCAATAAACTCAGACCCCTGGCTCTGAAGCTCCTGAGCAGCCTTCCCAAGCTGCCCCGCTGGTCCCAGCCCGGCAGTGCTGGAGGCAGCGTGAACAGATGCTCCTCCGATGACCGCCACACTGTCAGGTTCTCCTGGCCATATCTAGCTACCCAGAACCTAAGCAGCATCTTATCTGTGCCTCAGTGCTCTGGCCATCAGCTTGACAAAATGCTGAGTCTCCTTTGTGTACCTTTCACTTGGACACAAAAGCCCTCCACTTTTCCTCCTTTGTTAAAGGCATACTGTGAGGAAAGAAGTGAATTCAGCTCCTTTTATAGCCCTCTCCAAAGGTCAGGCTTTCTTCTGCTGCTGGAAGTGGCCCACGACATTCTGTGTGCATAAAAGGGGTAGATTATCAGCCTTACCTTTACATCAGGGCTGTGCTGAGCACATAATCTACCTCCCTTTCTTCCTCAAAGCCACCTGGAGCTCAATTTGATGTGTTTTAGTTTTGACTCTGCATGAGGGATCCCCCACAACACACCCATCCTGCAGGAGGCCTTGAACAACACTCACTTCCTTCACCCAGGATGACCAACCTGGACCATCCCGGTACAAAGCAGGTGCTCAATTTGCATGAGTTAAAACACCAGTCGAACTAGGCACAGCTTGCTGTAACCACAGAGAGGCACCAAGAGCCAGGTATCCGTGTGTGTCCAGAGTTATTTTAAGAGAACAATCCTCATCCCACTGTGTGGCTTTTGCTCACCTGACAGTTACCCATGTGGATTACTGATAATTCACTCAACATTCATTGATTCAACACACACTTATGTGCCATACTCTTCTAGGTGCTTGGAATATATTCTGAACAAAACAAAGATCTCAGCCCTGACTGAGCTGACACTGAAAGCCTTATTGGTGATAGTAGGTGCCATAGAATTTATTGCCCAAACTCAGACCCTCTTGAGAGGGAAACTGATTGCCATGGACGTAAGTCAGACAACAGGCACAGACCAGAACCATCTTGGGCAAACCACGGGGGAGGTGTGCAGCAATCCAAGAATTTGCTGGTAGCAGACACAGCTAGTGATTAGAAAGATCATGGGCTTTGGAGGTAAGCAGTGCTGGGTTTGAGTCTCAGTCCAGTGACTTATTGTCATCAATTATTTATCTCTTTTTGATTTTCAAGTTTCCTTGGCAGAGGGATTACGTGAAGTGACACGGATAGATCCAGTCCACACCTGGCACATAATAAGTCCCCACTTAACAATGTTGATAGGTTCTGCAACTTTAAGTGAAATGACATATAATGAAACCAATTTTACTTAACTCTTTACCAAGAGTTAAGTTCCCACAGCATTTTATCAATGTTGTAACAAAATGATGTTGAACAAAAATGACATTATTCAAAGACCTGCTGTAGAGGCTTAACCACCACTGGTTTCTCATCCCACAACTCACCACCAACACCCCAACACCCCCATCCACACATTTACTAGATCTGGAAGCTACTCTTTGGTATCTAAAGCAATCTACAAGGATTTGCAAGAAACTTAGATTGGTCAAATAGCTACAGGAAAATTTCTACTAGAGGATAAGCAGAATAAAACCAAATCATAATCATTACTACATTTATTGAGTTTACTATAAATGCTAAATAGCTTTTATGTTCACTGTTTCTTAATACTTACAATCTCTATGAAGCAAGTTGTGTTTTTTCAGCCCACTTTAAAAGATTTCACTTGTTTATTTTCAGAGAGGGGAAGGGAGAAAGAGAGGAAGAGAAACATCCGTGTGGAGGGAAACTTGAATTAGTTGCCTCTCCTATGCAGCCTGACTGGAGACCGAACCTGCAACCAAGGCATGTGCCCTGACCAGGAATCAAACTGTGACCTTTCACTTTGCAGGACAATGTACAACCGAGCCACACTAGTCAGGGCTCAACCCATTTTAAAGATAATGAGAGTAATGCCTAGATCAGGGAGTCCAGCAAATGTTTTCAGTAAGGGCCAGCAGTAAATATTTTACATTTTGTGGGCCATAGGCATTCTGTCCCAACTATTCAAGCCTGCCAATATAGCATGTAGCAGGAAAGCAGCCATAGATATGTAAAGGAAAGGTATGTTCCAATAACACTTTATTTACAACAATTGGATCTGGCTCCAGAACCAGTCTGCTGACTCCTGACCTAGAAATGTAACAGCTCATGCTCATCAGGCCATTGAAGTAGTTTAGCTGGATTTGAGCTACACCTATACGCACCGTTCTGTGTCTTGGTTCACCGGCACTAGTCAGTGTTGGAGATTTTTCCATGTCACAACAAACAGAGATACTTTGTTCTTAGTCACTGCAGAGTAATCTCTGTTGTGGCTGAATCGTTAAGTTGCTTAGCTGGTCCCCCTCCTGGCAGGTACCAAGGTCAGTTACAATCGTTTGCTATCACAAATAATGCTGCCGCAAATACCTTGAACAGAAGACATTTTGCACATGTTGAAATGTATTGTACCTTCAGAATGGATGCTGCAGTTCCAGCCTTGATATCCATATCCCAGGCTCAATGCAACATTTGGGGAAAGACAAAAAGAGCAGGTCACAGTTGTCTGCCCCATTCCTGAGCAGCTTTCCTGAAAACCCCACCTAAGAACTTCTGTTTATCACTGACCCAAACACAGTCCCCTGGGCACACCCAGTTGCTGAGTGGAGGGAGACAGTGTAAGGGCTTCCCCTGGGCTCTTGCGGAAATGGGTGTGTAATACAATGTCCCATGTTACTCTAAGAGGTAGGAGTGGTCCAAGCTGTCACTTTTTGCAGTGGCTTTCTTAAGATTCCCTTCCCTCAGATGGGCCTAAAGTGTGATGTATGAAGTGACCCTCAGGAGGCCAGACTCTCTGCCTCAGCAGTCACCCAGAATAGGTGTCTCTTACTCCCTATCTGGAGATGCCCTCTCTCCCCTCCCGTCTTTCTTTACTCAAGTCCATTTTGACTCATGGCATTTCATAGAAAAACTGCAGATTTTTCTTTGGACACTACCTCTTCCCCCAGTAAACACTTAACACCGTTAGTAGCACTCTTCCTCACCACTTTAATAAAGGAATGGGAAATACACTTTATGCCCATATACTTTGATCAATACCAGCGACTTTCCATTTCCTGATTTCACATACAAACCTCTTCAAACACCTCAAATAGGTCCATGCTCTTCCCAAACCCTAAGTGAAATCTTTACAAAATACCTAAAAGGACAGAAGACAGTCCAATGAAAGCCCAATCTGCCAAAGAAATGGATTTGAGAACAATTTGAGGAGGTATTGCAGACCTTAAGATTAATTTATTGTGGCAGGTGAGGCTGAAGGAAGAGTCAGAAGGCTGCATGCTGGCCTCTAGTTTACACAGCCGGGTAGATCTTTCAATCCCCAGTGGCTGGCACTTCATCTGGCCTGTGCCAGATGCTTAATCAATGCTTTATGAATGAGGAAAAAAAAATTCTTCTTCCAAAACCAGTCACTTCCTTTGATATTATTTCCTTATTTCTGTCCTATATTTTGATCATTTTCCTAGTTATTCAGCCTTAAACTCACCATTGACTCATCTTTCCTTTAGGACCAGTTATTAGTCATGGTTCCTGAGAAAAGCAGAACCCATAGAGTGTATAGAGAGAGGCAACTTGTAAGGAATTGGCTCACGTGACTACGGAGGCTGACAAGTCTCAAGGTCTGCAGTTGGCAGGCTGGAGACTCAGGAGCCCCGATGGTGGAGTTCCAGCCTGAAAGCTGGCCACTCCAGACCCAAGAAGAAACAATGTTTCAGTTCAAGCCTGAAGGTAGAAAAAGGCCAATGTCTCAGCTCAGCAGTCAGGCAGAATGAATTCCTTTCACTTTTGGGAGGGTGAGCTTTTTTAGTTTTACTCAGGCCCTCGACTGGCTGAGGCCCACCCACACTAGGGAGGGAAATCTGCTTTACTCAGTCTACCAATTCAACTGTTATTCTCAACTAAAACACCCTCACAGAAACATCCAGAATAATGTTTGGGTAGATGGGCACCCATAATCCAGTCAAGTGGATGAATAACACTGACCATTATTAGTCCACGTTATGTGTCCACCTGATGAGTAGCTGAGTCCTGCTCTTCTGCAGAGGTGCTTTCTATGCAGTCAGGGCCCAGGCAGAAAAGAGGCACTCGAACGGGGGAAACTGAATGGAGTTTAATGATGAGACCGTTCAGAAAGGTGAGGGCACGGACGGGCGAAGGAAACTTAAGCTTGAGAGACGGTGAAGCCTCCAAGGTCCTGCAACAGCTGGACCTCCAGGTCTGATGGGGCAGACAGAGGGGCTGTGCCAGGCAACATTCAAAGCACTTGACACAAATAACCTTTTAAAAAGTCTTTATTGAGATGTAATTCACATATACAATTCACTGATTTAAGGTGTATAATTCAATGGCTTTTAGTATATTCAGAGTTGTGCAGCCACCACCACGGTCAACTTTAGAACATTATCCTGAAAAGAAACCCTATCTCCTTAGCTATCAGCCTCCAACACCCCCTTCCCCCCAGCCCTAGGTGAATGCTAATCTACTTCCTGTCTCTATGGATTTAACTAGTCTGGACATTTCACGTAAATGGGATTGTATAATATGGGGCCCTTTGTGACTGTCTTCTTCCATTTAGCATGTTTTCATGTTCATCCATGACAACCCAGGTGCAATCATTTCACAAGAGGGAACATTAAGGCACAGAGAGGTTAGGTAACACCTGGTACATGGTAGAGCAAGAATTCACACCCAGGTGTTTTATACCATTACGCTAAGCTGCCTCTCTGTACCATTCAGCCCTCACCCAGGACCCACCCACCGTCAAGGGGAGCGCTATAGTAATGTTCTCCCCCACCCTCTTTTCATCTTCCCCGATCCAGTCCATCCTGAACCCACTGCCCCATTTAAATCCACTCAAGTTCTGTCTCTATCACCACCTCCTGGGCTCAGGGGACATCAACCTTTTTACTTGCCCACCATCTGTTCTATCTTCTCCTGGTGAGGGGACTCTGGCTTCCTTTGTGGGAACCATCCCTACCTCACCCTAACCCCACTTGGCTTGAGTGTTGTTTCTCCTCCACCAGCTCCAAAGCAACCATGTGACCAGGCCTGGCCAATGAGAGCAGCACAATTTCCCAGGCCACAGTGATTGGTCAGGGGCCAGGAACGGGACCTGATTAGAGAAAAATGAGACTAGAGGTAGGGGAGGGGCATGTTCTATGGATTCTGAGAAACCAAAGTTTTGTCTCTCTTCTGCAGAACCTAGAGGAAGAGACCCTCACCCTTTCTGCAGATGGAGGGGTATCGGGGGTGATGGATGGAAGTGCTTCAGCAATTCTGCTGCCACACATGAGGAGGGCCACTGGGAGCCACTGGGAGCCCAATTTCAACACTGAAGAGCAGAGATAGAAGAAAGAGAAGCCAGGTATTTGGTTTGAGCTCCTGGATCAAATCATACCTGAAAAAAAAATGACCTCTGGATTTTGCATTTAGCAGAGCTAATATTTATTAGAACCAAAGTTGAGAGGTTTTGTGTCTCTTCTAAATAATATAAGGGAGATTTTTATGTTTTAAAATTCTTCTCTTGCACAGCACTCAGAATAATATGGTTCCTTAAAACAGCCAAATAAGTAACCGAGATAATTAATCTTTTAATGCCTATGTTGACTTAAACACACACACACACACATAGCATAAGCAAGTGGGTACAACAGGTGGCATCCCTGTGTAATTTGTTTCAACAAAGCCACTTGGAAGTCAGGCATGGAAAATACCACACAAAGGCTGCCCCCGTGCCCCGCCCCCCATCCCCCCACCCCCACCTCATTAGAACAGAGAGCATTGCTGTCACCATTGTTTCCACCCGATGAAGACAACTTGGTCTGGGACATGTTTCCAGCTGTCATGGCACCAAGTGGGCAGGAGAAAATCAGAACAAGTCATCACATCTTAGCAGAAAACAAGGCAGGAAAAGTGGGACAGAATGATAATCTTCCATCAGCCCAGAAAGTAGAATATAAAGCAGGGAAAAGCATCAATTTGGAGGCAGATTTAAAATAAAGCCCTTGTGGAATTAAACCATTGATTCTTAACTAGGAGCACAGTGAGCCCTTGTGAGAGTCTTTCAGCGAATTTTTTTTCACCTCAAGAGTTTAGTCTGATGTGCACACCTAGTTAAGAATTCCACAATTAAACATTAGAACATTCTGTACAACTGGAAATATAATTGAGATTTTTCAAAAAGGAACAAAATATCATAAATAGAAATTCTTAAAAAAAAAAAAACAACACCCTACAACATAGCAGCTATAAATAAAAAGCATTTTGAAGAAGAGTTGAGACATGGTTATGGGTGAAATGTTTGTCAGGCTTATGCTGGGTGTTCAGTGCAGATGGACAAGAGGACGGAAGGACACTCGCAAGTTTGACCCTTCTTCCCCACTTTAATACAAAATTTCATCCAGAAGTTTCTAGGTGTGCTCCTATTGAGATCGAGTAGGTGACTGTCATTACTGTTTCAATTCATTTTGTTCCATTCTATAAGCCCACATGATTTGTTCTTAGCTTTGATTCATTTATCAAATGTTGGCCAAGGGCCTGCTACACTCCAGGCACCGGGGAAGCCCTTAATTTTGAGCTTCCTGCCAGGTTGGAGAAATGGTAGGAAAGCAGGTAATAACCATGCAATACAAATACAGGAAGCCAGAATATGCAGGGATGGGAGGCAGGGTGTGGAATGATTTCACCTAAGAGATACGGGGTTGAAAGGGCAAATGACCTTCATCATAAGGGCAGAGTATGTGGATCGGAAGGTGGGGTGAGCAAGGAGAGTGCAGGGAGCAGTGCCAACTAATGAATATGCAGTCAGTGCAGAAGAAAATGCCTCCTTCCTGATAAGGGTGCTCAAGCCAGTGGCCCAGCAGAGTAGAACAGCCCTCATCTTGCAATGTGCAAATGTGACATTCCACTCTCATCTAGCAGCAAAGATCAGGAGGTGGGATTATTAAGGCCAAATTACCAGAATGCTTAGCAATTGCCTGTCCATGCTCCCCAGGCACTGTCCTTATGACATTCTGGAAATGACTTGCAGCTGGGTTGGTAGGGGTTTCTGGACTCAGGACTCTTGGATGAGGGCGCCCTCTGGTGGCCACAGTCAGGCACTGGGAAGCCCTAGACCGTGCCCTTGGCGTAGCCCGCAGCAAATCGTTCTTCCTGAGACAGGATCAGAGAACCTGTCATGTTCCGTCACAGTCCTGCAGGGCTGCCATTTCAGGAAGTGGGAGGAAGCACATCCCTGAAGGCAAGATTGGCCTTTTAAACCTTTGAAAACAAATTCAACAGAAAATTGCTTTGTGCTCTGGCAGGGCCTGAAAAAGGTGGTTTTGAGGAAACGTTTCTTTTGTTCCCCTTGGTTGGGAAATGTCATGTTTCCTTCTCCACAAATCACCTGGATCCAGGGGTCTTAAAGGAGGACTTTTAGGAGTTTATGGGGTGAGAGTATGAAGTTTTTATCTTATTCTCAAGAAGGTGTAGGATCTCCAAAAGGGTTAAGAACACCAAGGGGTCCCTCCTCCTTAAATTCTATAGAAGCTATGTTCAAATGTGGTCCCCTTGAAGTGTTAGTGGTCCCCCAAGGTCTGTTATTAATAACCCAAATGTCCACTGATAGGAGAAGAGAGGAAATAAGAGGCTGGATGGCCTGGTGATTAAGTTCAAGCCTCTCCAGCACCTAGAAGACTCTGTAAATCGGGGGCTGAGGAGAGTACATGTTGTAGAAGGTGGTCCTGAGAGTGCAGGGGGTAAAGCAGTTAAAACAGTACTTCATCAGCGCAGGTAAGGAGCTCGTGCGGTACAGCGGCTTGGCTGTAAAACAGAACTGCAGCCAATGAAGAGAGTGAGGTAGGTCTATACATGGAAGACTTGGAAAGGTGGCTGAGTAGGTCACTGAATGAAAAAGGCAAACTGCAGCTCAAGATGCACAGTATCATTCCATTTGAGGAACAATACAAATTCAAATGTGTACATAATATGGATAAAAAGCTTTGTTGTTGTTTTTTTTAGTCTGAAAATGTACAAAATGAATTCTCAGTAACGGTTTTACTTCTTGGAAGTAAGCTTGGAAGGGTGCTTTCTTTTCTATTTTGCTTATATGCAGTTTATATTGTTTGATTTTGAGGCAAGCATTACTTCTGGAAGGGAAAAAAGAAAAAACACACTCTTTGTGGCAGACTGCTAATAGGTAACCACAAAGTAAGGCAAATGGTCCCAGTTTCCTGTTAACCAACAAGCAGTCTACAGGGAAATTTACCTGTCACTGTAAATGCACTTCAGCACGTTGGAGAATTTTACAATGTGCATACGTGAAATATTTATTACAAAAAAGTTTTGATTTTTTAAACAGGGTAATTTAATTTTGTATTTAATCTAAGAAAAATTGCTGAGTGCCAGAAACCGTGCTAAGCTCTTGAAGAGACGGAAAAAAACTAAGTTGGTCTCTGCCTTCCAGTTCATGGCACAGTTCAGTGCTTCTCAAACTTTACTGTGCTTCCAAGTCACCTGCAAGTGTTACATATTGGTTATTTGTTGCTGTATAGCAAATCAGCCCAAAACTCTGCAGCTGAAAATAAACATTTATTATCTAACATAGTTGCTGAGAGTTAGGAACTCAGGACTGACCTAGCTGGGTGATTCTGGCTCTGGGTCTTTCATGAGGTCATCTGAAGGCTTCACTGGGGCTGATGGATTCACTTTCAAGATGTCACACAAACACAGCTGTAGGCAGGAGGCCTCAGATCTTGGCCATGTGACCCTCTCCACACAGTAACTGCCCAAGTGTCCTCATCACATGGCAGCTGGCTTCCCCCAGAACGAGTGATCCTGGAGAGAAAGGTGGAAGCTGAAATGTTTTTATGACCTACCAGCCTTGAAGTATACTCCATAATTTCCATTACATTTGCAACAAGTTACTAAGGACAGCCCACACTCAGGGCAAGAAGTGGGCTCCACTGAAGAGAGGAGTATTGAGGAATTTGTGGGCATACTTTAAAACCACCATATCTTGTTAAAATGCATAGTCTGATTTAGTAGGTCTGGGGAGGAGCCCAAAGTTCCACATTTCCAACATGCTCACAATCGACACCACTTCTGTTGGTCCATGGACCACACTTTGAGTAGAGAGGGAGTCACACATGCAAAGAACGACAGCTCAGATCACATCTTTGGAACTATACTGCTTGTAGGAATAATATCCTTTGTCATGCTGGCATCATCTTTGGATGGTGTCCAATTTTAAAATCACATTTCTCCTGAAAGGTCAGAGCAGTAAAGTAAGGAAGGGAAAGACAAGATTACCTTGTTAATACACAAGGACAAGCTGTAATGAAATAAAACACAATCAGAAGGGTATTCAAAAAACCTGATCTTGTTTTGGAAGCTCTCGGAAGCATAAAACATTAGCCATCAATTCTGAAGGGGATGCTAAACAAGCAGCAACAAATCTGGCCTTTTAATAAGGATTGTACAGAATGCCTTTGTATGCCTAAGATTCCTGACTGCAATACTTACAAACTCAGCTTTGCTACAGTTGGGCAACAAATACCATCAGCATCTCAAAGATCAAGGCACCTATATGTTCTGAGGGCTTGAAGGGTAATACATTAAAGAAAGTCTCCCCATTTAACAGCCTGGATCAAAATTTGCTTTCAGATACCACATAAAACTATAAATCCTGTATTGTTTTATTGCTGTGATTCACATGCCATAAAATACACTTTAAAGTATACAATTCATGGTTTTCAGTGCATTCACAAGGTTGTGCAACTATCACCCCCATCTAACTCTAGAACATTCATGGTGTTCATGACCCCTTCAAGAAACCCTATATCCATTAGTTGTTACTCTCCAAACCCCTGAAGCCCTAGCCAACCATGTCTATTTTCTGTCTCTTTGGATTTGCTTATTCTGGACATTTCATATAAATGGAATCATACCAGATGTGGCCTTTTTGTGTCTGGCTTCCTTCACTTAGTATAATTTTTAAATGATTATTTGTGGTAAAATATACATTATAAAGTTTACTATTTTAATCATTTTAATGTGTAGAGTTCAGTGGCTGTTGTGTCCTTATCCATACCCAGAACTATTTCCATCTTTCCACACTGACACTCTGCAGGCAAAGCATCATGTTTTTAAGGTTCATTGATGTCACAGCATGTGTCAATACTCCATTCCTTTTTATGACTAAATAATATTCCATTGTAGCCCACATTTTGGTTATCCATTTATCAGCTGGTAGATGTTTGGGCTGCTTCTACTTTTTGGCTATTATAAAGAATGTTTCTGTGGATATTCATACACAAATATTTGTCTGAACATATGTTTTCTTCCTTTTTGGGTTTATAGTAGGAGAGGAGTTACTGTATCATATAGTTATTTCTATGTTTAACTGTCTGAAGAGCTGCCAGACTGCCTTCCAAAGGGGCTGCAACATTTTACAATCCCACCAGCGGAGCACAGATTCCGATTTCTCACATCTTCCGCAACACATTTTCTTTTTGATTTATTGTCTTTCTGATTATAGCCATTATAGTGGTGTGGTTTCCTCTAATGACTAATGGTGCTGAGCATCTTTTTAAATGTTTATTGGCCATTTATACATCTTCTCTGGAGATCTGTTTATTCAAACCCTTTGCATGTTTTTAATTGGGCTACTTGTCTTATTGTTGAATTGTAAGAATTCTTTTTTTAAAGAAGATTTTATTTCTTTTTAGAGAGAGAGAGAAGGGAGGGAGAAAGAAAGAGAAACATTGATGTGTGAGAGAAACATCAATCAGTTGCTTCTCACAGCCCCAACCAGGGACTGACCTGCAACCCAGGCACATGCCCTGACTGGGAATCGAGCTGGTGACCTTTCTCTTTGTGGGATGACACCCAACCAACAGGTCCACACCAGTCGGGGTTGAACTGTAAGAACTCTTTATGTTGTCTAGATACAAATCCCTTATAAGATATATGACTTGCAAATATTTTCTCCTATTCTGTGGGTATCTCTCCACTTTCTTGATAGTGTCCTTCAAAGCACAAAAGTTTTTATTTTGATAAAGTTCAATTTACCTATTTTTAAAATTTTGTTGCATGTGCTTTTGGTGTCGTATGTAAGAAACTGCTGCCTAATCCTAGGTCACATAAATTTACTCCCATGTTTTCTTCTAAGAGCTAAAGGTTTTTTTAGCATTAATACTTAGATGTTTGGTTTATTTTGAGTTAATTTTTGTATATGCTAGGATGTAGGGGTCTAAACTCATTCTTTTGCATGTGGATATCCAGTCTGTATTTTTTGTTTTGTTTATAATCATCAGCAAGCAGCACACAGAAGGGCCTTTCTTTGGTTTCCTCGTAGCACCTCTTTCCTTTCTTCCTTGCTCCCCTTTATCCACTCCCCCACCCCCACCCAAGCGGGAAGAGTTTGAGTTTTAGAGCAAAAGAATCTGTACAGATCACAGGCCCAGGGGCCCAGACCAGATGGGTAGAATCCTTTCAATTAAGTTTCCACCGAATTTTGCTAAGAAGCACACAGAAGTACTCTTCAATTACGTTATGTGAAAATGACTTCTAATAAGGGAGTGTGATTTCTTCATTCATTCCCATCAAAAACTATTTACTAAGCACCTATTATGTGTCAGTGATTAAAACAAGGATTCTTGCCCTTGACAGCTTACATTCTTGCAGCAAGAAACAGACAAGAAACATAAAAAGTAAGCACATTATATAATATGCTAGATGGTGGTAAGTGCCACTGCAGGCAAAGGGTGCAGAGCAGAGGAGGGGTGCATGCAGTGGAGTAAAGTGTGAAATTTTGAAAAAGGTAGTCTTTTTAACAGGTAACATTTAAGCAAAACTTTAGGAGTTAGTGAGAAACTTGATCATACGGATATTTAGGAAAGAGCATTCTGGGCAGAGGGACAGCCACTGCAAAGACCACAGGGCAGGAGCATGCCTGGCATTTTGAGGAACTGCAAGGAGACCTGTGTGGCTGGAGCAGAGTGCAGAAGGGGGAAAGAGGTCACAGAGGGCCAGGCTATGGAGGGTCTCATAAACCATTTAGGGACTTTGACTTTTATTCTGAGGGAACTGGGAAAAACCAATGTGGGATTCTGAGCTTAGCAGCAACATGGTCTGGCTTATGATTCAAAGGATCACTCACCAGCTGGGTTGAGAATGAACTGTGGTAGGACAAGGGTAAGGCAGGAGGAATAGTTAGGAGCCTTCTACAATAATCCCAGTAAGGGGCTGGGCCCTGAACGGAAGCACTGAAGGCAACAGAAAGGATCTAGCAGAGCCCACAGGATGGCCTGATCGCTTAGATGGGATGATAACAGAGGCGAGTGTCAAAGGTGACTCTGGAGGTTTTGGTCTGAGAACCAGAAAGATGGATTTGCCATTAACCGTGATGGGGAAAGCCAGTGGGGAAGCAGGACTTGGGGAAGGGGAGGCGAGTTCAGCTTGGGGCAGGTGGAGCCTAAGATTCCCTTCAACTTCCAAGTGGAAGGGTCAGATAAGAAGCAGGCTATTTAAAAATGAGAAATCTGGGGTGAAGGTACACATGTGAAGGAATCAGCCACAAGGTAGGATGAGATACCAAGAAAAAGATGACAGGGCCAAAAACCTCAGCTGGGGACCCCTGGCATCGAGAGGGCCTGAGTAGCAGGAGAACAGCCTGGGAGGCCATTTTCATAGCAGTTTTGCAGCTGCTTAAGAACACTTTGATTCTTCCCTCAACTTCTCTTTTCCTTTTTCCTTCTCTTTCATTCCTTCCTGTCTTCCTTCCTTTAAATGGGCACCTACAATGTATCAGGGACTGGAAAAGACTGCTTGCCCTCAAGAAACTCATGGTCTCATATAGGAAAGACAAAATGCACATTTATAAAATGATGCAGACGTGAGGCAGTCACTGCAGGAACTTGGCTTTCCAGTTGTTAACCAACTACACTGAATCTTCTACACTACAGACGTCTGTTTGTGACCTAGCACTGAAGAGTTGGGAATCTCAAATTGTCTTTGACCTTTCTTTCCTGTGTCTCATTTACTGCAAATTATTATCAGAAGACTAATTTACCTATCACATAAAACTAAACTCACTCCTGGGTTAGGAAAAGAGTAGTTGAATAATCCAAACTATGCCGGTGTCCACTGTTCTTCAAAATTAGACCTCCTGGACGCAAGTCCTGCCCCGTCATGAGATGCTGATTAAACACAGGATGCAGGTGGAAGGCAACGCTTTAGTGATGTAACTCTTCACCACAAAAGCTTAGAGTCTAGGCCAGGAGTCCCCAGTCCTGACTCCCACTAGAATTACCTGGGAGGTTAGAAAACTATTGGGGGGGGGCCCATTCTAATGCAAAATTTTTGGTTTACCATCTGAAAAATTTTGAAATGCTCCTCAGGACATTCTAATGTGCAGCCAGAGAGGGGAATCACTAAGCTAAGTTTTTAATAAATTACTTCAAGATCTGCAAATCATAAAAGACTTCAACACAGTATGAAAAGTTCAATCTGTTTTGGTCCATTCTTTTGGTAACAGACATAAAGAAAATTATATAATGCAATCTCACAAACCACAACTTAGTATATTCTCTAATGGAAGTAACGCACCCTCCATCCACAATTCAGAACAGAAACAACTGCAGTCTTCCACTTGCCTGATGAACTTGAGAGTCTTGCGTTGTCAAACTTAAACACCCTTGTGTTTTCAATTTCCATTTTTACCAGTAAGCTCAATTTTTTTCTTTAGATTCCTATTATTTTGGAATGATTCATTTATGATATTTTAGGAAAAAACAGCTATAGACCAAACAATGGCCAACTTTGTTTGCTGTAACTTGAATGCACCTGGTGAACTGCCAGCCTTACAGCATACACAGAAAAAAAAAATCAACACTGGATAGTTTTATTAATTAAAAAAAAAAAACCTTGCAGTTTATTAACAAGATTCACATAACAATAATGTAACCATGAAACTAGCATAAAATGGCCCGTTCGGGTCCTAACAAGACACTAAGTTGTTTTTCAGAGACAGCAGAACAAGGCTGCAGGATAACGCACTTGGACAGTAGCACAATGCACTAAAGAAAGAATTTACCCCAGAATAACCTTTCAAAGTCACTGGGTCAAAATCCACCGTGCACGACATGCGAACCACCAACACAGAATTTAAACATTCAATGTATGAAAAGCTGTGATTCCCAAGCACCTGTGCACTAGGCTCTCATGTTGAATCAATGTAACTCTATAGATATACCCAACTCTTTCTGCTTCTGCCTTTAAATTTAGCCCCAAAACCCTCGGTAGGGATACAGATTTGAGCCTTGCCTCCTGTTTCATTGCTGGCAGACCTTGCAATTAAAACCTTTTCTTTTCTCAAAAGATGATGTCATAGTGTTGGCTTCTATGCACGTGGGGCAGTAAGCCCTTGCTCAGTAACAACTGTACCTTCCCTTTTCTGCCAATATCACTCGTTAAATTACTATCATCTTTATAAACAGGGTAAAGCGGACATACCTTAAATTCTTTCTGATAAATATATCGCCACGCTGCATCCGGCTTGGATAACCCTCTTCAAAATGGCATATGCTGGAGCCTGTTAAAGACAACAATCAGCAAACAAAAGAAACACGTTCTATGTTCACTTTTGGTGGTGAGATACAGGCCTCGCAGTGATGAGACTTCTCTGGATAAGAAATAAGATCTAAGAAACAAATCATTTTAATTTTGGGGGAAAAAAAAAACCTATTCAAAGAATTAGAATACCTCTGTTACTGCCAAAGCATGGAGTCATCTCGTTTCTCACTGGAAAGGGAAAGGGGCCGCTAGGGGAAAGGGTAAGGGTGGAAGCAAGGACCAGATTCCCAATTGGGAGCTTGCTCTTTGTCAAAGCAGTGTACTGGTCTTCTCTTTCTTTGGCAGTCCCTGTGAAACTATTTTCTGGGAACAGAAACCTTCCCAGCCCTCGACCTGCCACATCAGGGGCCCAAAGCACCACAAGCAAACAGTAAAGGTAGGTCCTCACCAGTTCTGCGTCGTGTTCAAGGCCTATGTCATGGTGCTCAAGCTCTTCATCCCTAAATTTCTTTATCACCTGGTTAAACAAACAGAAATCAATGCAAGTCAGCATTCTAATTTTCCTGGCGTTCTGTCTTATTTTGGGCTGAAGACTCATATTATTATCTAAGGCAGGGGTAGGTAAACTTTTCCTACCCTTGTCGGAAAGAGACAGAGTCAATGCATTAAGTGTTGTGCAGTCCCTATCACGGCTACTCGACTCTGCCACTGTAGACGGGACGGTGGCCACAGAGAAGCAAACAAATGGGTGTAGCTGAGTTCCAACAAAACCTTTCTTTACAGAAACAGGTAGTCGGTCACAAGCCATAGTTTATCAACCTGATTTAGGCTTAAAAAAAAAGCCAGGCCCGTATCTGTTCCCTTATCTGCTGTAGAAAATTATCTGAGGGTATCTTTTAGTTCATTTATTTAATCTGAAGGGTTCATGCTCGTAGCATTTGCTCAGGATCCACCACAAATCTGGAAATGGAGAGAATACTTGCCCAGGCTCAGAAGACACAGATTTCTGACCTCTGCCCAAGCATGTGACCAGGGCACACAGCTTCAGCTCTGTGCCTTAGTCTGTATGCCTTTGACATGAGTTGCTGACCCAGATTTCTAAGGTCCCATCATTCCCTAACATTCTACTTTTTTTCTGTCTTTTTACTAAATTGCTTGTCTGCCCCTTTCCCCCTTATCAGTCCATTTTCAGAGTGTAGTCAAATACCTGAAGCAGCTCATTGTATTTTCCAGGATCCTCCTCCATCAATGCCCTGATCTGGTTGTTGTAGTGATGCGCTATGGACTCCTCCACAGCCACCGTGCAGGCCATTGCTCCCTCCTTCCCAAGCAGGGCGGTTCCCGCGCCTGGAATTGTCAAACCCAGAGCAGTAAAGGATGGGATTGATACCAGTGGTAAGGGAGAGCTTGTCAGGTCAGGGCTTGTCAACCTTGGCACTACAAACTTTGGGCTGGATAACCCTTTGTTGTGGGACCTGCCCTGTGCATCCCAGGATGTTGAGCAACATCCTTGGACTCTGCCCACTAGATGCTGATGGCATCCCCAGGTGTGACACCAAAAATGTCTTTAGATATTGCCAACTGTGCTTAAGAGCAACCTGACCCCACTGAAAACCACTATTTTAGGTGGTACCAACTTACAGTATTAAACCTTAGTTAACACAGTAAGAATGGTATTCTCTTTTCAATGATCTCCCTAACTTGATTATGGCAAGGAGAAAGTTGTTAACTGTGGTATGTCTTTGAATCTTGCATAGTTTTACTATTCTCCCTTTTAGGAGTGAGATCCCAGGTTTAGAACTTTTGTCAGGAAATATTATCTGGCTACAACTGAGTTAGTCTAGCTGTGTTTGTTGTATCTGTTTTTACTGTACCTTTTATTTATAAAACTATTGATTTTAAGATTCTAATCTTAAATAAATTTTAGCAAAAAAAAAGTCAGCCAATTTAACTTTAAAAAAATACTAAGTAAATAAAAAAAGGCTGTAGGAGGACACAGCAAGACTTGTGAAGTGGCACTTAAAGGATATGACTGTCCCAGACCCCTCAGCTCCCACAAGCCCTTATGGAAAGACACACACCTAGTGCAAACCCCACCACATTCCAAAAGGGCATCAGAATCGTTGGCCGGACCCTGTACGCAACCATCAACTCATTGAATTTTTTCAAGTGGTCCTTTTCTTGATCCCACATTTTCTGCAAGAAACACAACAGAGACATATAAGCACTCTATGCAGGCTACCGCCCGCTGTATCCCAAAGAAGCTACATGCCCGTCCATGAACCATGATTCTGACAGAAGCGCCTCAGACTCACAAAGTGCCTATTAGAAGATGAGGCTCCATACTCATGAGAAATGTGAGGGTTAGCGATTTCAAAATTAGGAGGGCAGAATATTAGCTATCATGTGATTTCCTTCCAGATTGCTAGCCATGCAAGTATCATTTACACTGAAGGAGAAAGAGAGAATGATAACAGCTAACACATAGCATTTACTAAGTGCCAGGCACTGTCAAATAGTTTCAGAAAGGCAACTCACTTAAGCTGCACAACTGCTTTGTGAAGGACAAACTGTTATCCTCATCACACAGATGAAGAAAGTAAAGCACAGAGAGGTTAAGTAACTTGTCTGAGCACTCAGAAAAGGCAATTTAACTTGTGCTGAGTGTCTGTTATATGCCAGGCATGGTATCAGCCGCTCTACGCCAGCTCATTTATTCCTCACCATAACACCTACCAAAACCCAGTGAGGTGGGTGTTATCAGCCCATTTTGCAGATGTGGAGATGAAGACGCGGAGGTTATGTCACGTCTCTAAGGACACAGAGGGAGGAAGTGGGAGAGCTGGAATGTGAAACTGGGTCTGTTTGATTATAAAGCCCAGGTCTCTTCCTCTGCTTCTCAGTATAAAAAATCTCCACTGGGTTGCACTGAGGGCAGGAGGCAACCTCTCAGCAACTGGCACTTTTACCTACTGTGGTGCTTCTCAGCCCCATTTTCATGATCATCCATCCTCACATGAAAAGTTAATACTATAGATATACCATATATCTGTTTATGTACTAGATGCCTATCTATGCTCCATATATAAAAAGAATACACTTTTCACTCCTCCCTCCCCAATATCCAATTTCCACTTGTTTGGGGAACAAAGAGTAAATCCCCTGAGAATGCATGACCTAAAGTAATTTATTACTTGAAGGTCTTTGGGTCCCCACCCCTCTAAGCCCTGTTCAGTAGACCGAGCTGAAAGAGATAAAGCAGCACCTACCTGGATGACTGGCCCGACACTTGTGCGCCCCAGGACGGCCATCTGTCCTGCATAGATGCGGTTTGCTCCATATTCACCTGCATGATCCACCCGAATGATTCGATCCACAGCTGCCTGACTGATCTTGTCTAAAGTCATTCCTGAGCTGGAAAATCTGACACTGATTCTTCTTCCATAAGCTGCAATGCAAGTGTTTATTCTTCATTACTCTCAAGTAAAACTGAGATGTCTCCTTTTACAGACAGAAGAAGGGGCACCTTAGAACAAAGGTAGCAAATGAGTTCCCTGCAGGTTAACATGCCCTTAAGTATGTTGTTTACCCTGCAGTGTTTCGGTAGTTTGTTTGTTTGTTTGTTTTTTAACTAGTTACCTACAGTTAAAACAGAAGAGTTTAGCTAAATACTTTATCTGGATTTCTGGTTTCACTTTAAGCATATGAAGATTTGGAAATTCTGAGCCTGCCTTCTCTCCAGGCAGTTAATGTGGCAACGGGCTCTAGGTCTAGGCATGGTTCTCCAGTTCACCCACGCCTCCTGGCCTGCTTCACTCCCAACCCTGGCTGCACAGAATCTTCTAGAGAGCTTTCAAAACTATGAATGCTCCTCCCCAGTCAATTTCTGGGAGGGGGGCACTGATATTTTTAAAAAGTTCTGTGCACAAATCTTCTTTGCAGCCAAGGTTGAGAACCATAGACTGAAGTTCTCTTAAACCACCTGCATCCACAGTTATCTTATTTTGAAAAATAAGCCTTAGAACTTAGGTTTCATCTCATTATGGTACATAACTGATTCAGCTGAATTATTCTTGCCTTCAAAATGTAAATTCTTCAGGACAGATTCGATTTTGTTTTTAAAAATCTGCTAATGGTAATGCCTGGACTATATTCTCTGAGCCTTTTATGACAGCATGCCAGAAGTTTTTTCCATTAAGAAAAGGGCTTTGTAATGTGTTTAGGTGCATAAGGTGTTTTAACATCATTTTGCAGATATGGGAATGGAGACTGAGAGAGACTATTTAGTTTGTAATGTGAACTTTGACCTGTATTGGTATCATCTTGAGTGTGTTCCAAAGATTATATATGACAACCATGTCTTTAATAGATACTTTCCATGTAGGCTAACTTCAACACCAAGAAAATGTGTGGAAATTTTCATTTTGCGTACATCTGTGGTTTTTTCATTAAAAAGGTTTGAGTGCTGCTAAGTGAAATAAGTCAGTCTATGAAAGACAAATATCATATGATCTCACTTTTAAGAGGAATCTAATGAACAAAATAAACTAATGAGCAGGACAGAACCAGAGGCATGGAATCATGGAACAGACTGACAGCTGTGAGAGGGGAGGGGAAAGGTGGGAACAGTTTGAAAGAAAGTAAAGGGGTTAGTCAATGAACATACATGAAGGACCCATGGACATGGACAATGGTGTGGGGACTGACTATGGAATGGGGGAGCAGTCTGGGTGGAGGGAAATGAAGCAGGAAAAAATGGGACATCTGTAATAGCACAAACAATAAAACATCAAAAATGGGGAGGAAAAAAAGGCCTGAGTGCTTTGGACACAAGGTGATGGGGTAGACCTAGTAGGATTTGGGGTCATTCTGCATTTGAACTTTTTGGTCAAATGTTTAAAATGCCACGCTCTGAACACAGTACTGTGGTCATGGAGGTGTGAAGTACCGTGACCCAGCTTTGATCTACTCCTCTGCACAACCTGCTCCATCTCACTGAGCATATTTGACTTAAGAAGACTCCAAGTTCTGCCAAGTATAATGTACCACTCAGTTCTGTGCCTTCAATGAGTCACTGTCATCTGTGGCCATGTTTTTATGTGGAGAACAATTTGAGACATTGACAAAGTCAAGGTAGCCTCTTGCAAGTTTCTCCCTCCTAGTCCAAGGACTGATGCTTTCATCAATCTCACTTCCTTGCAAAAAGATGGGGCCCAAGAATTAAAATGGAAAATGAACAGCTGGCTCTATTTCTTGTAATAATCTTGTTTGCTTGTTCTTGTCTTTGTTACTCCCACCCCAAAACATGTCAATGAGAAAGAACTTTAAAAACAACCCAGTTCTCATTTAAAAATATATATATTTACTGAAAAATAGCAGGGGGCTGAGTATACAGGATGAGCTCAAACACACAGCTGACTTTTGATGGGTAGGATTATATTTATACTAAAAACACACTAGACTGTTCCCCAGCACTATACTACCTTTTCAGATTCAGGCACCTAATGATTTGGGATGGGGGGGTAATATGGAAGATTGAGTTATCATATATTTGCCATTTCTACCTTTTCACAATCTCTTATGGAGGGACCACAGAAAAGGCACAGAGCTAGAGTCAGATAATGTGTCTTATCTCAAATGTAACCTCTGACAAATCAGAATTGCCATTTCTTACATATAATATTAGTAATAATTAGTTAATTTCCTTTTTAAGGGAAAACATAATAAATCTTTCTTACTGAGTTATCATGAAGATAAAATGAGATATAGGAAGCAAGATAACTTTATAAATGAAAAAGAAGATTGTTACTCTGTTGTGCTCATTGGCTCAATAATGCAATAATATTCATGTTCAACAATCCTGAGTTTTGCCTGTACTGAGATATACTTTAAAAAATAAACTTGAGGGCCAGTACTAGAAGCTCTCAAATGTATCATTTTATATTTGTGTTTTCCAAAGTGGGAAACATACACCAATGATTTTACCTATAAGATTTTAAGTGGTATATGGGGATATCTTAAGTGGCTTATGAACTTACACTAAATAGCACTCATTTAGTAGGAGTTATTCTCTTAAATTCCCTTCCAATCCTTCTGACTTAATCAAGGAGACTGGTCTGTTTAGAGCTGACAGATCTTGAACACCTTCCTAACACTAGCTAATCTCTTTTTTTTCCCCCCGGGGGTGGGGGGTGGAAAGATGGTCTTTGGCTCAAGCCTTGGTAGGCACAGTACCCAAAACAATTTAATAACTTTTGTTTTCAGCGTACTGATTTTTGATGATTGCTGCATTTGGGGCAGGCAATGCCGGGGTTCTGTTTACCAGAAGGATTTAGTTTCCCTGAAGTTGTTTAACTTAAAAATGGAACACGGTTATAGAAAAAACACATTTAATAATCAAAAGTATATACAAGCGGTATTGCCGTAAGGCAAAATCTTGAAGGTGGTACACAAACAATTTGAGAAAACGACGTCACATTTTCTGAGGCAGCTCAGATGAACCGAGCAAAGGAGAAGCCAGGACCCACACCCAAGTCTCCCTACTCAAAACTCGATGTTCCTTCTACCACTGTGTTGTTTTTCAAACTTTCTAATATATACGTCTCATTCCAGGGACTGTTAAAACACTACAAGCAGATATAGCGACCCGGTAGGTCAGTGGAGGGACATGAGAAATCTGCGTTTCCAACGGGCTCGGCGGTGGGAATGGGGGGGAAAGAGACGCTGTTCGCGTCACTTTGCCTGCCAAGACCCGGAGCGAAGGCAACGAGGACACCCACGAAGCACTGAACTTTCAAAGTCGCCAACTGTCCTCTGCCAGGAACTCCGAGCACCTGCAGTGACGTGAAGGCATGCGTGCAACTTCCCAACGCGTCAACCCTAAATGGCTGCCCCACAAAGTCTTTGCAGAAAACCATCCCAATCTCGCTTCACATTCCTGCTGCGCACGACACGCCCCACCTCGCCGCCAGCGACCCAGGGTTTGTCTCGCAGTCGCACTCCGTCGCAGCCCTGTGACGTACGCAAACGCCTTCCCCGTGACCTCTCCGGCCCAAACCCCAGGAAAAAATTCCCTGCCTTGCCCGCCCAGCGCAGTACCGTGGCCGCGCCCCCGTTTTACCTGAAAGGTGCCGCGGGGCTCCCATGCCCAGCCGCCACGGGAAGCAAGACCCCACTAACTGGGCACAGCTCATTACTGGGACAACAAAGGAACTACTCCCTTGAGCGACGCTTAGCGCAGACTGATGACGCACGGCACACGTAAGGAAGACGCTACTCCTATTTGTAGTGGTGGAAACGCTTCTGCTTCCACTCTATTGGCTGGAAAATTGCAAGTGAAAAGATTCTATTGAATGGGGTCACTATCAATCACTTAGGATTTCCACAGTGGAGAAAGAGCCTTTGTTTGCTATGGAGGTGAGAATGCTAAATTGCTCTTTCAGAGCTCCAGTGTAAAGTTTTTAAAAATTGCATTGTTTTTATTTTAAATTACAGTCAACATACAATGTTAGTTTCAAGCGTACAACCCCACGATTAGACATTTGTGTAACTTACGAAGTGATCATCCTGGTAAATCTAGTACCCATCTGACTTACTACAATATTATTGACTGTATTCCTTATGCTGTACTTTACACTCCCCATGACTATTCTGTAACTATCCCCCAACTCCTCTCCCACCACCAACAGGATAAAGATTCGTGGGAAAGAGGACCATGAATCAATTAATTTATTGGTATAACTATTGTAACTTTTGGTTTTACCAACATGGAAAAAGACTTTTTTTATTCTACATCCACTTCAAAATAGAAATTACATGCTGAAATTCAATTCACCACATGAGCAATAGTATTATCTCTAGGTGTTGGGACTGACAGACCACTTCAAATTTCTTCCTAGTCCTCTTCTCAATTTTAGATTTTGTGCAGACACGTTTTTTTTGTTTCCACTTTACTGTTGGTTGCACTTATGTCTGTGAACATTGGTTTCTTGGGGGCTGGGATAGGGAAAGGAGATTTAGTTACATATCATACTTTCAAAAGTGCATATCCAATGTGTCAACGTAGATTCCATCAGTTGTAACAAATACACCACTCTGGTAGGGAATGTTGATAAATGGGGGAGACTATGCATGTGCAGGATAATGGGCGTATGGGGAATCTTTGTACCTTCCTCTCAGCTTTTCTGTAAATTTAAAACTCTAAGACATGAAGTCATTGAAAAAAACCTGTTGAAAATATTTTTAAAAAAAGAAAAAGAAATCAACATGTAATTAACCAAACACTTTATACATAAGGAATAACTAAGGCTCCCTTCAGCGAGACAGAGCTTCCAATGTGAACCTCCTGTCTCCTTTACTTGCTGCAAGTAAAACTACCTTGTGACAACCACATCTTATTCTTTTAAAAAAATTACTGATTGATTTTAGAGAGAGAAATACTGATTTGTTACTCCACTTATTTATGCATTTGTTGGTTGCTTCTTGTATGCGTCCTGACTCAGGATCGTACCCACAGCCTTGGAGTATTGGGATGATACTCAGACCAACTGAGCTACCCATCCTGGGCCACATCTTGTTCTTGGATAGAAACCCCAAGCAGTGAACCCCTTGAGTTTTGTAACATACTAATATAATGGAATGCTATGTAGCTATTAAAAAGAATGTGGTGGCTACTTACATGTTGGGGGGCTCCACCCACAGGTCCCCCCTCCCCGCAGCCGCCACTGATGAGAATAAGTCTACCAAGACATGATCTGCTTGGGGAGGAAAGGTGGCCGATCTCTCAAAGGAGAAGGGCCAAGAGCCTTTTCCTCAATGGGCTTTTATTAGGTTCATTTTGCACAGGAATACAGGTAAAGCTCATTAATCATTATCAGGCAGTAATGATTGAACAATAGTAACATACAAAGAACTCTGAGGGCCTATTTTGAGTCAGGGTCAGATAGCTAAAGAGCAATAAAACTTTGAGGAACAAACTCACTGCTTGTTCAGACCCTTATTTAATCGAGAGCATTTTAAACAAAGCAGGTTTCACAGGATTTTACATATTCTTTCTTAGGTCTGATCGCCCTAGGGAACCTGTCCTTTCCAGCACAGGGTGGCACCCACCACCAGCATTGTTTCAGGCTTAAGTCAGGCAGGGGAAGTAAGGCAGCCAAGAGATTAGGAGACTTCTTGCAGACAGAATGAGGACTCAGGCTATGTCATAGCTGAGGGTCCATCACCCCCTTTTGCTGTAGCCCCCCAAGTCCTTCCTTGGGGCCTCCACGTGATCATGCCTGTCTTAGGTCGTTCCCCTCTTTGGGAATCTTACCCTGTCATTGGCTAATCCATCAAGCATTGGGGGCTAACCAGGGTGAAGAAAATGGAGCTGTAGCGGCACTCCTGCCACGGAGATAAGCTTTGTCTCCTTAGTGGCTTATGGTCCAAAGGTCACTCACTCAGCATTAGCCATGGAGGGGTTACAGCTTCTGAAACCAGGCAGGGTGGTTTCCAACACTTACATGGAAAGATTTTCAAGATGTGAGAAAAAAGGGAGAAGCTCAGAAATTTATATATTTTATACATTCACATAAGTATATCTGTTTGAATATGTATTGTACTTTTGGGGGAGCAAAAACATCATTAGCAGTGGTTCCCTCTGTGGGTGTGGGATGCAGGAGCACTTGAAATAATTTTACATCTTTTAAGTTTAAAACACACACACCCTCCCCTCGGTTTCAACAGAGCCAAGGAGCCTTAAAAACACTCATCCGATGATTTCCTATGATCATACACTTCTCTCTGATTCTAGAAAGAGGTAAAGCACCACTTCACAAATTTAAAATTTTCCACGATTATAACAGGGGCAACTCCGCAGAAATTTCTAGGAGAAGGGTTGGGAAGCACAGACGACTGCGTATGAGCTGCAGCCTCAGTCTCAGTGTGACTGTGCGAACCAGTGTGTGTTGCCCTGACAACCTGGACAACAGTGGCATGACTCAGCAGAAAGATTGTAGGGCACCTGTGTCGGGCTAGGGAGGTCATTGGATGGAAGGACATACCCTCCTATCTACTTCCGCCACAAGGGGATTTTGAGGGCCATCTTTAAAAGGTGGAGAGCATGGAAATGCTGCACTCTTTGTTCTCCTCTCCCCTCGCAGGTATAGTCAACTGCCAGGGGCTCGAGTTCCTGGGCTGGTGGGCCCTGGAGACTGCATGACCAGGAGGCAACCCAGCAGCCCTCCCACACATGGGAGGTCACAGCTGTGCTGGCAATTGGAATGATTGCTGTGTGGGCCGGCCTGACCATGAGCATAGCTACATTGGCAAGCCAATGCTGAAGAGACAGGGAGCAAGTGCTAGACCGGCGGGCAGAAGCTAAGGAAGGAGCAGAATGCCACGACTGGGATTTCAGCCAGTGTGCACAGACTCTAAAGGACACCTAGAGCAGATGATGACCAGAAGCATGCTGCAGCCACCTGCATTTTCCCAAGGACAGTACTTTTAAGTAGGAAGAGGAATTCCAGGTGCAGCCTAGGGGTGGTCTGGCCTGGCAGAGGGTGGCAGTGTTATTTTTCTTTGGATATTTCAGAAGGAATGGGTTTTGAGGCAGAAAGTTGCCTTCATTTCAAATTATGTGGTCATTAAATAAAAGATCCTTTTCCTTTCCACTGAACTCTGCCTCCAGAGTTTTGACTGTTTGGCAGCAAGTGGTAGGACCCCCAATGGGTGGTTTGGTAACATGATCACTTGATTATCGACAAGAAAGTTCCAGGAATTCAAATACATGCAATCACATTGAAAAAACTTAAAGACTTTAATCAGTTTTTCATGCACATTTGTTATCAAGAGCTGTACTTGAGCAATTACACAGACATTGCTTGAAGTCATTAAAGTTATCAAAATATAAATGTTCAAGTAAGAGGTATGCAAATTAGCAGCATTTAACTAAAACAAATATATTAGCATATTTCAGTATGTTTTATAATGAGGAATGAAAACAGCTTCATTTCTCACTCTCACTCTCTCTCACACAGAAAACTTGACTCTTCTCAGAAGCATGATGAAGGCAAGAACATGATATATACAAATAGACTAGGCAGAAATGCCCCAAATTGGAATTTTTTAAAAGTAACGGTGGAATAAACTTTTGTTTACTCAGAATTCTGTGAGACTAGTCTTTAGACTTAGGAACTCATAAACCTTAAGAGAGAAAAAGCTTGAAAAGCTCATTGGTCTCACAGGTACAAAAATACCCCATGTTAATGCTGACTTTGTGGAAGGAAAGTAAATGGTCTGGCAAAGGGACAAGTATAGAGCAATTCATAAGCTACAGTATGCATGGTGTGCTTCTCAGAGCAGAGTCATTTTCTTCCTAATGAGGGGTGGAGGGGGTGGAAAATAGTCCTAAGGGCAGCAGCTTTCAAAACCTGCACCAAACGTTAAATTCCAGGCTACCCTCAGGAAGGGTTCAGAGTCAGTGAAAGGAAGGCAGCCTCAAATGGTCAGTGAAAGGAAGGCAGCCTCAAAAAGTACTAAAGTACTTTGGAAACAATCTGAAGATATAAAAATTAAACCTTATTACATTAAACAATAACTTAGGCTTATATTTAAAAGTTCAGACCTGTCAATTTCAGGAAGCTTATGATGAGGTATTTATTGCATACAGTCTACACTGTAATGGAAATCTTAAGAGGTACTCTGCATGTTTTGTGACATAAAGGCACTTGTGTTTAAAATTTCAACCCTTAACAATTTGGATATGTGTATCCAAGAAACCAATATTCAGTCTAATTTGGTACACTTGCACAGGCTGATCTGATTCACAGGCAGAGCTGCAACCCACATTCCCAAAACACTTATGCACGTAAACCTGCAACTCAAATAAATATTCAACAGCCTTTTTTCAGCCTGGCTCTGAAATGTGTGGTGTCCTTCAGAAATAGAGACCTCAGTGCGGGAAGTTTGGAAATGGTATTTGGAAGACAAACTTTGTCTGCCTCTCGATTTCATGGTGCTGGGCCCTCTGCCAAGTCTCCAAACTCAGGAGTGGAAGGGTACAGAAGCTTGTGGCTGTCCAGCGCCTTAAAGGCAGCTTCCCCCTTAGTAACAAGTGAGGCTGCAGCTAAGAAGTCAACACTGCCATCCTGCGGCAGTGCTCCTCAGAAGGTGTAATCTAGGGCATTCAGAGACTAACTCACACAGCAGGAATGGCTTTTCTCATATTACTACCATGTCGCTGAAGTTACATAGCCATCCTCTCCATGTTTCTACCATCTGGTCCAAAGACCATGATTCGAGGTTTTCTCTTCATTAAAAGAAGACACCTGTGTTCATTTTAAGTTTACAGAACCATATAAAAGGGTCACCACTTCTTAAGGGACACTTCTCAGCCTCAACCCCTAGGACCTGGTCTAAAAGAACTACCCCAGCTTCATGAACAGATGACCTCTGCAGTTAACTTAAAAAGACAAAGCAAATAGGCTCTTAAAAGTCTGTAAGTTCTCTCCTCCATTTTTCGGTGTAAAAGCTTAAATGGCTTTCTAAGTCAATTTTTCAGAGTCACTGAGTGACTGGTCAACAGGCAAAGACTTGGTTTTGAACCTGCTTTTCTAAATCGCTAACTCCTGACGTAGGAGTGGGATGATGTAAACACGGCCACTGCAGCTGCACGTGTGGAGCCACCCTCAGGAAAGGCCCACGCTCCAGAAAAAAAAAAAATTAAAAAATTTTCACTTAAAACCCAGGTGGACTTTGTAGGCTTGGCAGGTCACTAAGTCAGCTTATAAGCAACACGCAGCAACATCTTCACCATTATTCTAGTCAGTTCCTCACATCCTTCTGGGCTTCTGTTAGTTTCTGGATTAGATAACGCTTGTCACGACTTTCCTAAAAAAAGAAATAGGGTCAAGGGTGCATTCAATATAGTTGGAAACAAATATCATTACTTCAGCCTAATAAACAACTTATCAGACACAAGGCTGAGTATATTAAACGCTGGATGATTGTAATGGCTTCTAGACTGATCTGTCTCTTTCACTCTTGACCCCTTCACAGCCCCTTCTTCACAGAGCAGCCAATTGCCTTTAAAAATGTACATGAGACTTCTACTTCACACCCTCCAAAGGCTTCCTATCACTCTCAGAATTACACCCAAACTTCTGAGCAGAGCTGTCAGGCTATGCTGGGACCCTGGCTGCAATTCCAGCATCATCTTGCCTTTCCAGCCACACTGCCCTCCCCCTGCCCCACCCCAGGAATGTTCGGCTCATTCCCTCTCCATGCTCTGCCTGTTATTCTCATCCCCACATCTCCCATAATTGGCTCCTTCTCATCATTCGAGTCTCAACTACAATATCGGGCACCTCCTCAAAGAGGCCTTCAGTGGCCACCATCTAATAGCTGCAAATGGCCCACTTGTAGTTCTACCTTGTTTGTATTATCTTCACATTAGTTATTGCTATCAGAATTTATCTTTTTTCTTTAACTACTTATCAGCCTTATCTCCCTTTTCACCACTGTATCCCTGCCCAGAATGAGGCACAGATGGTGTTTATACTGGGTTGGACAAAAAGTTCATTTGGCTTTTTCCACATGATGGCTCTAGTAGTGCTTAGGTGTCTTTAAGTTGATTCAAAATAATTTTGTTAGATTGTATTGTGACAGCTGTCATATCAGCATACACTTAAAAAAAATCTATCAAAATTGGTGAATTTTTGTGTAGTCATTTTAATATTGAAGATGGAAGAATATATGCAACATTTTTGATGCTTTACACTTTACTATTTCAAGAAAGGTAAAAATGCAACTGAAATGCAAACAAAGATTTGTGCAGTGTATGGAGAAGGTGCTGTGACTGATTGAATGTGTCAAAAGTGGTTTGCGAAGTTTCTTGGTACTACTGACATTTTGGCCAAGTAATTCTTTACTGTGGGCCTGTCTGATGCATTGGAAGATGTTTAGCAGCACCCCTGGCCTCTACCCACTAGAAGCCAATAGCAGAAGATATTCAACATATTCAAAGCATCCAAAACAATGAAATTATTGGTGAAAATGAAAAATGTGTCTTTTGTTTTATGGAAAAAAGGTAATACACTTTTTGGCCAACCCAATGCATGTTGAAGGAATGAATGAGTCATTGAATGAATGAAGTTGGAGAAGGCCTGGCCTGAAGGTGTAGCTTTGGGGGAGTGGTGGTGGTAGGGGCCACAGCATTCCTGGGCAAAGCGCCATTTTCCATTTGGCGTCCTGGGGAAATGTCCCCAGACACGACCCTCTGGACCAGCATGCTTCCTTACCAGGGACAGCTGCTCTCGGAGCTGGGCAACCACGCGCTTGTGTGCTCCGGCCAGGGCAATGAAGTAAAACATGATGAGGCTGCAACACAAGATGGAGTGGTCACTAGGGGATGTGTACCATTTAAAGGTCACTAGAATAACAACCCAATGGGTTTTGCCTGTTTTACTTATTAGAAAAAGAAAACCCACATGTCTTCCAAGCAGAGGGCATCAGAAACAGACAAAGGGGTGAATGATCATTTTGGAGTCTCTCTGGCCTCAGTTTTCTCATCTGTAAAATGGAGATAATACAGTAAAATCCAGTGACATCAAGCCTAAGATAACACAATTTTGAACAAAAGCAATTGGCCATTGGCTCCTGTTTTCTGTGTAGCCCTACATCTCAAATGGAGGGTGATTGAAGATATTATCTTTGATGAGTGGGGCAAGTGGAGTGGAGGAAAACAGCCTGAAAGTTCATTGCATAAAGGGGAGGTTCCTAGTGCAGCCTCCCCAGACAGGGCTGAGGAAGTGAGGGCCACTGGAATCGCTGACATCAATGGTACTCTTCTGGAAGTTTCCTTGGCCCAGGACAAGAATGGTCCCTGAGGATGCTAAGCCAGATCAGGTAACCAGCACCAGATGGTACCAGCCAAACCACAGCTGGGGTGAATGAATTAGGATGGAGTAGCTGACTCCCAGAGTCCTCTGAATTCTAGGCTTGTTGGCTGCACAGCTCTCCCAGGTCATTTTATTAATCTCATCAAAGGGATCCTGCCTTTAACAAATGAATTTTTTGGCCCACTTCTTGCATTATGGTGGTGTCTTACTGTAATATTGTCTACATCATAGGGCAATTGTGATGATTTCATGAGTTAGTACATGTAAACTACAATCAACTCCCGTTATTTGTGGCAGTTACATTCTATAAAGTCTCCAGAACACTGAATTAGTAGATTTTGAACCAATGTCCTTAGGGGAAATACAGGCTTAGGTTCCTATGAGCAGTCACAACATGTTTGTCAACTGGTGGATAACTTGTCTTATGTTCCTTGTTTATTGAGAAAGGTTATCAACACATAACCTTGTTTCTGTTTAAGGACACCTTATTTAATATTCATTAACAGTGAACTTAACAGCCAACAGCACTGTAACTCATGACTGAATGAAGCTCAACTAATGTGCATACTTTCTCTGTAAAGCACATCACAGCCTTCTTGCACTTAGGAACATTAGACAGTATTTCTGCACCACATTTGGGGCCATTTCAAACAGTGAAATCACCAACCAAAAGCATTAAATGCAGAAAAGATGGCACTAAGTAGACTGCAAAAAAAGGACTCTTGCTTACAGGCATGAGAACTGAAACAAGACAGCAGTATACCTACGGCCTTGTCTGACCTCAGCTGGAAAGGTGCACAGTACAGTCTGAACATTTGTGTCCCCCTTAAATTCACATGTTGGAACACTAATGCCTGATGTGACAGTGTTAGAAGCTGGGGTCTTTGGGAGGCGATTATGTCGTGAGGGTGGAACCTTCATATTTGGATTAGTGCCCTGATAGAAGGAACTCTAGAGAGCTCCCTGGTCCCTTCTGTCCTGTGAAGACACAGTGAGAAGTTTGTAAGCTGGAAGAGGGTCATGCAACCATCTGGCACCCTAACCTTGGACTTCCAGGCTCCAGAACTGTGAGAAATAAATTTCTGTTGTTTATAAGCCACCTAGTCCATGGCATTTTGGTATAGCAGCCTGAACACACTAGGACAGTGCGTGTCAGGAGACTCAAATTTTTCCCTGCTCTGTGTGTGTCCACAAATGACCATGAAACTGCTGTGAGTACTGATTTTGAGATCTCAAAAACCTTTTAGTGAGTGGGCACATTGATAGTACAGGAAAAAAAGGAAACTGTGAATAATGAGGATCCACTGTAATTAGAAAAATGCCTAGCACATAGCCCTCAATATACATTTTTTATTAGAATTACTTTAATGCTCAGTATGAATCACTATGCAGCAAAGACCCTCATCACCCTTGCATGTAACACCTGTCATTTACTGAACCTTTAAGGGTCAGGTCCTCTGCTAAGCACTTTACATGTGTTACCACAGGTCCTGCTTCTTACAACCTTGTCAGGTACGTGCCATTCTTATCCCTATTTTCCACGTGAGGAAATGGACACTCCAAAAGGATATATATGCAATGACCCAAGGCCACATAGCTTATAAGTGGTAGAGCCAAGGCTCAAGTTGATGCCCTTTTCTCTGCTCAATAATCAGTTTCTTTTTCTTTCCTTCCTTTTAATCCTTACCCAAGGATATGTTGATTTTTTTTTTAAGAGAGAGAGGAAGGTTAAGAGAGAGAGAAACATCGATTGGTTACCTCCCATATACGCCCTGACCAAGGGTTGAACCACAACCTAGGTATATGCCCTGACTGGGAATTGAACCTGCAATCTTTTGGTGGATGGGATGACACTGCAACTAACTGAGCCACCTGGCCAGGGCAATCAGTTTCCTTTTCAAAAAGCAAGTGATTTTGTGAATAATTAGTAATAATAATAGGCAGCATTTATTAGGTTTTTATGAGTCAAGCACAGGGCTAAGTGCCTTCCTTATATGTGGGATCTTACTGAACATGCTCAATGATCCTCTGAAAGAATTACAATTATGATGCCCATTTTAGAGATGAGAAAGTGAGGCTCAGAGAGGCTCAGTAACATCTAAAGTGACAAGTGTAGCAGGTGAGCTCCCATTTCCCAGTGGAGGGAAGCCCACGTGCTGCAGTAGAAAAAACTCACAGGGGTCCAGGTGGTTCTCACTCACCAGATGATCATGAAGAAAGGTACTGCAAAGGCCTCCGACGTGATGCTGTGGACCAGGGACTGCAGTGAGCCGGGAAAGGTGCTCACTGTCTTGGGAACCACCTCCCAGCTGGTGTTGAAGTTGGTGAACGGCCCACAAGCTTTTGAGGAAGGGATGCTGCCAGGACACACAGCACAAGGAGCTCAGGTGAGATGTGCTCCAAGGCTGAGAGCTCCTCCTCTCATGCCCTCAGGCTTTGTTAACAGTGACCCTTGAGGAACTGCCTGACCTCATGGCCTTCCAGAGTATTCTGGTCATAAATACCCTGAAATTTCATCAAATCTCTAGTCCTGACTTCCAATTTACAGGAATTTCAGACAGAACAAAGTTAAATGAAACCGTGAGAAAAGAATCAGACAAATGCAGAATGTGGGGATTCTATTCTCCAGTCTCTTATTTAGAAATGAGGAAACTGGCCTGGACTCTTCAAAAACTCAAAGATTAAAAGAGACTAAAAACACATAACCAAGAGCAGTTTCTTTAACCAAGAAACTTAAAAGATTCTCATTTTAAGATAAAGGTATGCAAGACTATTTGGGGACAACTGGAGAAATTTGAAAATGGCAGGAATATGATGTTAGTATTCTCTTAGGCATGATGATGTTACTGTGTCCTTATCTTTAGGAGCTGCGTGCTCAAATATGTACGCAGGGTGCCTACAACTTAATTTCAAGTGGTCAATCAAATGTAGCAAAGTGGGACATCCGGTTGAAGGGTATATGAGTTTTCATTGTGGCTATTTTTTCAACTCTTCCATAGATTTGAAATTTTTCAAACTACAAAGTAGAGAAAAAATAAAATTATGATGGAAAAAATTAAATTGAGCCCTACAAAGAATTGCCCACATCCTATTACAAAGTTCTGTGTAGAAGGTTTTCCATTGCAATCCTATTTTTACAGACAAAAATAAATTCCTGGAAACAACCTAAGTGTTATTTGCAGAAATGGATGAACGACTTATGATCCATTCATACAATGGAATTCTAAAGAGCCACTAACGCAGAGGCACACATAGAAATGGCTGCCTCCCAGAAAGAAACTAAGTACGTAGTTGGGAAACAGGACCGGAAGATGAACTTCCACCATATACTCTTTTATACTTTACCGATTTTGTGCCATGCAAATGTATTATATTTTTAAAATCAAAGCTAAGAGATATTTTAAAAGAATGAGAGTTCTACATGCATTGGCATGGATAATGGCACAATATAAAATAAAGGGAAAAAAATAAGCTACCAAACAGGATTATAGCATTATTCCATATGTATTTAAAAAAATACATTGTTCATAATAAATTTCTAGAAGTATTCATAAAATGTTAATAGTGGTTACCTTTGCAGAATGGGACTAACAGGTGAAGATAAAGAGTAATTTTTTCCCCTTAGTTCACACTCTTTTGTACTATTTGAATTTTTATGTATAATATATATTACTAAAAACAATAAAAATAGACATTCAAGTTAATTAAAAAATGTGAGAAACAGATTCAAAACTTAAGGATTTTAATTTAAAGATGAAGGAAAGAAATCCCATGGCAGTGTAAATCATCAGACCACAGTCCATGGGCCAAATCTGGCCCATCACCTGTTTTGTTATAAATAAAATTTTATTGGAACACAGTAATGTTCACTAGTTTATATATTGTCTATGGCTGCTTATAGACACCAGATAGCCCACAAAGCCTAAATTATTTCTCTTTTGCCCTTTACAGAAAAGGTTTGCTGGCCTCTGGTATAAATGATAACACACCTAGGGAGTGAGATCACAGGGGCTTGAAACCTCAACTTCTGATCCTTAGCCCTTAGCCCTGAGCCCTGAGCATTCCACTTTTTCCAAATTCCACACCAGACTCTACATTTCTATGTTGTATGTTAAATGTCTTTATACCCCTAGCATCTAGCACACTGCCTGGTTCATAGAAGGTGTTAAATAAATAAATGTTCACTAAGTGCAAACCCTCAACCAAAGTGTCAGGAACATGGGTGACTTCCTGCTTCTTTCTGTTTTTCCCTATACTCCCAAGTTTTCTACAATGACCATGCATTATTTTCATAATCAGAAACAATCTAAAAGGGAACTAGAAGAGAGTCTCAGGAAAAGGGAGCTGGATAGGACAAACCCAACTGGCACTCTCAAAAATAATGGCTGCCCAGCGAGCCCAAGTTCTGAAACTGGACCAAGACTTTCCAGCAACCAGAGGGAGCTTCCAAAACAAGGGTGGGCCTGGCTAAGCCAGGAGCAACTTACTGACCAGACCACTGCAGGTGGTGCACTGTGAGGAGAGCCCATAGAAAATGCACCGGGCCCTTTAACAGAGAAGAGGACCACAGCAAGAAGCAGGGAAATGTTTTAGAAAACAAAGTGGTACTTACTGTGCCATGCTGATTGTCAGTGGTATTATCGCCAAACACAGGCCAATTAACAGCACCAATAGGAAGAAGAAATTAGAATTGGATGCTCTGAACTGCCTCGGGGAGGGTCTGCAGGTATAAAGAAGACTGATCTAAGGGGAGAGAAAGAAAGGAAAAGTTAGGAGTTCAGCTTCCATGAGGATAAATGGGCACAGCACCTTGAAGCATTAGTGGGAATGTGAATTGGTCTAACTTTTCTAGAGGGCAGTCGCAATACAGATAAAAATGAAAGACATATAATCCAGACCCCAACATTATACATGTTGCGGATGTTTACTGCTAAAGGTGTTGATAACAGGGAATGACTGAACTGGAAGCAACAAAAATAGCTATGGGGGAGCAGTCCTTAAAAGTTAAATCACACACACACACACAACAGAATACCACTTCGCCCCTAGAGAAGACGGGAAAGCAAGCTTTACATCCTATGTGGTGCTGTGAAATGAAAAGGGTGGTGGATTTCAGCACGCTGTCCTGTATGATCTCATTTTTTTTTTAAAGTATGCTTTAGAGGACATACAGGTGGCCCAGAGACATATGAAAAAAAATGCTTGACATCACTAATGATCAGAGAGATACAAATTAAAACCACAATGAGACATCACCTCACACCTACTAGAATGGCCATCATTAATAAATCATCCAACAACAAGTGTTGGCGAGGTTGTGGAGAAAAGGGGACCCTAGTGCACTGTTGGTGGGAACGCAGACTGGTGCAGCCACTGTGGAAAACAGTATGGAGGTTCCTCAAAAAATTAAAAATAAAACTGCCAAAATAAAACTGGTCAAAAGACCTAGTGATTCCACCTCTGGGAATACATCCTAAGAATTCTAAAACACCAATTCAAAAGAATATATGCATCCCTATGTTTATAGCAGTGCTATTACAATAGCCAAGTTCTGGAAATAGCCTAAGTGCCCATTGGTAGATGTGTGGATTAAAAAACTGTGGTACATTTACAGAATGGAACACTGTGCCCCAGTAAAAAAGGGAAATTTTACCTTTTGGGACAGCATGCATAGAGCTGGAGACTATTATACTAAATGAAATAAGCCAGTCAGAAAAAGACAAATACCATGTTACCTCACTTATATCTGGAATCTAATGAACGAAATAGAAACAGAGACATAGATACATGACTGACAGCTGTCAGAGGGGAGAAGTGAGGGGGTACAGGATGAAAGAAGGTGAAGGGATTAGCCAAAGAACATATATACGTGACCCAAGGACACAAACAACAGTATGGGCATTGCCTGGGGGTGGGGCTAGGTAGAGGCAGGTGAATGCTGGGGGGGGGGGGAGTGGGGACAACTATAATAGCATAAACAATAAAATATAATCTTTAAAAAAGTATTTGTTATAGGGGTTTAAATATATGTTAAATGGACTTACAATAATTTATAAAAGTTAAGAGATACTTTACTTGAAGTTTTATATGCATATTTATTTTTCCTATATTTAAGAATAAGTATTTCCATTGGGGGGAAAAAGACTTTAAGAAAATATCAAGTGGGGCGGGGGAAAGAGGTATGATGGTAGCAGGCATAATATTTCCCCTTAGCATTTAAAAATGCTCTGTTGCTGGGAGTAGACATCAAGCTCTTCTGACTTCAGCAGTAGCCAGAACATCTTGTGAGCAGAGGGCACTGAGGGCCAAGGACACCTGGTGTCCTGTCTGGGGGCGGCCAGTCAGTCAGGCCTGGAGTGAGAGTCAGAACTCAGCCCAGTGCCCATGGCCGAGCCCACTATTCCTACACTGTCTTTACGACGCTGCACACTGGGAAGCCACTGGCCAACCAGTATTTTCTGAAAAGGGAAAAAGTTCCTATGGGCTTTTTCTTCTCCATTTCTCCTTTGGAGACTTCAGCCAAATGAAGTTTCCAAACGAAAGCATGAGAACATTCTTCAAATGCCAAAACATCCAGATAGAAAGTTTGGTCCAATGCAAGGCCCTGCTTACCAGGTTAAGTGGCTCTTGAGTGAGATAAACTTAGATTCAAATCCCAGGAGTCACTTATAAGCTATGTGACCTTGGACCAGTTACTGAACCTCTCCGAACTTCAACTTCCTAGGCATTCAGCAGAGTGGGGACACATGGTATTATTACCACTTGCTATTATTATTGTCATTATTATTAACACTATTATTATGTCCATATCTGAATCATTAGACCTTGGCATAAGAGGTAATGAATAAATGTTGGGCTTGTTAGCAGAGGGTACCTCTGGAAAAAGGGATGAGAGTTACTGTATACATATTTGTATTGTTTAAATGTTTAATACTAAGCATATGTTGTCTCTATAATAAAGAAAAAAGAAGTTTGGTTCATAAGCCCAGATATGTTAGTCACCTGCAGGGCCATATCACCTCTGAGCACTTGGTCCAGGCACAATGCCTGGGGCCTGTGAGCTGTTCAAGGAGCTACACAAATAATTGAACATGAAAATAAATTCACTGGCTCCAAAATCCAAACAGAAAATCACAAAATTTAAATTAATAAACACTCATTAAATATTACCAAAATGTACCACTGTCAACTGATCAATTAATTGCAATTCAACTCTTTGACAGTTACATATAAAAATGACATTTAAATAACAGAAGCAAAACAACACTTAACGAAACTCAAAATTATAAAAACATTAACATCTTTTTTCTAGAATAAAACTACATATTGAATAAGGAGAATAATTTTGATACATCTGATAGAATGTGGGTGAGCTCCAAACACGCATGCAGAATACCATACAAGGTCAAGAGTGGTGCAGGGCATCAGCCCACCGTCCCCACCTCTCCTTACCTCTTTCACATAAAAGATGATGATGAATTTCAGGGTTGCAATGGCAGGGAGAAGGGGGGAGAAAAAGGCTCCGATCCAGCAAATGGTTTGCCCATAAACAATTCCCAGAACATTGTCAGGAATGGCAAATTCCTGCTGTCCCCAGCACTGTATCAGCTTCGAAGAAGAACAGTAGGTCACCAGGAGCCTGGAAATAACAGGGGCAATTTCTCACTTGGACACTGGTGCTGGCCAAGGCCACAGAACCATGTCCACAAAACTGGGGCTGTTTCCACACAGGTCTCTCATGGAAACAGGTTAGTCACAAGTCTAGAAGATTCAAATGACAGTGAATTCCAGAACCTTTAAGAGTAGGATCAGAGTCTCAGATCTACGACTGACCAGCCAAATAAATGTAGACGAGGCTTATTTTTCTCATCTGGAATACGGGGGGATCAAAAATCAATTTAGTTCACAGGGCTGAGGTAACAATAAACAACAGCGACAGTATCTGTGCTCTGGCTTGCCACTCAGCCCACAGAGTCATGTGCATCCACACGGAAAATGGTTTAGGAGGACCCTGTCACCTAGCAGGCTGGAATCCCACAAGCTTCCTACAGACATGTAGGACCAAGGGCCTAACCATTCTTCATTATATGGTATAAACACACATATGGTGTGATAAGCACACACCATTCCTCACTATAGCATCACCATGTATTACCAAAAATACTGGAAACAATCTAAATGCTCACAAGTAGGGGCTGGATTGACAAAGTATAAGCCATGGACACAGCAGAATATTATACAGTCCTTAAAATAAGTGAGGAAAATCCATGTGTCCTCCCATCGAAAGTTCATGATATTTTGTTTGTATGGAAGAAAAAAGCAAGCAGCAGATCAATACAGATGTACCATGGTGCCATTTAAGGGGGAGAAATGAACACTTCTAGTAAGACTGTATCTATTCATATATGTATTTATGCAAATGAGTGCTTTTATTTTTAAGGACTGGGGGACCTTCCCCAAAGTACTCACCATGGCCATCTCTGGGGACTGGGCTGGGACTGGGGAATAGAAGGGAAATGTAACAAACAAGAGCTCTCACTCTTCGCCAGACTTCTGTATTTACTTAAATTTTAAATATTTTTAAATGTTCAACAAGCATGTATTCATGTCATATTTGTATAAGTTTTTAAAAGAAAGTTTCTTTTTTAATGTTTATTTTTAAGGGCACACTGGACCTCTGACATGCTTACAGAATTTGTACATCTGGATAAAAAAGTCCTTAAGTAAACAGTGTTTCACTTCAGGCTCGAGGAGATGCTGAGAATAATAAAAAATATGACAACATGGCAACAATAATCATAAGGGTGACAGTTAATGTTTTGCTGAGTTTTGAAGCATGGCGTGTTCCTAGTACTTTCATTTGCATTTTCTCATTTAATCCTCATAATGGTGCTGTGAGATGGGTACTGCTATGTCCCCATTTCACAGGTGGGAAAATAAACACAGACCTTAAATTACTTGTCCAAGGTCACATGACTAGCAAGTGGTAGTGCTGGGGCTTGAACCCAGATCAGGAAATGTGGTATCCACTGAGGCCTGTGCTGATGGCAGGAAGCCATCTCCACAGAAACCTCACAGAAAGCAGTGCTATTTCCACTCCTCATACTGCCTTTTGGGAGTGTGTAATGGACTATGGGGTTGGTGGCCTGAAACTGTTTGAAGGTCACTGGCTGGTTGTCAATGGTTTCCAGGGACTGTGAGGGGGTCCTCCAGCTGGAGCAGGGGTGGGAGGTGCAGGGGAGATAAAAGGGGTTACCCCTTACACTTACTTTCTAGGAAAATCCACAAAAAGTGTCACAGCCAAGATAATGATGAGGTCAAATATCATTAGCTTGTACATTTCCTGCCCAACTTGGGTCTCCCAACACTGAAACCAAAGACAGAGAGAGACAATGAGACCCAACTCAGGGCAGAGAAAGCCAGGTTCTCAGACCCCTCCCAATATCCATCCAGTCTCCAGATCCTGCTGCCTCTGGAGGCTATCAGCTGATGATCCTCTGAGCTCCAGCACCCACTTTGGTTTTCAAGCACTCAGAAGTGTCTGGCATGCCAGACTCTGCTACACAGCAGCAGATCAACTGCGAAGCAGATCAACTGCGATTCAGACTCATGGCTTCAAGGCTGTTCTCTCCACCTTGGACCTGTTACCAAAATGACCCACTCAGCCGGCTGCTCCCATTCCCCCAGCCTCACCGGGTAGAGGTTCTGGTTGTAGCCACAGAGCTCACATGAGTAGTTGTCACAGGATGTAATCTTGGAACCCAGGGTGAACACCAGCACGCAGATGGTGGCCAGCCGCATGAAGACACACCTGCAGGATGAGAGGGAGGAGAGAGGAAGAGAAGAGGAGGCCCTGCTGCGGGCTGGGCCCTGAACAAAGACTGGGGAGCAAGGAACTGCCTTTCTTAAAAGCAAACTCACGAATGGGGAGAGTTTCTGTTTGGGAGGACGACCACGGTTTGGAAAAGTGTGGTGCTGATGGTGGCTCAGCACTGGGAATGTACTTAATGCCACTGAGTTGTACAGTTACAGATAGCAAATTTCATGCCTATATATTACCACAATTTTTTAAATGGCAGGAAAAAAAGGATAAGAAAGCTGGGAACTCCAGAATCTATGGTATTATAGCCACTTCAGAGAACATTACACATTTCTGAAAAGAACTAATGGAATCTTATGAGTATCAGCTTTGAGAGATGTTTGATATATTGAGAAGTGAATAAAACGCATTGCAGAGACTCATGTAGACATGAATGTATTTTTAAAAGAAATGCATGGATGTTGGCGTGAGCCACATTAACCATGCAGATGAGGGCTGTCTGAGGAAGCTGAATTCAAGAGAGGAGGGGAGAGAGCGCTACTTTTTTTTTTTTTTAAAGATGCTTTCCTATTATTTAAATTGTAATAAAGAATAAAAACATTAAAAACTAGGCAGTAGAAAAGAGCCAAAGTCCACACCACTGATTAGCTCACTCTTCTCATTCCTCAGTGCACCGCCTGACACTATGTGCCTCTCCTGGTGGGAGGCAAACCCACCACCACCGAGGAGGCTTTTATAGCTAAAAACTATAACAAACATAACATAACATAACATAACATAACATAACATAACATTAGTTTGAATACACAGTAGTTTACTGCAACTATGGGTATAGTAAAACAAAATCACACCATGAAAAAACAATGAACTAAATACAGACTAGGGGATATTCTACGGGACACATGCCCCAGTTTCTCCCACAAATCAAGGACATAACACAAGGGCAGGGAGAATTTTAAAGAATAAAAGAGCACACAGTTCTACAACACATCATCTGTACTTTGAGTTGTGTGCTCACCACCCCAAGTCAGGTCTCCTCCCATCCCCATGTGGCCCTCTTCTACCTCCCTCCACCCCCTTTCCCTCCGGTAAGCAGCCTGCTGTTTCTGTGTCCTGGTTCCAGCAAACCAATCACACGCAGCCATCTGCAGTTCCATCAGGGAAATAACTTAATTTTATTAGGGGTCATGATGGTTATATTTTAAAAAACATCCTTGTCACTTAGAAATATGCTACAGGTGAAATGACATGTTGCCTGAGATTAGCTTAAACCAGCCCAGCAACAGAGCGGGGATAGACAGAACAAGACGCACAAAATGTTGGTAATGGGAACTAAGTGATGGGCACAGGGGGTTCATTATACTATTTGTTCTATCTGAAAATTTCCAAAGTAAAAATACTCTTTTAAAAAAGTTGTAAACATAATCTGAGGCACTTGAGAAGCAGCCAAAAATGCTCATTTCACTCAGCCCCCACCGGGTTTTCTTCAACCCATTTGTGTTAACTCCCTGCATCCTGCTTTATACCTGTCATTTTAAAAAATGAAACTATTTATTTAAAATGAGAAGAGATATTACAACAACTCATAAAAGTCAGTTGTAGCACACACTGTGGGTGACCTGGCCACATTTTCTCAGCACTTACGATTCCAACCAATGCCTCAGGTTCCTCCTGCAAGGCCCTGTCACTCTCCACCCAAGGCCCACGCATGGGGTTAGTGGGGGTGGAAGTGTGAGGAGTTAATGCCTCTGGGAGCCAGCCACCCTTAGGTGGCAGAGGCAAAATACCTGGCTTGTTGAGAAAGGGCTAAGGTATTTACCCCACTAACTCCCAGAGTGACCCAGCAGGACTGAGCCCCAGTTGTCAGCGGAAGCAGCTCGCCCCATAACACACCCTTATCAGATGCCTTTCCTTCTCTTTCCCTTCCCCACCCCCTTGTCATTCATAACATGTTCAGAGCAACTCCTCCTCCTAAGGCCCCATCCTTCACCCTCAGATGTCAATGTGCTAATACATAGACCAAAAATATAATACTAATGAGTAGACTCTTAAGTCAAAGAGATTACGCTGCATGTGCAAACTCTGATTCGTTCATGGGGGCTGTCTGAACGTTGAAGAGGATTCTTGGCTTAGCAGGAAAATGTGTCGCAATTGATTAGCAATGTCTACAATGGGCAAGAGAGTGTGCAAGTGGTGCTCTGCTTGGCATGTCTAGACATTACCTAAGGATTGTCAACCGGATCTCAAAGCCTGGGGAATAATCCTCATAGTGGATGATTTTGGCAAAGATCACTGGAGTGATAAAGTTGGCTAGCGTGATCACAATAGAAGGCAGGTACAATATCAAGAGGTTCTCTCCAAAAATCATTTTGTCAATTTCCTATGAAGATAACAAAACTGGTCAGAACTGTAATAAGGAAAATTGCATCACAAATAAGTTGATCTTAAAAGAACTCAACTATATAAATTACGCTGTATACTTTCAACTTACACAGTGTTATATGTCAACTATATCTCAATAAACTGGAAAAACCCCTCAACTGCACATGTCTATTAGCAAACAAACAAAACAAAACAAAACACACATGCTACTTCCAAGGCCCTTAAACATAAGCTACCTCTTTCTGTAGGCATTCAAATGTAGGATACGTGATCTAGCACCATACTAGAAGAAAAATGAGCTCTACTTGGATTTACTTAGGTGAGGTATATAAAAAATCCATGTTTCTGCATCATTGGGCAACGTATTTTTCAAGGCTATAATAATGACTTAGAATAGCTATTCTCTCCTTCTTTAGTAACAGACACATATATGGCTATCCAGGATAAAACTAAGTTTCCCAGCCTCCTTTCTAACTAGGTACAGCCATCTGACTAAATTCTGGCCAAAAGGATGTAAGTGGAACTTTTAAGCACAACCTCCAGGTCATCACCTTGAAGGGAAGGGGTGTGCTCTCCTCCTCTCCTTCCCATTGGCTATATGGTAAGCTTTCAAGTACCACAGAGAAGAGGGCCACACCCTAAGGATGGCAGAGCCACAGGATGGAAGGAATCTGAGCTCCTGATGACTGATTTCATGAAGCAGAGACACTAGACCAACTTGAGTTTTTAAAACCACTGTTACTTTAGGTAAACTGAGGCCCTTAACAGTAAGTAGAGGAGTTGGAGATTAAATCAGGCAGTCTAGCTGGATTTAAATATTGTGAATTCCAGGGAGAATAGGTACCCTGGATATTCCATTCTGGATGCTCTTCATTTCTATTAAAAGTGGAAATTGGTTGCCTTTGATTTCTGGTTCTCTGTCATGTTAGCCAAATTTATGTCCCCACGTGTAAAACAGAAATGATGATGGTATCTGCCTCAGAGCTTTACAAGGCTATTTAGCATAATGTCCAACCAGAGTAAAAGTGAAATTGACTTTGGAGGAGTCCTTACTTTTTTCATGTGTTCTTGCGAAAATATAGTTGCTCTATAGATTGCATAAAAGCATGCTGCTAAAACAGCCAGAACAATACAGTTCAAAAACAGTCTCAAAGAGTAAATCCGTATTGTTTCTTCAGAGGTCCTTTCTGCTATTTTCTGTCGTATTCTTTCTTCTTCCAGATCTGCCTGAGAAGCAAAGAAAATTCATTTGTGAACAGAGGGGTGAAGGAAAGTCCAACTAATTTTCATATCTACTGGAGGCCAAAGTCAAGACTTTGCAATAAATGTGAAAACAGAACTATTAACCTATTCATGACATTACTGTATTTTGCCACATACAATGTGCATTTTTTTGCCAAAATTTTTGAGGGAAAAATAAGGATGCATATTATACATGGGTATTATAAATTCTGTATCTATATAACTGTTTTTAATTCTTTTATTTATGTTTATGCATTAAAAGTGTAACTCTAGAACAATATCTGTATGCAAAATAATATCCTGGAATGCAATAATCAGTTTTGTTTCTAAATATAAATAAATAATTGAATTAAAAAATTAAAATGAAACCTTTTTTTCCTGAATGTTTGGGCCAAAAACATGGGTGCACATTATACATGGCAAAATATGGTATATGTTACATGTGTTATTTCTTGAAACAGTATATAAGGTGGGTGTTTTTTGCATTTCAATTCAATCTTTCTCTGGTTTTAATAGGAAGATTCAATCTGTTTGTATTTAGTGCAAAAATAATACATTTAATTTGATTTCTTTAATTTTATTTTATTACTCATTGATATAATTGTCCCCTCCTGCTTTTGGGGGCTATTTATTCCTCCTCTCCTTATTAATGTATAAATTTTCATCTACTTTTCATATTCACACCACACCATTTTATCATCATAGTTTCCCACCCTTAGTCCTATTTCGCCAGGTATAAGTGATGTTTATGAGGGGTTCTCATGAAGAGAAAAGATAAAGGTGGCAGGGGGAGAGGGGTTGACACTACTTCCTCCCACTCATTGTTGAGTCCCCACCCCCTTCCCAGCCCCAGTTCACCAGCTCCAAGCTTGGGCCTAAGGCCATCAACCCCAGGAAGCTGTTCTCTGAGAAAAAGCTCTTGAAAACTACAAAGGGGAAACTTGCTAAGCACCGGATGCAGCCTGGCCCCCCACCCCTAGCTTCTCTGCAAGCTGCAACCCGCCTCCCAAGGCACAAGCTTGCTGGCAAGGAAGTCCCCAAGAGAAAACCCAACAGCACTCACTCGGAGCTCATACCGCAGGCTGCTGTGCTTCAGGTTTGCCATGCTGCTGTTGGTGATGCAGAAGTCCCAGCCAGCAAAGATCTTGTTGCAGTAACTCTGGAAGTGCTCCTCACTTCGGATCAGGTTGACTTTGAACCCTTCCACTGACCTGACCCCCCAAAATAATTATGCTTATTGTAAGAACAGCAACAAAATACAGGCCCACTGGCTCTGTCTAGAATAAAACAGTTACACATGGCTACATTTTCCATCCATTTTGACATGGTCAAGTTTTGGACCATCCTAAATATATGTGGCAGCTGATCAGGCACCTCACGGTTGAAAATTATTTCCTTTCATCCATCTAATGGCTCTTCTCACAGCTAGAATAAAATCCAAACTCTTTTAACACAGCCTAGAGATTCTACATGATCTTTCGTCCCATATAGTCACACTGCTGATATACTACACTGGCTTATTTTCCTTTTCATACACACACAAACCTCTGCGCCTGCGTCAGGGCCTTTGTACTTGCAGTTCCTGTTACCCTCTCCTGCGACAGTTCTTCCCCTGCCTCATTCCATCTTTCAGGTTTCAGCTCAAATAACCCCTCCATGGATTCCCCACCACCCCCTCTAAAGTCGTAACCCCCACTTCAAGCTAGTCTTTTTCATTTCCTTCACAGCAGTGAAACTAATCTGCAATTATTTTACTCATCTGTTTACTGCTTATAGTCCCTGATCCTGACTAAAATTTAAATTCCTTGAGGGCAGAAACACTGGTGGCCTTGCCACCTTTAGATCCAGAGTCTCTGGACCATGATATGGCCACTACCCAATTGATGGATAAATGAATCGAGGTAAGTGACTTTAAATAGTAAATTAACCTCATTAGTGAGCACCTTTCAGTTGCAACTCTTGCACACTTCATAATTGTTATTCAAATGATTTTATGGAAAACATCCTGGTACTTGACGATACATACACATCAAATGCCACACTCTGTAGATGAAACAGGGTGTCTTTAGGATTTGCCAGTGAGTTGTGAAGACAATAAAAAGTGGAAGGAATTGAGAGATCAGTCACTCTGCCAAAGGTTCACAGCAAAGAATTTATGTCAGAACCATCTGGGTACTTTTCTAAAATGCAGACTCCCAGGCAGGTTCATACCCTGAGATTTTCGGTCAGTAGGTCTCATGTGGGGTCCAGAAATGCATTATTTTATAAAGCTCCATGAAGTCCCACCCCAGTTCCACTGATTTAGACCTAACCTACACTTAACAGATGAGAAAGCTAAGATCTAAAGAAAATTATTTCCCTAGAATCAGAGAGTTAGTGGCAGAATGGGGGCCAATTTATGATGATGATTTTAATTTAATAAAGTTTACCAGGTGTCAGGCTCAGTGCTAAGTTCCTTTCCTATCTTGTTTCAGTGCATCCTTCCAACGACCAAGTGTGTACATCTCATAGGTGAAAAAAATGAGTTTAAAGAGGTGAAGTGACCTTCACCTCTCGGTCTTGGAACCTCAAAGTTCATGCTCTTTGCCACTCTAGCACCTCCTCCTCCAGGGGTGGACCTTCCCCATTACATCACACTCAGTTCTCCCTCCAGTCTTCTCCAGGGAGCAATCAAGGCCCAGAAGTGAGGAGCTTGAGCAAGATCTGGAGGTGAAATTACTGTTTGGCTAAGAAAGCTTCTTTCTTCTCGAGGGCCTTTTAAGGCCCCAGGAGCACCTCTAGCAATCTGTTCATCGGATCCTGCTATTTTCATATTTTATAATTTAAAAAAGATATTTCATATTTTTTGTCTTAAATAGGGCTCCTCCTGTAAGAGGGTACAGCCAGGGGGCCCCCAAAAGAAGGATTTGTAATGGGGCCCAGAATTCAGGGTGTCCAGGAAATATTAAAAATATGGGATGTCCTCACCCCCACAAGTCTGAGCTGGGGGATGGGACACATGGAGCAGGGCCATTGAGTTTTTTTTGCATAGCAACAGTTTTGCAGATAACTTCTAGAATGGTCATTTAACATATCTATAACCTTTAACTGGTGTCATAGATATGTTAAATAGCTGTGGCCATGCTTTGAGACAGGGAGAAGGGAGTGACTTCCACCCAAGATGTAACTGGGAGTCAACTCCCCCTGGTTACAGAGCTTGCATGAGAGCTTGGAGATTATTGGCTCCATGCCACGGGGCCACGCCTGCCCAGACTTAACCATGGTAGCCCAGAAAAGCTGGAAAATATGGGAGTGTTGGTAAGTGTAGCCAATTGTGAGGAGTCGGAAATGGGGCTGCAGAGGAAGATTAGCCTGGGATTTAAACCCAGGCATGGCAGCCACGACAAGAATCATCACGTGGTTTTAGCAGAGAATCACCACACAGCTTTAGCAGAGAACCTCCACTCGGCTTTAGTGGAGAATCGCCATGTGGCTTTGGCAGAGAACTGCCATGTAGCCTCGGCAGGGGAGAATCACGTGGCTTTGGGTCTCCCGTTGCCACACAGTTTAGGAAGCTGGAAAGCAAGATATAGCATTACGTGGAGCTCTCTCTCTTAGCAGTCCGGAAGAATGCAGAAGAGACACTGCAGGAAGGAAAGGGGTGAAAGGACTCTTGCTGGTGGGCCATGAGAAGGTGCCATGTGGTTTTGGAATAAGAACTGGAGATCCCAGCAACACAACTGATGGTTCCGGGAACCAAGGGAGGCCTACCAGCCAAGCACAGATTACTGGGAAGAACCTGGGGCTGCCTGAGCCACAGACTGCTGTTTCTTGTCCTGAGATATAGTACCCCAGACTGGGCAAAGGAGGGAAGGAAGAACTGTGTATTTTTGTGGGTGTTTTAAGGGACTTTGGGATTTTGATAAAAACAATAAGTCATTACTCTTACTCTTAAGTCTACATAAGTTGAATAAATAATTCCTTTCCTTTTCACCAATCTGTAACATGGAGAGCTATAATTCTCTGGTGAGGGGCAAAGTGAACCTAGTATAGGGGGACCCCAGGGGAAGGGGGGTCCATTCCGTAACATTGCAAGACCCTCTTCCCTGGTGGACAATCAGGGAAAATCATGGGAGACCACATGCGCAGTAGCTTTAAAGTAATACAACTACTTGTACATGTTCAGTAAAATCCTGCCAAAACTAGCCAGGAAGGATCCGCCCTATAAGAATAGAGTCCCTCTAGCCCGTGAGGTCAATCTCTGCTTGGAGTTGGCCTGCTCCCATGTTCTCTGCTATAAACTCTGGGTGTTCGGTTCATTTCTTTGTCCCAATCACCAAGAACCTGGTTACCTGTCACACTCCAAATTGTCTACCATTACAAAGCAGCAAAACCAGAACCCCGATCAACCAACATTTCTTTACCAAGCATCTCTCTGCCCCTCAGAACAAGTCACTGCTCCTTCTTGTCCATACACTGCCCATGTGGGTGGGGAATGGACATACACCAGGTAACTTTCATGTCATAGCTGACTATGGGATATGAGGGCCCAGCTGGGCTCTGGGGCTCTCTCCACAGTGGTAATCCCTGGTCCTCATGGAGGGCAAATCCAGGCCCCAACATCTTGGTCTCTCCTACTCCCGTGATATGGAGCTTCACAGCCCCCTGGCTTATAGCACTGCTCCTGTTCTCACATGACAGTGATGTGGGTAAGAGAGGTGCCCATGAGGCAGACACAGAAGGCTGTCCATCAGATATTTGTGGTTCCCCTTCCATAGTATAGTGTTAGTGCTGGGAAGTGGCTGCCAGCCATGGATGACATTTCCCAGACTCCCTAGCAGTTGGCTGTGGTCATGTGGCTAAGCTGTAGTCAATGAAATATGAGTGATGTGTATTACTTTAGGCCTAGCTGGTAAACACCGTCCACAGGATACTCCTCCATGGTCACTCTCAACTCTCGAGGAACCTCAAAGCTACATGCTGAAGATGGCTGAACTTCGGTGCACTTGAATCCCACAATGGCTGAGAAGATGTCTACCACACTAACCTGCGCCCCACTCAGAACTTTATGTTAGAAAGATACACAACTTCAGGCCAAGATGGAGGTGTAGGTGGACACACTGTGCCTCCTCGCACAACCAAAATTAAGGACAACAAAGATTTAGAAACAAGAAAACAACCAGAACTCATAGAAAATTGAACTGTACGGAAGTCCAACAACCATTCATCCAGACTGGTAAGAGGGGCGGAGTTGCAGCAGGACTAAGTGGAGGTTGGCAGTCCCTGGCGCGCAGGCAGCAGCGGCTGGCAGATCCCAGGTGCACAGGTGGTGGCTAGTGGACCCCCGTCATGGGAGGGCAACAGTGCAGACCCAGTGAGGCTGTCCAAGACAGCTGGCTGGCCAGGTGGTCCCACATTTGCACGCAGATAATCCAAGCTAAGGGGAAGCGGCGGAAGGGACAGGAATCTGAGAGAGCGGAGGAAGCGCCATTGTTCCCTCTCGCACCCTGCTCCCCCATACAGCATCACTACCCAGCGACTGGGCGGCCTCGCCCTGGGGAACACCTAAGGCTCCGCCCCTCACTATATAACAGCTGAGACCTGACCAAAAAAAAAAAAAAGAAAAGAAAAAAAAAATGGCTCAAACGAAAGAACAAATCAAAGCCTCAGCCAACTCATCTAAGTGACCAAGAGATAGCCAACCTATCAGATGCACAGTTCAAAGCCCTGGTGATCAGGATGCTCACAGAATTGGTTGATTTTGCTCACAAATTAGATGAACAAATGAAGGCTACAATAAGTGAAATGAAGGAAAACCCACAGGGAACCAATAGAGATGGGAGGAAAACTGGGACTCAAATCAATGGAGTGGACCAGAAGGAAGAAAGAAACAACCAAACAGAAAAGAAGGAAGAAACAAGTATTCAAAAAAAAGGAGAGGCTTAGGAACCTCCAGGACATCTTTAAATGTCCCAACATCTGAATTATAGGGGTACCAGAAGGGGAAGAGGAAGAGCAACAAGTGGAAAACTTATTTGAACAAATAATAAAGGAGAACTTCCCCAACCTGGCAAAAGAAATAGACTACCAGGAAGTCCAGGAAGCTCAGAGAGTCCCAAAGAAGTTGGACCCAAGGAGGAACATACCAAGGCACATCATAATTACATTAGCCAAGATTAAAATGAAGGAGAGAATTCTAGAAGCAGCAAGGGATAAAGGCAGAGTCACCTACAGAGGAGTTCCCATCAGACTGTCAGCTGATTTCTCAAAAGAGACCTTACAGGCAAGAAGGGGCTGGAAAGAAGTATTCCAAGTCATGAAAATAAAGGACCTACAGCCAAGATTGCTCTATCCAGCAAAGCTTTCATTTAGAATGGAAGGGAAGATAAAGTGCTTCTCAGATAAGGTCAAGTTAAAGGATTTCTTCATCACCAAGCCCTTATTATATGAAATGTTAAAGGGACTTCTCTAGGAAAAAGCAGATAAAGAATATGACAGTTAAAAGACAGCAAACTCACAGATATTAACAACCACACCTAAAACAAAAGCAAACTAAGCAAACAGAACAGGAACAGAAACACAGAAATGGAGATGACATGGAGGGTTAGCAACAGGAGAATGGGAGGAGGAGAGAGGGGGATAAGGTACAGAGAATAAGTAGCATAGATGGTGGGTAGAGAATAGACAGGGGGAGGGTAAGAATAGTGTGGGAAATGTAGAAGCTAAAGAACTTATGACACATGGACATGAACTAAAGGGGGGAATGTGGGTGGAAGGGGGTGTGCAGGGTGGAGGGGAATGATGGGGGAGAAATGGGACAACTGTAATAGCATAATCAATAAAATATATTTTAAAAAAGAAAGATGCACAACTTCTATCATATTTGGGTCATTGTACTTTGGGGGGAAGTTCTTTGTTACTAATTAAAATAATTAATATTCCTCATTTTTCTTTTCTTGGGAATTGATACCCCTACTAAACCACTTGTCTACTGGGGAAATGCCATATTCTCATGTGACCCTAACCAACTTACCACAGCTAAAGGGTCAGGGTTGGGTACTGAAATGAAGCATAGCTAACCAATCTCTTCAAAGGATTTCTGAACCCATGGCCCAGAAAGTCCACATGAGGAAGCCACCACCCAGGGAATCAGAGCTGAAGGAGTTCTTGCTTTCAGATATTTCAAAGCCATATCTTTACCTTTGTCCTTCTTGTAATTAGAGCTTCCTCCCTTCCTTGTTTCTCTGAGCCACTCAATTTCCCCTTGCCCCAGTTAGTCAGAACTGGGGTTCTGCCATTCAAAATCCAGGGGAGACTTGGTTAACATACACACCAGATGAAAGATAAGGTTGGGCAAATGTGCACAATAATGGTTGAGTAAAGATCTCTGGGCTGCTCCTCCAGCTCCAAAATACTGCCTCCACTGCCTCCAGGTTTCCACAGTCTCCAAAACACAAATCTTTCCCCCACAAAGCCCACCCCTGGACTCTGCTCATCCTTTGGTCATGGGCTCAAAGAGTCCATGGCCTCCAATAAACTCCAGCCAGCAGGATAATTCAAAGAGAACACAACGATAAGAAAATTTACCTTTTCACTATCCAAAGAAGGCTCAGGGCCAGGTAGGCAATTGTGCTTAATAAATAAGCCAGAGGCAGATCATAGGTGAAATTCTGATATTTTACCCCATCAATGGTGTAATGTCCATAAAACAGGCAGGTATCCTCCAAGAAACCCTGAAAAAAAGTCACAGGCATGAGATCAGACTGGTAAGTTCACTGCAAGGAACCAGGAGACCAAGAACTCACATTCCAGTGTCATTATTGTTTATCCCTAAATCCCAGGACACTAGAACAATCCCAGAGGTATAATGGGTACCTAGTGTTTAAGAAATAAAGAAAGCAGGAATAAAACCTGAGCATTAAAAAATACACAAGTCTATTATCCAAAGATAAAATAAGAAAATAATTCCATTTGCAGTAACAGCAAAAAATTAACATGCCTAGGAATAGATTGAACAACTGAAATGTAAGTCTTAGAGTCTTTTTTTTTAATTTACTGATTTTAGAGAGAGGAAGGGGGGAAGGGAGAGAGAGAGAGAGAAAGAAAAGGAAACATCAGTTTGTTATTCCAGTTATTTATGCATTCATTGGTTGCTTCCTGTATGTATCTTGGCCAGGGATCAAACCCACAATCTTGGCATATAAGGATGATGCTCCAACCAACCAAGATATCCAGCCAGGGCTAAATCTTGTATTCTTAAAGCTATAAAACATTGTTTAAATAATTAAAGAAGATCTAAATTAATGGAAAAACACCACATGTTAATGGATTAGGAAATCCCTGGCAATACTCCCCAAACTGATCTACAGTTTCAACATCCCTATCAGAATCCCATTTGGCTTCTTTGTAGAAAGTGACAAACTAATCCTATAGTTCATACGGAATTGAAAGGGACTCAGAATAGCCAAAAAGATACTGAAAATAAAAAAACAAAGTTGGAGGACTCACACATTCCAGTTTCAAAATTTGCTGCACAACAATAGTAATCAAGATGGTGAGGTATAAACATAAGAATAGACATATAAATCAGTGGAAAATGAGTACAAAAATAAATGCATATGTTTATGATTAATTGGTTTTTGATAAGGGAAAAGAATATAGTCTTTTCCAGGAATGGTGCTGAGACAACTGGATAGCTACATGCAAAAAAAGACAAAACAAAACAAAAACAACTTGAACCCCTATCTTACACCATATATAAAAGTTGACTTAAAACAGATGAAAGACCAAAATGTAAGAGCCAAAACTATACAACTCTTAGAAAAAAATAGAGGACTAAATCTTTATGACCTTGGGTTTGGCAATGGATCCTTAGATATGATCCCAGAAGAAATAATAGCAATAAAAGAAAAAATAAATTGGACTCTATCAGAATTTAAACTTTTGTGCTTCAAAGAACACTATCAAAAAAAAAAAAAAAAAGAACACTATCAAGAAAGTGAAAAGACAATCCAGAGAATAGGAAAAAATGCTTTTAAATCATATATCAGATAAGATACTTGTATATAGAATACATAAAAAACTCTTACAACTCAACAATAAAAAGACATATAATCCAATTAAAAATAGAAAGAGGATCCAAGGAGACATTTAATCGAAGAAGATATGCAAATGGCCATAAGCACACGAAAAGATGCTCAACGCATTAGTCATCAGGGAAATGCAGATAAAAACCACAAAGACATTTCACTTCATACAAACCAGAGAGGCTATGATAAAAAAAAATAAGGTAAAACAGCAAGTGCTCGCAAGGATGTGGGGACATCAGACCCCTCATGCCGTGCTGGCGAGAATACGAAATTGTACAGCCACTTCAGAAGTCTGGAATTTCCTCAAAATTAGAGATAGGGTTACCATTTGGCCCAATGATTCCACTCCTAGGCATATACCCCCAAAGAAGTGAAAATGTACCTCCACACAAAATCTCACGCATGAATGTTCATCGCAGCACCATTCACAACAGCCAAAAGGTGGAAACAACCCAAGTGTCCATCATGAATGAATGAACAAAACGTGGTATTCCATACAATGGAACCGTATTTGGCCATAACAAGGAATGAAAGACTGAAAGATGCTAAAACAGGGATGAACCTTAAAAACGTGTCAAGTGAAAGAAGCCGGAGACAACAGACCACATATTATATGATTCCATTTATGTGAAATGTCCAGAATAAGCATATCACAGAGACATAACGTAGATGAATGGTTGCTTAGGGCTAATAATGTGGATTGGGAAGTGATAGCTAAAGGGTGTGACATTCCTTTTGGAGGTGATAAAATATAAAATTGATTGTGGTAATGATTACACAACTCGGTGAATACACTAGAAACCACTGAATTGAACCCTGTAAGTGGGTGAATTATATGATAGGTAAATTATATCTCGATAAAGCTTGAGCTACAAAATAAGGAAAAAGTGACCTGTGTGAACATAGAGCACAGAGCAGTCCCTGACTTCTTATGGAAAGAATAACTGAGCACCTCAGATTCCTCCTTGCATGGCGGGAAAATTCCAGGAGAGTGAGCAGAGAACATACACAGAAGCAGCGGCAGAGGTAGCACGGAGTTCACCACAGCGTGGTTGGGGGCAACCTGAATGCCCATCAACAGGGGCCTGGCCACGGCATGGAAAATCCATAGTCTAAAACATTTAGCAAGCCCCTTGTAAGTGCACGAGAAAGGGCAAGAAGGCTATGAACCTCAGTGCTCACGATTCAGTGACCTCTGGAGAGGGGTACTTTCATGTTTTGCTCTATAAATTCTAAATTTTTAAATGACAACCATGTATTCTTATATTAATTAAGTAAAATTTTTAACAGAAAAAAATGTAGAAACAGAGGACTCCATCTTCTTTTTAACTCTCCCAAACGTGGGGTACACAGGCTATAAAAACCTGCCCAACGATATGACATCTGTTTATATTTACCTGGAGTTGATATCAGGGTTGATATCTTTCCCTCAAAATTGTGTAACATTTCAGGGTAAAGGGTCACTGGGCCAGGGAAATCATTTTTCTGATTTTATAATGAGCTTGGCTCAATTGTTTTCAACACTGTTAGATCTCACTGGCTCTCTCTCTCTAAGGCCAATTTAAACTTAAATTTTTTTAATTGATTGATTTGAGAGAGAGATGAGACAGAGAGAGAGAGAGAGAGAGAGAGAGAGAGAGAGAGAGAGAGAGAGAGAGAGAGAGAGACAGGGATTTGTTTTTTCCACTTATTTATGCACTCATTGGTTGATTCTTGTATGTGTCCTGACTGGGGATTGAACCCACGACCTTGGTGTATCAGGACAACACTATAACAAACCGAGCAACCTGGCCAGGTCCTAAATTGAAATTTTTAATAAAATTAAAATTTAGTCTCTTGGTCACACTAGCCACATTTCAAGTGCTCAAGAGTTAGTGGCTATTGCATTTTACAGCCCAGTTCCAGAACATTTCTGTCACTGTAGAAAATTCTCTAGAACAGGGCTGTTCTTTGCAATGCATACTTCACCGAACACTGATAATGGGGTGCATCTAAGTCTCCTATAAAATATTTCCTATAAGGAAGAAGGTTATGATGTGTGGAGCTCTACAGATTTCTCTTTCGGGATGCAAAAAGAAATGGGACTAACAGCAGTTCTGGGACTTGGTACCACTTTGATTTCACCAGCTGCATGACCCTGGGTGGGTCACTGAATTTTTCTCCTCACATATTGAACATTTCAATAGCCACCTGACAATTCCTCTCAGTTGTTTTGAGAAAACCATCAGAAATGTAAAAAGCACTTTTTCGGAATTAAACGCAATGGACAAATTCAATACTTTCTATTTAGCTACTCAGAAAATTGGAAGTTCAATGATATATTCTGATACTGATAACTTTCAGAAAGATATTTTTATAAATATTGGATGGAGCGATTCTCAACTAGGAGCAGTTTTGTCCCCCAGGACACATTAGGCAGTGTCTGGAGACACCGTGGTTGTCACAGCTGTGGAACTGCTACTGGCATCTACTGGGTGGAGACCACGGAGGCTGCCTGCACCCTGCAGTGCGCAGGACGGGTCCCCAGGGCAAAGGATTACTGGGCCTGAACTACCAACAGTGCTGAGGTAAAGAAACCCTGATCTAAGAGGCAGATGGTCACTTTTCATAGCTGTGCTTTTCATAGCTATTTGCTGAAAAAAAGTGGAATCAAAAAATGAAAGCTCAGAAAAAATCTTTTTTTAGAAAGCAAAAGAAAACCTTTTGGAACTACTATAAGGATGAGATTAATACCACTATAGAGAAGGGGGTGTTAACCTGGGATTAGTAGACTGTTAAGGGATTATAGGAAATGTGTATATATGTATACAAATGTGGTGTGCACACACACGTATGGTCGTATGTGCATATGTGTGCATCAGGCATGTCTGTGTGTGTAACCTACACAGAAGAGCCATAGCTTTTATCCACATGGCTTAGAACCCCCAAATGTTAGGTCTTTGATGAAACTTTTCTATTTTGTTGCTGGTCAATAAGAAAGGTGGCAGGGGCTAGGAAAAGGACAATGGCTGAGGACAATGGCTGAAAGTGACGCAGTACATCTTCTGCATGTTCTAGCAGGGTGTGGATGGACATGAGCCTTGCGGATGAGGTCACTGCAAATTCAGTTCCTTTCACTGGTGCTTGTGTCAACACTGTGTTTGGCTCTCACTGAAGACATTCAGGAAACTGATGTCTAAATTAGACTTGAGGGCCCAAATACAAAATTATGTTCGATACTTACAGTGCCAGAGAGCAAGTCTATGATATAACTGTAAAAGTAGATGAGCCCAGAACTACTTATTGGATATACTGTGCATTGAATATCTGTAAACAAACAAACAAACAAACAAAACAAGATCAGTGGAAATAGTTTTACAATCTCTCTAACTTGTCTAGCACACTTTGCATAGACATGCACATACATATTTGCATACACCTCTAGACGTCATACATACTGGTGTATCTGTGTATGGATGTGTTTGTATGTTTGTGATTTTCTATTTGCAAACTGAACTCCAACGCACCAAGTACAGTAGCATTTCTCCTTTCACCATTCTCCCTGGGCATCTGAAGATGCATACTTTTCCTGTATATTTTGCATTTGCATCCACTTACAGTAATATTTTTTGCTTGTATTGGTATTTTGTGTTTTGGGGTTCATGTTTGTATAGGTATTAGAATATGTGATTGATACAATCATTATTTCATTTTAAGCACATTCATTTTTAAAAGATCTCTATGTGTTTGTAAATAAACATGCAGTTTCATTTGAAAAAAATACATATTTACATATATGTAATTAACCAAGAAATTATTTGACTAACAATTTTAGTGACACCACCTTATCTTTGAATTAATTCACTTCCTCTATATCAGTCAGCTATTGCCGTGTAACAAATAACCTCAAAGCCTCAGTGACTTCACATACCAACCATTTATTTTCTCATTTACAGATCTGCAGTTGGGGTTAATTCAGCTGATATAGGCTGAGCCAGGATAGACTCCAGGCTTCCACTTGGGCTCAGGTCTGCTCCCCATGACTTCATTCCGGGGTCCAGGATGAAGAAGAAATGGCTCACCCGGGGGATGCTCTGCTCATAGTTTGTCTCATAAGGCAAGCCACACAAAGCTATTTCAAGCTAACACTCCACTAGACAAAGCAAGCCACATGTCCAAGTGCAGTATCAATGGAGCGGGAAGTATTCTCTGCCCACCGTGAGAGGCTCTGCAAAGTCACAGTTACAGGGGAGCAACAAATTGGGGAAAATAATCCAATCTATCACCCTTTTCTGGGTCTTAGTTTCCCCTCTGTTAAAATAAGAGAGTTGAACCTGTTTCTTTAAGGCCAAATCCAGCTATGCCATTTTATAATTCCGACATGCATATGTTCATTTATTCCTTCAACAAACATTACTTAATCACTTAGATGTTGGAGATCAAATGATGAGTAAGAAGCAGTTTCTGCCCTTGAAAAGCTCACCATCAAGGGGTAAAGAAAGACTAGTGGAAGTTATGTTTACCTAGGTACTCAAATGGTTGCATGAACACGGTAGTATATGGTGAGGAGGGAAACAGTTATTCCATTTGCAGAGGAGTCAGGAAGATGAAATGAGACGCCTGCTCCTCTGCTCCCCACTCACTGTCCTCCAGCCTAGAGGTCGGCAAACTATGGCCCAAGTCTGGCCAGCTGCCTGTTTTTGTTAATACAGAGTATGGAAACACATCCATGTCCATTCATGACATTTGTCTGTAGCTACTTTTGTGCCGCAGCAGCAACATTGAAAAGTGCCAACTGAGACTATATGACCTACAAAGCCCAAAATATTGACTAGCTGGCCCTTTAAGGAAAAGCCTTACCTGGCTTTTTGTTTCTCTAATACGCTGGGTTATTCCCCAGCTCTGGACCTCCACGGATGCTGTTCTTCTGCATGAAGATGCTTCCCTGAGTTCTTCAACAGCTGCCCTCTCCTCACCCTCCTGGTTTTGGCTTAAACATCCCTGCCTTCACAGAGGGCTTTGAGGACCCCTCAGCCACCAGGGTATCCAACGTCTCAGGACTTTATCTGTTCCTTTTTCCCATTGCCCAGTTCACGCCTTCTACACTTCATGGGGTTAGTTCCTTAAAGCCCACCTTCTGCTAGAATGTATTAGCACTATGGATAGAGGTGAGGTGTTCCCTGTTGTAGCCTCAGTGCCAGACTTGGGGCCCAGCACACAGTAGGTGCTCAATAAACACTTGATAAAGGAATGAAGAAGGGAAGGAAGGTAAGAAAAGGAAGAGAAAGACTTCTGATCCTTTTCTTAAGGGACAGCGTCTACTAGGTAAGTATTTTTTTAAAAAAGCGTATGTATGCAAGGGGAGGGTACAGTCACCGGAAATAATGAGAAAGAAGGGATGCACGCTGACCACACTTAGTTCAACTGCGTTTCCCACAGGAAGGTGGCTCTTCTGCAACCACGGTTCTGCCTACGGCTGAAAGGAGAAATGACCAGGTGGCCAGGTTGAGTGGTTAAGTGCCCAGGCTCCAGATTCACCTGAGAGACAGAATGGCATTCAGTGCTTTCAGAAAGAAATAACACTTAAAAGAAAAAGCAGCTGCCATTTATTGAATGCCTTCCATGTGCTAAGCATTGCATTATTTAGTACTCATTTTAAAATTGTGAGTATTGCTTTCTTATTTAAACATTTTTTTAATTTTCTGTGTTAAATAATATAGAATTTATATTATTGTTTTCAATTATTTATAGTTTAAATAAGCATTATTTTTAATGAGCTAAGTATTAAATAATGAGATGTTATTTGAATAATGACATTGCTCATCTCATTATTTAAATTATCACCTCCATTCTATGCATAAGGAAACTGAGGGTCAGAAAGTCTGATCAACTAGCAGAGCTAGGCCTTGAAACTGAACCCAGGGTTTCCACATAGCAGCAGGTAATGTGTGTCTGTAAAATAGACTTATTGGAAAATGAGAATGAAGCATCTGGCATACAGCAGGCACTCAATAGCAATGCCAAAGCCCTGAACAAAGTCAGGGTTTCCACAGTACTCTTATTTTATTTTGAAGTACAGCAGAATTATGACAGAAACAAATGTGATAAGGAGGAATGTTTAGAGACACAGAAGCGATTCTAGAGGAGGGTTCTTCTAGGGAAAGGAATGATGTGATAAGAGAAGCATGAGGCTGCCACTTCTAGCCCCAGCACAGAACCTGGTACTAAAGGGTAATCAAATGTCTGTAGAGTGACTGGGAATTCTTCCCGCTTAAATAAACAAAATGCCCAGAAGGTGTGACTTATGTTAAGAAGTCAATAAGAAAACACAGGGCCAACCCTTGCTGTTGGCACAGTTGATGTTTAATAAATGGTAGCCCTGAGCATCACCATTATCAGAGATGAGAGTCTTGAAAAGAAAACACTGAAGTAGATTATATTATGTTTGCTAAATATTCCACTTTCTGACCCTGCAGCTCCCCTCTCAAACGCCTTGCTGAACTCAGGAGTGGCCACGTGGCTTGCTTTGGCTAATGACGTGTGTCAGCTTTGGGCAGAAGCTGTAGGAGCCAGCACATTTGTCATGGTTCTTTTTCCTCTGGACATAGTGACTGTTAGTGGTCCAGAAAGAGGTTGCTCCACCAGCTTGGGCTCCAGTGGGAAGACAACATGGAAAAAAGCCACCAACAAACAGTGATGGACATGTACTGTGAGCAAAAAAAAAAAGCCTTTGTGGTTATTAGGTGCTGAGAGTCACAGGGTCATTTGTTTCTGTGGCAGGACCCAGCCCATCTTGACTAATACAGTCACCCAACACTAAGAGTATAAAGATTCCTAAATAAGGAAGCATTGCAACCAGATAACATTCTTCAGGCCTTAGACTCACCCACGTTTTTGGATGGAATAAGCACAAAGCTGCTGTTGGTGATCTTGTATTTGGTGAGCAAGATTGGTAGCAAAACTATCATAAAGATGATCAGAAATATCACCAAATTCAGCAACACCAGAAATCGCAAGAAGGAGAAGTAGGACTGAATCCCAGTGCCAAATTTCCCTGGAGAAAAAGAAATCCAAACATCACTGACCAGGAGTATTGACCCACTACCCACTCTAGATTTATTCAATTATGTGGGGCTGAAGTTGGAGGAATCCTGGTGGAAGGGAAGGAGAAAAACACATTTCTTTTTTTTTTTTTTTTTTTTTACTGTTGGCTTTAAGGCTCTACTTCTAATGGTTTAAACTCTGACTTGTAAATATACATTCAATCTTAAATTAACCATTTGAGAATGGTGTGCATAAGGATTTAATAGTTATCTTTACTCTAATTCATTTAGAAAAATCTAATTCATTTTAGTGCCATTTATTGAAAGACTATCCTTTCCCCAATGAATTACAATAGTGCTTAGGTACTGACCATAATGTATGAAGCTGTTTCTGAATTTTCTATTCTCTTCTATTGTTCTATATGTCTATCCTTGCACCAATACCAGACTGTCTAATTATTGTAGACATACAATAATGCTTGACATATAGTGCTATAAGTCTTTCAAGCTTTGTTCTTCCTCAAGAGGTATGCTTCATCCTCTGCATTTCTATATAAACTTTAGAGTAAGTACATTAATTTTCACACAGATACACACAGACACAAAATCTGCTGAGATTCTGATTGGGATTACATGGAATAAATATGAGACAATCTGAGGACAAGTGACATTTTTATACAGAATCTTCTGATCCATGACCATGACATATTTAGATTCTTTAATTTCAATATTGTATATTTTATGTGCAGGGTGATTCGTATCTTTCTTTATATATTCTGTATTCCTAGTATTACATTTTTTTCTGATGCTATTGTAAATTGTGTCATTTAAAAATATTCCTTTCTTAAGTGTTTGTTGTTAGCATATAGAAATGTGACTGGTTTTATATAGATATTGTATCTACCAACTTTACTTTAAAGAAAAGACATTTTATTTCTTCCTTTCCACTCTCTATGCCTTTCCCCCCATTACTATACATTGGGTAGAACTTCCAGGATGATGTAGATTAGAATCAGTGCTAACTAGCACCCTTTTTCTCATTCTCAGTCTTGGGGAAATCTTTCCATATTTCACCATTAAATATGATGCTTGCTGCAGAATTTTTATAGATATATTAACTAGATTAAGAAAGTTCCCATCTACTTTTTTTATTTGCTAAGAATAGGAATTGAATTTTATCAATTATATGCATTTGTTGGGGTAAGCATATACTTTTAATCCTTATTCTATTAAGGATTACATTCATTGATTTTTTAAGAAGAAAAGAAACTTTCCACCACAGAATGATGAAATTATTAAGGACAGTCAGAAAGCACTTCAAGTGAGGGTGTCTGCTTGTTCTCTGGGGGAGCAAAGAACATCTTCTGAGACGGAAGATATAAGAGACCCACACTCTTTGCTTCTCTCTAATCCCAGCAACCCTGCCAGAGCAAGCAGCGTGACCTTCATCTCCTTCATCTCCCCCCACATGAGCACCTAGCCAGCCAAGAAATCACAGGAGTGGACTCACTGAAGAGAAAATCAAGGTTCCAGCTCCCCAGGGAAAAACAATCCTCCAATACGCAAACCACTTTCTGAATGAAAATCTCCAGAAAGGCCACCACTTAACAAGAGAGGCATTGTGGATAACAAGTTTACCTCTAGAGCTTGACTGCTTGGGTTCAGATTCTGGATCTGCTCTGTCCTAGCCAGTGAATTTACACAAATATTTTAACTTCTTTGAGCCATGCAAGTGATACATACCTGTATGAAAGGATCCTGTGAGGACTAATGGAGATAATATGAGTAAAATTTTTAACGCAAGGCCTGGTTCGTAGTGAAGGCTCAATAAAGGTTAGCTTTTACTATTAAATTCTACTCTAAATATGATGTTCACTTAACTTTCAAAAGTGGATGGTTGAAGTAGTAAGTTTCTAATGAAACTTTTTAGAAACTGTTTACATTCTCTCCATAAAACAAAAACCAGAAAAGGTAATTCACTGAAGGGATTACCAATGGTATTTTATAGGTCTTATAATAGTAATAATGGGGACAATAATTTCTTCCACTTATCCTGCAACATTTCTTATGAACCTTACAAAATTTCCATTCTAACAGTTTTGAGGCAACTCCTGTAAATCATTTTGCTTTGTGGTAGAAACTATGTAATCCTAAAAGGTATTTTCCCCTCTCACTTCGTAGCATCACCCAAATGTTGAAATGGTTTTTTTCTAATTTTATACTTTGGCAGAACTTCCAATTTTTGTATACTTGCTATAGAATGAATTGTGCTTCCCCCAAATTCACATGTTGGAGCCCTAAGCCCCAATGTGATGGTATTTGGAGGTGGGGCTTGTGGAAGGTGATGAGGGTTAGATGAGGTCATGAGGGTGGGGCCCTTGTGATGGGATTAGTGCCCTTGTAAGGAGAGGCACCAGTGCAAACCTTCTCTCTCTCCCACTCCCTCTCTCCTGGAGTGTGCACAAAAAAGAGGTCATGTGAGGACATAGTGACAAGGTGGCCTGATCTTGAACTTGCAGTCTCCAGAGCTCTAAGAAAATGAATGCCTGTAGTCTAAGCCCCCCAGTCTATGGTACTTTGTCATGGCAACCTGAGCTGCCTAGTGCAGTACCACATCCCACTGTCATTATGGGAAAGTAGGAATTCTCAGTATCTTCAGAGCCATGGGCACCTGTGGCAGTGTGAACCACACCTTAGAATAATGTTTTAAATGCACAAAATACAGACAAAACCAAATTTGTGACAGCATAACACAAGAGCATCTTCATTAGCACATTAAATAACAAGATCTAGTGGCAGATCTGACAACTGCTGTGATTTCAAAGTAGTGAAGAGCATAAATGGTTTTCCAAGATAACTACAACCAGAAGGAATAGAAATATATCTGTGATTTTCCTGGTGACAAAGACACAGTTAGGTTCTGCTAATACTAAGTGGGTAGTTGCTTATATTCATGGAAGGAAATGTTAGATTCCAGCAAAAGTTAGTGTAAACAAAGGTGTACTTGTCCCTCAGGCACTGTTGTGGAGGAGCACATGCAGAGAGTGGGGTGCGCTACCTTCTATACTGCGAATGTCCTCTCGCCACAGCTCCAGGTGGGTCGTCATCTCACGAGCCTTCTCTAGGAACCTCTTCCAAGACTTGCTGCTATACCGTTTCCACTGGTCCCACTCAGACAGATACTTCATTTGGGTCTCCTGAATCTCCCTGCATTAAAAAATGAGCATGACTATGACTATGGCACCACTGCCAAGCCTTAGCATCAAATAAAACCCCAGCGGAGAAGCTATGGAAACCCTGGAGACCTCATATGCTGCTGATGGGAGTGTAAAAATGGTGTGGCCACTAGGGAAATCAGAGAGGCCAATCCTCAAAAAGTTAAACCTAGAATTAACATATGACCCAATAATTCCACTTCTAGGTAGGTACCCCAAAAGAATGGAAAGCAGAATCTCAAAGACAAACTTGTACCAGAATGTTCATAGCAGCAGTATTCGTAATAGTCAAAAGGTGAAAACAAACCAAATGTCTAGCAACAGAGGAAGAGATAAACAAAATGAGCTATATCCATACAATGGAATATTATTCAGGCATAAATAAGAATGAAGTGCTGATGTGTGCCACAACATGGATGAATCCCCAAAACGTTATATTCTGGACTGGCCTTGTGATCTGCTCAGACCACAGAATGCAGCAGAAGTGACGCTGTGCCAGTGCTAAGCCCAGGCTACAGAAGAGTTGCAGGATTTTGCTCCTCTTGGACATCAGCTGCCGCCATACATATGAGCCTGAGCTAACCTGCTGGACAATGAGACCATCCCAGACCAGCCTACAGCCAGGTGACCCTGAACTAGATGAGCAGAGCCACCTCTCTGACCACAGCTGGCAATAGATTGAGAGCCCAACTGCAACTAGAAGAATTGCCCAGTGCTGACTTGTAGACTTGTGAAATTGTTGTTTTAAACTACTAAGTTGTGGGGTGACTTATTACACAGCACAGCTAACTGGTGCATTCATACTCCATATGCTTTCTTTTTCCATTGGCTAGATGCAGACAACAGCAAAGGTTTGGGAGGGTTGCAGAGCCCTAAGATGGAAAGAACCCGGTTCCTAAATGACTGCAAAGTCATCTATTGACCTAACCCATGACTTTTACATGAGCAGAAATAAACTTGTAATAATTGAGCTTTTACATGTTTGGGTATCTTTGTCAGAGCAGCTTAGCTTACCCTAGGTAATAAAGTTTCGATTATGTGAGCTCTTCAGAAAATGCATTCCATGCATAAAACGCACCCCCAAAACCTACACCAGATGCTTTCCAGATGGCTATTGAACAAACCTTAGTCTCCGCTTCTCAGAGATGTTCAGTGCATACTTTCGAATGGATTGACTATCAAGGTTTTCAGTGATTCCTTCCTCCAGCTGGCAGGTGTGAGAGTCTGTCGGCTTCAGCAAAGTGCCACTTTGCTTGTCTCGAGAAAGGATGTTTGTCCTCTTGCGTGCAATGGACCGGTAGCTTGGCAATTCTTGGAGGAAATTCACAGGTGGGGAAGAAAAGCAACTGGAGTCCAAAGAGAGGTTCTCTGGGTAGAAAAGAAGAAAAGCATCTTTCACCCCAGTGAGACAACAACTTTTGGGGGGAGCCAACAAACAAAAATAGTATTAGGAGACTTGGACCTCAGAAATCACAACTAAACCTTGCAGACAGCCACTAGCCTGGGCTACTGACAAAAGTATTTGTATCTTAATTACCTTATTTATCAGGATGGTGCTCAAGACAAAGAAATTATCTATCTGCAAATGGGTTCCCTTTCAACAGATGTGTTTGCAGATATGCTTTAAGTTATATGATATCTGAATTAGTGTTCAGCTGCAGCCACTAGCAAAATGTGTGACCTTAGGGAGTCATCCAAACTGCTCTTCATTTGTCAGATGGGGCCAACAGTGTTTGCCCTGGCTATTCTCACACAGTGTAGGGTAAAATGATGTATGGAATAAAACATTGAAAAGCATAAAGTGCTACACACAGTAACAACAGTGATAACATTTATGGAACAATTCCTAGGCACCAGGCACTGTGGTGAGAGCTTCACTCAGTGGGATCCGGACCGGCCCTGTAACCTGCTTGGACCCACAGAGTACAGTGGAAATGGTGCTATGCCAGTTCTAAATTTGTGGGTTTCTGCTGCTCTCTGCACCCCAGCTGCTGCCGTATGAACAAACTGAGCTGACCTGCTAGAGGATGAGACCCTGTGGAACATGGATGATGGCCTCGTTGAGACCATCCCAGACCAGCCTACAGCCAGCCAATGCCCAGTTAACAACAGATACTGGGGAATTATTATTATTAATAATGAGGGTCTATTATTACCCCCATTTTACAGATGAGAAAATAAAGTCGTTGATGGGTTCCTCAGCCCCTGCCCAGACCTTCAAAGTCCTGCATGATCTGGCTCCTGCCTGCCTCTCTAGCTCCTCAGGTTCTCTGCCCTGTGCACAGTTTTTAGGGTCTTTCCAATACTAAAATGTGCTCCCACCTCCTCTGTGCCTTTGCGTATGCTGTTCTCTCTGCCTGGAATGAACTTGTCCACATCTTTACCCTCTTAGCCCCTACTCAAATGTCACTTCCTCAGGAAATTGTCACTTCCTCAGGAAATTGTCACTTCCTCAGGAAATTGTCCCTACCTCACTGCACTATTACAGTTGTCTTGTTATACATTTTCCCACACCATGAGTCCTTTACAGTACCTATCTCATCTGTAAATGCATATTTATCTGGGTGACTGTGTGAGCATATGTCTGTCTACCTCAGTGACACAGGACCTACCACAATCCTTGGCTCAGAGCAGGAGTTCATGAATACCTATTGGGTGGATGGATGAATGAATGGATGAATGGATGGCATTTCTAATCTGCCTGTGTTTAGAAAGCCTGTGAGCAGGGGTGCTGGAACAGAACCAGGTCTGCCTGGCTCAAAAATCTATATTTGCTCTACTACATCAGGCCACAGCTGGAGGCCAAGCTTTGCTGTGCCTTATGCTGTGGTCTAAGGGAAGTCTTTCTGTTGAAAGGGAGGGACATCACATTCAAGATGGGTTTTATGCCTGATCCAATTTTAGTTGTTGGAAGACCACTCTGAGTGAAGACAAACTGGACACAAGGAGAGAAAATGGGAGGCAATTAACCTTATAGGCAACAAAACTTCTACGGCTCAATGTTAGATGCTAAATTGCTTAGGTTTGAATCCTGGCTCTGTCATTATAGCTGCGTGTCTTTGGGAAAGTTATGTCACCTCTCTGAGCTTCAGTTTCCTCAACTCTAATATTTATCCAACAAATACATCAACCATATGTCAGATCTGGAGCTAGACCTACCACACAGAACAAAGCGAATGCCCTATTCATGTGGCACTTCTATTCCGAGGTGAGGGCAAAGGAAATCAGACAATAAATAGGCAATAAATATTATGCCAAGAGATAATAAGTGAAAAAAAATCCAGAGTGGGGTAAGGGGGCAAAGGTGATGGGCAAGGTGCATTATTTTTGATAAGCTGGGGTCAGGTATGGTCCATCTATTAAGGTGGTATTTAGGCTGAAGCTGAATGGAGGGAGGGGGTGATCTCTGTGGACATTTGGGGAAGCACATCCCAGAAGAGGAAAACAGCAAGTGTAAATGCCCTGGGGCAGGGATGTGCATGACATGTTTGAAGAGAAGCATGGATGCCTGTGTGGCTGGAGAAAAGTAAATGAATGGAAATCTGTTTCATTGGTGGCCCCTGATGAGCCACACCAGCCCTTCATTGCCCCCTCCTCTCAAATCTGAGCTGGATCTGTGACTTACTTTAACCAAAGGACACGACAGAAGTAACACTCTACCAGTTGTAGACCCAAGCCTTACAAGAGCATGAACGTTCCAATTCTGCCCTCTTGTGAGGCTAGGGCTGCCATGTAAGGAGTCAGGCTTCCACATGGAGAGGAAGAGGCCCCGACCTCCAAGGAGGAGAACCAAGGTCTCAGGCTTATGACCCTGGTGGGCCATTACTGCCAGTCCCTTGTTCTTCAGGTCATCCTTGCCAAGCCCCTCCATGGGTGTGAAGAGGCCGTCTGGACACTCCAGCCCCAGCTGATGTGACGTGCAGCAGAGCAAACCATCTCCTCCATGCTCTGCTGATTTCCTGATACGCAGAATCAGCAGAAATGATAAAATGGCTTTAGCCATTACGTTTGGAGTAGTTTGTTAAGCAACAATAATTAGCTGGGTCAGGGAGAATAGAAAAGGGGAGGTCAGAGAGGTGGTGGGGCCAGACTGAGTCAGACATTGTGGGCAGTGCTGCCACTCTTGGATGTGGCGGATGGGAAGCCAGTGAGGACTCTGGGCAGAAGCATGTCATTATCTGACTGTTTTAAAGGGTCACTCTGGAGGCTGCACGGCTAAGAAGAGGACCCACCATGGGGTCCCACTTGGAGCATTAAATGTGATCATATTTGAGCAGGAAGCCCCCAAAACAGAATTTATTTATAAAAAAATTATGTGTTTATTCTTACATGTTTAAACTTCAGTCACTCTGAGAACTCTCCAAAGAACTCTCCATTTGATGTAATGCACCTATCAAGATGTTTTTTCCACTGCTCAGAACAGTTTTTGAACTTGTCAATTTTGATGCTTTTTAGTGCTTCTGCCATATTTTTGTTTCACTTCTTCCACAACAGCAAACTGTTTCCCTTTGAGGACTTTTTTCAACCAGGGAATCAAGCAAACAAAAAGTTTGCTCGGGGTGAGGGGGTGAGATCAGGTGAATAGGGAGGGTGGGGCACAGGGATCATGCCATTTTTTGGTCAAAAACTGCTGAACACTCAGCGTGGTGAGGGCGGGAGTGCTCCTAAATCATCCATCGCGAAATGGGCAAATGAGTTGAGTCTTCAAAAAAATTCACTGAAGCCCAACACAGCCTCTCAGAACAATGCCAGCTGGTACACTGATACAGACGGGTTCCTAGAACACTCACCCAGCAGGGGAAGCCTGTCCAAGGGACCCATCCTCCAGAAGATAATTCTGTTTTGGGGGGGTCCCCCCTCGTAAACAGAAATGCTCAGTCCAGTGCCCAGCATGCAGTGGACCCCATAAATGTACATATAGCTAATAGGACAAGAAGATGCTCCTGAGCAGGACAGAGGGGTGCTGGGGAGGAGGGAACCAGCCATGGCCTTGCTCTGGGTTGAAGTCTGATGGTGCACAGCTGTAATCTTCCCCTCTTCCCCTTTCTGATGGGCTTGTGCAGACACAATGGACCAGCTGTCTGCTGCAGATGACACACAGCCATGCTTCTAGAGCCTGGCCAGTAGCCAAGTACAAGCCTGCCAATTTTCCTCAGCCTTCCACTGCCTTGCCCCAGCACACCCTGAGGATATGACACACTTCTCATTAGTGATGGTGGCTCCCTAAAGCAAACCAGGGGAGGGACAATGGGAGTGCCCCTCCAGGGTGGGGACCTGGAGGCTAGAGAGTCCAAGTCCAGACTGAGGCCACTCCTCCCTCTGGATAGCAACAAAGAGCTGTTATTAGCCATGAACAAAGGTCTTTAAAATGGAGCAGCACTAACCTATTGAATATTCAAGAGCTGTGGGGTCAGAGAAGGAGCTGGAGCCTGGGCTGACCTGTCACCCACTAGCCAGGCCACCCCAGGCAAGACAATGACCGTCTCTGAGTTGTATGTTTCTCATTTCTGGAACTGGGGATGCAACACCTTGGACCTCATCAGCGTGACCATGAGGACAGAGTTACTGGCTAGGATTTATTGTGCACTTACATGTAATAGGTTATTTGAGGTACTCAATATGTATTACCACAATTAATACTCTGAACTACCTTTTGAATAGAATTATCCCATTTTACAGATGAAGAAACTGAGGCTCAGAGAGGTTAAATGCCTTTCCCTCTCACACAGCTATAAAGTTTTGGATCTAGGACCCTAGCACAGGTTTGCCAGGTGCCAAAGATGTAGCCTTCACCATGAAACACTTAACTCAATGGGACACGGATTTGAAAGCATTCCAGAAACGCTAAAATGCCATACCAATTGAAGTACTGATTTGATTGTTCTCGCATACGTTCCACAGGAAAGATACATCCTGTTCACATTTTACAACAACAGTCCCTGCTGGAAAACTCTATTTTCAAAATGGCCATCATTGAAGAGGAATAACTTTTCCTTTCAGGTATTTTGGGAAGTTCTACATCTTCAAATTAAAAAAAAAAATCACAACCATACGTTTGAACACAGGCATCATTATTTTTATAACTATGATCCACCTCCTCTCATTTTCATATAGGACCACACACTCTTCAAAGCATGACAGCATCAGGTTTCTCATGCCAATCTCCAGTGGCAGGCAGCCAAGTGCCCAGGCTTTGCAACAGGGAGGCTGAGACCCAGAGAGATGGCAGCTTGCCCAAGGCTTTGATGTCAAGCAGACTCCTGGTTCCTCCGCTTTTTACAGAAGCAGGTCATGTCACCTCTCCAAGCCTGTGTCTCATCCCCAGAGATAATAAGAATGTTTCATTATAGTTATTGTCAGGTGTTCTCCTGAGCTGGTCCAGCTGAAAGTGTCATCAGCATGGCCACTTAAGTCCCATGGTCAGTGTGTGGGCTGTTTGTTGACCATTTGCATGGCAGGCAGGAACATAGTTCAGATATTGAGGCACCTCCATCTAGGAATACCTAGAATCTGTTTGCCATTAGAGCCAGATTTCAGCAATTAGATTGTCATTTAGGTGGGCAAGTGACTGGGTGATTACAGGAGAGGCAGGGACGGGGGCAGGCATGAATACTTTTCCTGGTATCTTGTATTCTTCTAGGTTAAGGACAGAATCTCTCTGAAGCTTAGAGCAGAGTCTTGCTCAGAGAAGGGCCTCCATCTGAAGAAAAAATGAATGAATGAGCAGGCACATCTGGAGAGCACCTTTAGGTCCCAACTTTCTTGGCAGCTCCTTCCTCGGGACACCAAATCCTACCAACGAGCACAAAGACTCCCAGGATGTGGGCACAGGCCAACTGTGATCCAAATGGTACTAAAACCACCACCAGCCTCCCTCCAGTGTTTGCCAAGACCTGAGCTCAACCATATTTGGTGCTGAGTTCACTTCTGAGTTTTCCTTCCCACTTGCAGAATCATGGAAACTCCGGATATGATGGGACCCTCCGGGTCATCCAGTGCCGGCTTCTCACCAGCTGCTGTGGGAATTAGCTTGGTTGAATGAAGAGCCTCTCTGCAGGGGACTCTGGGCTGGGTGCTGGGACTCTGGGGAGGATAAAAGTTTGCAGACTTGCTTCCTGCCTTGATGAGCTGTCACTGGCTCCTTCAACCAGCATGTATCTGCTAAGTGTCCACCCCTTTGCCCACATCCCTGTCATTATGCCATCCCCCTCCCTAATTGTTTGCTTGTGTGTTGTCTCTGACCCTTTCATTGTTCTGTAACCTCCACCAGGACAGGACTCCCTCTCTCTTCTTTACCATGAATGAATGAATCATGAATGAATGAATCATGAATGAATGAATTTGGTGCTAGGGATACAGGCAACATTGGATCATCCACCAGACAGACCATAGTATGGGCTTAGCACATGAGCACAAGCAGGGGCACCAAAAAATGAGAAAAAGATTTAAGAAATTTAAGCATTTAGCATTATTCTTTTCTATATGGATGATATATTTGTTCACAATTAAAAATGTTAAAGGAGGGGGGGAAGCTGCCAAAAAATGAGATGTCGACTGTATATTACATTTTTCCTATCCCAGGTACTTTACACAAACCATACTGTGCTATTATTGCTCAAGAAATAGTCAATAGCACGTGCATATCCAGTTTCACTTTAGTGGTATGTCCACATACTACTAAGGGAACGTGGACATCAATTTCACAACTTTTTGGACTTCTTTTTACTCATATTCTATGGCTTGACATGGTTTTTATTTTGGATGCTAACCAGAGGGGAGGAACCTGAGTACTTTGTATGCAGAGTGACCAAAGGACCTTTACCAGGGGTTCACAGTCCAAGAGATCTAGTTAAAGCCGCTGACATCGCCACCAAGTGCTCACAAACCTCTGTGGCCAGAGACTCATCACTGCCCTTCCCCTGGAAAGGCCACCCACCCCTCCATTCATTCATTCACTCACGTACTCGAAAGCATATGCTGAGCAACTGCTATGTGCCAAGCACTGTCTTAGGACTGGCACACAGCCCTGAATATGACTCACTAATTCCCGTCTTTTCTGGGACTTATATTCTAGCTAAAGGGGGCAGACAGTAAACAAGCAAGAACAATATATTTCAGGTAGTTATAAGTATATGGGGAAAAATAAGGCCAGAATGGGTTTGAGCAAAGCTCGAAGGGAAAGAAAGAACCACCTAGCTAGCTGGGGGAAGAACAAGTGCAAAGGCCCTGAGCCCAAAACATGCCCAGTCAGTTTAAGGAACAGGAAGTGGGCCACAGCGGCTGGAGAAAAGTTGGCAGGGAGGGGAGTATTGGGACGGGAGGTCAAGGCCACCAGGGCCTATGGGCCAAGGTGAGGTTATAGCTTTTACTTGGGTAAGTGGAAACCATGAGGGGTTTTAAGCAGAGGAATGACATGATCTAACTCAGATTTAACAGGATCTCTCTGGCTAGCCCTGTGGCTATTTCTGTCCCTGAGTCGCTTGGTTTGGCATGGCTATATCCCAAGCCAGGGCATTGTGCGTCAGGCTGCACTGTCCTTCCGCAAACGTTCTGTGTGTGCGCTGTCCAATATGGTAACTACTAGCCACGTGTGGCCACCGAGCAACTGAAGCGTGGCTGGTGAGACTGAGAAAATGAATTTTAATTTTATCAGGCTTTATTAAATTTGTATCTCATGGCCACATGTGTGTTGAACAATGTAGAGAGGCCTCATTCACAAGAGCCCAGAGCCTAGTGTGAGAGGGGAGGAGCCAGGAGCCTTGGGAGCCTCCTCTATCTGGCAGACTTCAGAACTTCAGGGCTGGGAGGACCTGCATGAATCATGGCAGCTGGCACCTGGCACCTGGGTGGGGCTGGGGGACTGGCTTGATCCACGGCTATATTGTACAGATGAGCAAACAGCCTACAGGAGCAGTGACTAACTGGGTAATCAGAGCCATGCCCAGGACCCAGGTCTCCTGGCTTTCAAGCCAGTGGAGTATCCAGTGGGCTGTCAGTGGAGCAGTTACTTTGATTCTGTCTGAGGAGACAATATCACACAGGCGTTAAGAGCACAGCCGCCAAAGCCCACTGCCTGGATTCAAATCCTACTTCCACTTGCCACCTGTGTGACCTGACATTCTGTGCCTCCGTTTCCCCACATGTTAGGGAGAGTAGTTCCCACCTCACACAGCCATCCTGAGGGTTAAACAGCCATGCTATATTAAGTGCTTAGGAAACAGGTCAGCAAATCTTTTTTGTAAAGGGCCGGATAGTAAATACTACTTTCCACACAGTCTTTGTCCCAACTACTCCATTTTGACGTTGTAGCCGGAAAGCAAACATAATCCATAAATAATGGGCATGACTGTGTTCTAATAAAACTTTATTTAAAAATATAGGTGGCAGCCTAGATTTGGCCTGTGAGTTGTACTTCACAGACCTGTGGCTTAGAGCAGTGCCTGGAACACTGGGCTATACACGTGTAGTTACTTTCCGATGAACTGACTTAGTTATTGTGAGCCCTGAGAAAGCAGACACCTACTGAGAAGGACTCCTGGTGGTTAACTGGGCTCAAATTTAATTAAAAAAAAAAAAAAAAAAGAGGCTAGCAGCCATTTCCACACGGGAACTTCTCATGCAAACTGCCCTTCAGGGACAAGCCTGCACTAAACTGCCTGCATCTGCACTGACCTACCTGCCTGCCTGCACTGTGTTTTAAGCCAGCCCTTACAAAGGGGTTCCTGGAATTCTATTTCAGTCAATAAGACTGGGACTTTCTCTATCCAATAAGAGTTGTGCAGCTTCAACCAACCAGAGAGGCTCTATTCTAACCAGTTGGGATAGTGCCTTTTGGATCAAACTGCAAGGATTTGGAGTCCTCATTTGCAAGAGGACAGACCAATCAGGGACCAGGAGTGGGGACTTCTGTTCATATAAGCCAGCTTCCTTCTGGCTCTGACAGTGCACTTTTCCTTTCCACTGAAGACTGAAGTGTGTGTTTCCCTGGCTGAGCTAAAACACTGAAGATGTCTCACTGGAGCGGAGCAGAGTGGAGCAGAGTGGAGCAGAGCAGACCAGCACAGGCCAGAGCAGACCAAAGCACGGTGGGGCAGGCCAGTGCGATGCAAAGCAGACCAGCAAGGAGTGGAGCAGAACAGAGCTGTCTAGCTGGAGAGGGGCCTGATCCCAGGGCCACCTGGCCCTAGGACTGCCTCACGGCCGTTCTGTTTTCTACATCCAAGATGTGCTATGTCACAGTTAAGCTGTTTTGTACTGGAAAAAGTTTCCTTCTTACCACATCCCAAATTGAAGATTCCTGTTGGTGTTGAATTGGCACCAATGACCATCGGTTGACATTATTTACTGATGAACTAAACGTACATGAAGATTTATATTTGCATTGGGGGATCTTCTTGCTATGGATCAAGCTACTCCTTATGTGGAGTGTTCATCCTCCTTGGTCAGGACTTCTCTACAAGAGATTCCAAAGTTCTTGGAAGTGACATTCATGACAACTAGTATTTACCACATGTCATGGTTATGCCAAACTCTTTACATACTTACCTCCTGTGGCTCTCACAATGACTTCAAGTATCACCCTGATTTTGCAAAATGGAAAATTTGGAGAAGACACGAACTTTGCCCAGGCTGAGCTAAGGTCTGAACGCTGAGGGCAAAAGACTTACTTTTGATCCCCCTGGCGAATAGCATGGGGGCTGACGCATGACAGGTGCTCAAATAAACACTTGTCAAATGAATACATGGACACACTGGCTCTGGATTCACAACATAATGTCCTTCTGTTTCCGGAGCTTGTCAATTAACTTCTCAGAGCCGCAGTTTCCACAAGGGTAAAATGGGCAAGTAATGCCCACTTCACTGAGTTGCTGTAAGGAATTCAAGGAAGTGACACATTTAAAACTGAAACCAAACAGCTGACTCAGGCCTCCCAGTTTCCGGGAACAGTTTCCTGCTTGCTGACCTCATTCCATCTCCTCCTCTGACCTCCAGTTGGCAGCCTCCTCAAATACCCAAAGGTCATTCCCACCTCCAGCCCTTTGCTCCTCCTGGCCCTCCCTCTGAACACTCTTTCCACCTGCACTTGGTCAAGTCACCTGCACTGGCTCCTTTACATCCTGAGAAGACCTCTCCTCAGAGAGGCCTTCCCAACCACCCACTTTAGCAGTTCCCCCCTTCTCCCTCTATCCCATCACCTGTTTATTTCCTTTTCAGCAGTTCTGGTTGGCGGTAACTACCCTATTTTTGTCTTTTCCTGTTCAGTTAGTGTCTCCCCTACTTGACTAGAAGCTTCGTGAAAGCGTGTCCCTGGCCTGCTTCTTTCACCACCAGACCCCACGCCTGGTGCATGGCCAAGGCTCAGAGACAGTTCCCTTCCTCCTCTTCCTGGTGGGTGGAAGGGAAGCCCCACAGAAAGTCTGGGTGGGTCCCACACCCAAACAATGCTCCTTTTAAAAGCAACCAGACTGCAATAAAGGTTACAATACTGAAAAGTCATTTCCCCCTTTTATCCCTCTAAATTCTTCATTTCCTAAAAAAAAAAAAAATAATAATAATAATAAAAGCCACCCAGGGCCTCTGGGTCTAATCTGGCTTCAGTCGCTGGGCAGAATTCAGACTCTTCCAGGGAAAGCAGAAAAAAAGAAGGCAGATGGCTGGCTCACCAGAGAACCATTCCAGCCTGACAATGGGCCTGTGCAATCTCCACTGTTCAGACCTGCAGATGATCCTTCCCTCCCCGGCCCCTTTAAGGGTGACGAATGACCCGGATGAATGGGCTTAGCAGATAAGGGGAAAAAATAAACACCGCAGGTTGAATGGTTACTTCAAGTTTAATACCTCTGTTGGATTAAAACAACCCAAAGAATAGTTGTTTAACTATATAAATATCTAATAGCATATTTCCAGAAAATACAGGCACACAGCACATGCAGTCATCATATCTTATAACATTAGGGCTAGATTCTTGACTTGCTACCTCCTTATATCCTCTTAGTGACCCTGGTGGGGGTATGATTATCCCAACTTTGCAGATAAGAAAACTGAGGCTCCGAGAGGTAACAGGATTTGCTCAAGGTCACACAGCTGAAAACTGGCCAATTTAGGATTCACACTTAGGCCAGGTGGCTCCATAAAAAACTACCACCAGCCTGGCTGGTGTAGCTCAGTGGATTGAATGCAGGTCTGCGAACCAAAGGATCGTGGTTTGATTCCCAGTCAGGGCACATGCCTGGGTTGCAGGCCAGTTCCTGGCAGGGGACGCATGAGAGGCAATCACACATTGATATTTCTCTCCCTCTCTCCTTCCCTTCCCCTCTAAAGATAAATAAAAATTAAAAGTTTTAAAAAAAACTACCACCAGAGGTTCTCTTCATTTATCTTGAAAAAACAAAACTAAATTTAAAAAGCTGCAGCTCCCCTCACAGGAGGAGTCTAACGGGGCTGTTCAGTTCTATCCCTTCACCCTTCTAGGTATCCCCTGCTTCAAAGGCCCAGACCAAGTCTCACCCTCTAGTAAGTGGGGTTAATCCAAACACAGTCACATCAGGGCCCTCCAGGACCCCTCCTAAGAGCGGTGCCCCTTGAGGAGGAGAGAGAAGAGGTCAGCGGCTCTGGCCATCACACAGTTCTCAATTCTGCCCTGCCACCACATCATGGCGATCGGATCACCGTGGGTGAGTCACTTCGGTCCCCCCACTGAACAATGACACAACGGTCATGGCCACTCCCCACAGAAGGGTCAGGAATCTCTGAGTTCCGCCCCTCCTCAGAACGTGAAACACAGAATTACCATATCATCAAGCAATTCTACTCCTGGGTACATGCCCCAAACAACTGAAAACAGATGTTAAAACAAAAAGCTTGTGCATATATGTTCACAGCAGCGTTTTTCCTAATAGCCAAAGGTGGAAACAATCCAAATGTGCACCAATGGGTAAATGGATAAACCAAGACATACCCACACAATGGAACAGTATTCAGCCATAAAAAGGAATGAAGTACGGATACATGCTGCCATATGGATGACCCTCAAAAACATTATTTATTTTATGTGGAAAAAAACATCCGTAAAAGGTCATATATTGTATGATTCCATTTATGTGAAATGCCCAGAGCAGGTAAATCCAAAGGGACAGGAAGCTGATTGGTGGTAGCCAGGGGCTGGGGACGGCAAACAGGGAGTGACTGTTTACAGGGCACAGGGTTTCGTTTGAGGGCAATGAAAATATTTTGAAACCAGATAGAGGTGATGGCTGCACAACACTAAGTGTACTAAATGCTGCTGAATTATACACTTTCAAATGGTTGGTTCTGTCATGTGGATTATACCTCAACTAGAAAAAGAGTCACTGCATGCACGCTAGTTGAAGATGACATGGTATGAAGTACTTAGTGACTAGAATATCAAAAACATTTGGCAAAAGGAAAAGCCAAGAAGAGCTATTCTATTCCACAAAAAAAAGAATGTACCAGGCACCTTGGGCCTGAGGGGCCCAGGGGTGGGCAGAATGTCTCCTGGGGGCTACCTGAGATACAGTGGGGGGTTTGCCTCTTGGAGGAGGTGACGCTGAAGTCAAGATCAGAAGTGTGAGGAGCTGGCACAGGAAGAACGGTGTGAAGGGTGTGTCAGGCAGAGGGAACAGCGACTGCAAAGACGTGAGAAAGGAGATGCGGGCAGGGACTAGCAGGTGGCTGGGGCCTGGAGGAGAAGCGGTGCAGCAGCCATGAATGCTCAGATGACAATCCTCTCCAGGGCCCTGGGTCAAGGTGGTCCTCCACCTACTACCCCTATCAGAACCTCCACTTTATAGATGGGGAAACTGAGGCTCAGAAAAGGAAATAACTTGCTCAAGGCCACAAGGCTAAGTCAGTGTCTGAACCCTATCCCTACCATTAAAAATGAAACAGCTCAGGAGACTTGAGAATACAGTTCAATGGACACTTTCACAGGGCAAAGTCAGGGTCTCTGTGGGCACAGGGAAGGGGCACACAGTCCAGCCTGAGGGAAGAGAGGTAATCAAGGAAGGCTTCTAGGGAGAAGTGATACCAGATTGAAAGAAGAGAAGAGAAGTATGCCTTATAAAGTAGAAAGGTAATGGCCCCAGGAGAGGGAACAGAAGGAGTTTCTCAGGCCCAAGAAGCAACATGCAGACCATCAGGCAAATGTAGGAGGGAGCGGGGCATATGGAAGCTCAGACAGGGGCAAAACCACAAAGAGCATCCCTCAACTAATGTTTACTGAAGGCTTGCTATGCACCAAACACTGTGCTAAGCATGAGGACCCAATGGTGAGCCCAATAGGCCCAGCCCCTGGCTCCTGGAGCTTTTACTATCTAGTAGGGGAGGTGGAGACATTAATAACAGGAGTTAACACTCACGTGGTCCCATGGCAGCCTGTGTGCAGGATGGTCCCTACCGATCCACCCTCTACACCCAGCATCCTGACATTCATACCTTCATTTGGGCTCCTTCCACACTGAACGGGGTTGATCCATGCGACCAATACAGTGTTGCAGAAATACCACAGTGTGACGTTTGGCACCAGGTCTAAAGGACATCACAGGTTTGGCTTTGCTCTCTCTTAGATCATCTGCTCTGGGGGAATCCAGCTGCCATGTCAGGATGACACTCAGCAGCCCTCTGGGAGGTCCATATGGAAAGGAACTGAGGCCTCCTGCCAACAGCAGTGTCAATTCACCATCCATGTGAGCAAGTCATCTTGGAAGGGATCTTCCAGCCACAGGCAAGCCTTCAGACGACTGCATCCTGGCTGACACCATGGTTGCAACCTCATGACAGACCGTGAGCCAGAACCACCTAGACAGGTCATCCCCAAAGTCCTGACCATCAGAAATGGTAAGACAATGAATATTATTGTTCTAAGCCATTAAGTTTGGGGGTAATTTGTAACACAGCATAAATAACTAATATAAACAGTAAATTCTAATCACCTCTCTTAATCCTTATAATAACCCCCTGAAGTAGGTTCTATCATCATCTCTACTTAATAAATAAGGAAACTGAGGCACCAAGCAGTTCAGTGCCTTGTCCGAAGACAAACCCAGTAAATGGGAAAACAAGGACTTGCATCTGGGAAGCAGAGTCTAGACTTGCAAACACTATGGTATAGCTGCCTCCCTTCCCTTCATTTATTCATCACTATTTGGTATCTATGTACCAGACATGGTTCTAGGTCCTAAAGGAATAAAACAAAGCCCCTGTTTTTCATGGTACTCATATTCTAGCAGGAGAGACAGCTACAATCAAATCAAACTATATGACTTCAGATGGTGACAAGTGCTTTGAAGGAATAAGCAAGGTGATGGGTCAGGGAAAGCGAGATGGGGGTACCTCTTCAGACAAGATGACTCCAGAGGTCCACCTCTCTGAAGTGACATCTGAACAGAGATCTGACAGAAGGAGGAGGAGGCTGCCATACAAAGAGCAAAGAGAAACACAGTCCAGGCAAAGAGAACAGCAGATGCAAAGGCCCTGAGGCAGAAACAACCTTGGTATGTTGGAGGAATGGCAAGACAGCCAGTGTAGCTAGAGCAGGATGGGTTAAGGGTGATGAGGGCCTGGAAAGAAGGTTGGGATCAGATCCCCAGGCCTTGTAGGCCACCATAGAAAAGCCTGGAGTTTATTCTCCGAGCAGTGGGAAGCCACTGGAAAGTTTTCATGACAAAGGGGAGTGGTGTAATCTGTTTTAGCATATAGAGGCACCTGGCCTATTCTGTAAACCAAACCTCCTTTGTCTCCTGCCCACTTCCAACTCTACTCCTGTGATGCCCATATAACAGCTAACCATTTACAAAGTTCTGCACATGTCCCTTCTGAGCCTTCCATACATGCTGATGGGTACAAGGTCAGAAACATCATCTGTTCAAGGAGTGGGGGGGACTTCAGAAGGGCCAGTTATAATACTTATAAAAAGATGCTTAGAGTCCTCTTAAACACCCAGTAAATATCCAGAAAAGATGCATCTCATGCCCTCTGTATGGGGAGCCATGATTGGCAGCTTAAATGTGATGGATTGAGCTAAAATAAGAGGAAGATAAAAAACACTAACAAAAAAAAAAAAATCCTTGAATGACCACTGTTGAAAGGCTAAAACTGAGCTGCTGCCAGCAGTATTAATAATGAGCTAAAAAAAAAAAAAAAAAGAATTATCTTTCTGAGTTCTGATTCCTGAGCAGGGTCCCAGGGTTTGGGTCCCTTCTGGATGTCTTCTCTTTTTCTTCTAGACCTTGAGAACAATCCAATCAGAAGGGCCGGATGCCCAAATCTACACTCATGTTTTACTGTAAATCCTTGTAACAAAACCACTATTCTCAAAATGAATTAGAGAAAACACAGAGATAAAATTCACAATATGGTCTTGTGTTTTGTTGAAAGCAAATATAAGATAAAAATGCTACAAGGAAGCTTGCTTTGGGTACTGGCAATTTTTTTTTTCTTGATTGGGTAGTGGTTGTACATAATTTTGTAAAAATTTACAAAGAAGGACACAACTTTCACTCAAGAAAAAAGAAAAATGGAGAAAGAGAGGGGGGGAGAGAGAGAGAGAGAGAGAGAGAGGATAATGCTTGCTTGGTTACCACTTATTGTGCTTTCTCTGTACCAGGCGCTGTGCTAGGCACTTCACAAGTTTTTCTCTCAGGTAATCCCCCCAACATCCTATTCTCATTTTAGTACTTAAAAATATGAGGCACAGAGAAAGCATGCCACTTACCAAAGAACACACAGCAATAAACAGTTGAGGCAGAATTCGGTTCCAAGCGCATCTAATTGTAAACCCTGGAATGTTTGGGGTCTGGCACCTCCTACCAGAGTGTCAGAACTGGCGGGGAATCTCAAAATCTTTTCATTTAACAGATAAGGCTGGAGACGAGCCCGGGATCTCTCGGCTAGCAACTGGAAGGAAAGGCCACCACGGTCCACACTCCTAGTGCTCCTTTTGTAGGGCATGCGCTCTCTCAACTGGGTGAGGATGGGTTAGAGGAGGGACAGCCGGGGTAAGAAAGACCGCTTTTCCCAAAGACTGGTAGGTGTGGGGAGGCTGAGCCCTCGTCACGTTCCGGGCACCTCGCGCCCGCCGTGTGCCCTCCGACCGCTAGGAGCACCGTCCTGCCACCTTACCTGGAGGGATGAAGGGCTGTCTGCTGGGCCTGCCCGGCGGGAGCGCACTGGCACTGGACTCGCTCATGGCTGCGTTTCGAGCACCGGAGAGGCCGCGGGAGACCCGCTCCGACCGCCGCCGCCGCCGCCGCCGCCGCCTCCTGCCCTTTGCTCCAGGAGCCGGGATTCCAGGTTCCGGCGTGGACGTCACAGAGGCTGGGGGTGGGGGCGCGGAGACAGCTCTTCCCACGCCGGCCGCGCGCTGAGCCACTCGGGCGGCAGGGCGCGCGGCCCGGATGTGTTGGCGGGCGGTGGCGTGATGCAAGCCCCCGGGGCGCCCGGCTCAGGGATGGGCTGGTGGCTGGAGATCCCGGACCGCTTGAGCCATCCAGCGGCCCGACAAGCGGCGGCCTGATCAGGAGCGAACTCCCAGACAGCTCACTCACATTTTTAAAAAGTATGATAAAAGTAACCAAACGACAAACACGTGTTTCAAATAAGTTACCGTTTGTGTAGAGAACGGGGAAAAAAAGAATGCCTACGATATCTCTTGAGTGCGGAGCTGGATGACTTGTTGAGAAAGGTGCCAGAAAACTTTTCCCTCCATGCCGTTTGTCTTTTAAATTTTACACATATCTGTGTGTCATCTCCGCCTGTATACATCTAAGCATGTGCGGTTTAAAACGTGGAAATAAAAGCAAATGCTAAATAAATAAATAAATGTAATTGTATATACATTTGTACATAATACTAGTAATTGCCAAATTAAATAAACAATGGGGAACTGTCCTATGCAGAAGAAGCCCAAATAATATACGTGGATATTTCCACGTATATTAGAGCAGGTGGCACATAATGCACTGTCCTTTCAGTGTGAGTTACACGCAGTGACTTCCTCCCAAAGAGAACGGTTTGGAAAGGGAGGGCGGGACGCAAAAGTAAGTAACTTTACCTGGATAACAGGCGACAGACACTCTCAAGCAGACAATCAAGGTCAACATCAACAGTCGTAAGTCATGCTGATGGTATGCACCCTTGATATGAGGTCATATGAAGGGTGTATAACTGAAAATGACCTGTGGGGTCATTGACACTACCTGTGGGGTCAATGACACTACCTGTGGGGGTCTTTTTCCTCCAAACCCATAATCTCACTTTGGTTACAAGAAAAACATCAGACAAACCCTAATCAAGGGACATTCTACAAAATGCCTAATCAGCTCCGTGAAATTGTCAAAGCTATCCAAAAAGGGAAAAATCTGAGAACCACCACAGCCCAGGGGAGCCTATGGGGACATGACCACCTACTGCGTAAGTGTAATGAGGTAGCCAGGGTGGGGATGTGGAACAGGAAGAAGTGATTAAGCAAACCCAATTAAAGTGTGGACTTCAAATAATAACAACGTGTCAATATTGGCTCATCTATTGGAAGAAATGTACCATACTGATGTAAGATAGTAATAACCAGAGAAACTGAGTCTGAAGCGTGTGGAAACCCTCTGTACTATTCTGAAAATTTCTCTGTAACTCTAAAACTACTCCAAAATAGATTTTATTATTTTTTAAAAATAATTGCCTGGCTCAAAATAAAGACTATTTTTATTGTATTAAGGGTAGGGTCATTGGGTTTCCGATTGGGACCTCTTTTCCAGTTGTTTCCTGAGTGAGCTGGACCACATGCTTCAGCCACTCTGAGCCTCTGTTTTCTCATCCGTCAAATGGGCATATGCTACTAGATTCTGAGCTGTAGTGAGATTATCACCTGAAGGGCCTGAGCAGAGCATGGGGTGGGGGGGAGAAAACCCTAACCTGGACACCAACATCACACATAAAACAAAATCCAAACATATAAATGTAAACAGTAAAACCATGAAAGTACTAAAATAATAATAATAATGTTTTTTAAGTGTCTGAGAGAGGAAGTCCTTACTAAATTTGATCCAAACCCAGAAGCCAAAAAGCATGATAAATTCAACTACGTAAAAACTTTAAATTTTGTAACACAAACAAAGACATTTGTACAAGTATATTACCTGCAATGTTGTTTATAATAGCAAAAGAGTGGAAGCAGTCTAAATCTACATAGAAAAAAGGCTGGTTAAATCGAATTTGACACACATGTTCAGCTACTATATAGCTCTATATGTAGCCATATAGAAAGTTCTATGTATAGAAGTATAGAAGTTAAAAAAGCCAGGTGCAGAAGTGTAGTAGGTGAGCTACCATTTGGGTAAAGAAAAAACAAGGTGTATGTGTTTGTAAATGCACAGTACATCTCAGGACAACGGTGGGGGCTATTTACTGATTATCCTTTTGTTGTATAGATATTACCTAAACATGTTTGAATTTTTTTAAATATATTTTATTGCTTACGTTATTACAGTTGTCCCATTCCCCCCCATTCATTCCCCTCCACCCTGCACACCCCCTCCCACCCACATTCCCCCCTTTAGTTCATGTCCATGTGTCATAAGTTCTTTAGCTTCTACATTTCCCACACTAGTCTTGTCCTCCCCCTGTCTATTTTTTACCCACCGCCTGTGCTACTTATTCTCTGTACCTTTTCCCCCTTCTCTCCTCCTCCCACTTCCCTGTTGCTGACCCTCCATGTGATCTCCATTTCTGTGTTTCTGCTCCTGTTCTAGATGTTGGCTTAGTTTGCTTTTGTTTTAGGTGTGGTTGTTAATGTCTGTGAGTTTGCTGTCTTTTTACTGTCATATTTTTTATCTTCTTTTTCTTAGATAAGTGCTTTTAACATTTCATATAATAAGGGCTTGGTGATTATGAACTCCTTTAACTTGACCTTATCTGAGAAGCACTTTATCTGCCCTTCCATTCTAAATGAAAGCTTTGCTGGATAGAGCAATCTTGGATGTAGGTCCTGGCCTTTCATGACTTGGAATACTTCTTTCCAGCCCCTTCTTGCCTGCAAGGTCTCTTTTGAGAAATCAGCTGACAGTCTGATGGGATCTCCTGTGTAGTGACTGTCCCCTTATCTCTAGCTACTTTTAGAATTCTCTCCTTCATTTGAATCTTGGCTAATGTAATTATGATGTGCCTTGGTATGTTCCTCTTTGGGTCCAACTTCTTTGGGACTCTCTGAGCTTCCTGGACTTCCTGGTAGTCTATTTCCTTTGCCAGATTAGGGAAGTTCTCCTTTATTATTTATTCAAATAAGTTTTCCACTTGTTGCTCTTCTTCTTCCCCTTCTGGTACCCCTATAATTTGGATGTTGGAACTTTTAAAGATGTCCTGGAGGTTCCTAAGCTTCTCTTCATTTTTTGAATTCTTGTTTCTTCATTCTTTTCTGTTTGGTTGTTTATTTCTTCCTTCTGGCCCACACCGTTGATTTGAGTCCCAGTTTTCTTCCTATCACTATTGGTTCCCTGTGAATTTTCCTTCATTTCACTTAGTGTAGCCTTCATTTGTTCATCTAATTTGTGACCAAAATCAACCAATTCTGTGAGCATCCTGATCACCAGGGATTTGAACTGTGTATCTGATAGGTTGGCTATCTCTTGGTTGCTTAAAAGTATTGGCTCTGGTGGTTTGATTTGTTCTTTCGTTTGAGCCTTTTTTTTTTAATATTTCTTTTTTGGTCTGGTCGTGCCTGTTACGTATGAGGGGCGGAGCCTTAGGTGTTCACCAGGACGGGGCAACCCAGTAGCAGAGTTGTGACTTTGTATGTGGGGTTGGGGTTCAAGAGGGAACAATGGTGCTTGGTGCGCTCTCTCTTGGATTTCAGTCCCCTCTGTGAGGATGGGAGTCTCTCCCGGTACTTCAACCCCCACAAGTGTTTTCAGTCAATGCTTTTAGGCTTTACTTCCCAGAGCTGGGGCCCTGGGTTGCGCAGTCTGTCTCACTGCCCGTTTTTGCCTGGTTTATCTGCACACAAATGTGTGACCACTGTCAGCCTCCTTGTGCACCTCACTGGGTCTGTTTGTTGCCTCCTGGGGTGTGCCAACCGCCGCCTGCACATCTGGGACCACTAGCCACTGCTTTTTCCTGCTGCGATCCCTCTTTGCCGGCCACCAACTCTGCCCCTCTTACCGGTCTGGGTGAATTGTTGTCGGACTTCCGTACAATTCAATTTTCTATCTGTTCTGGATGTTTTTTGGTTCTAAATTTTTGTTGTCCTTACTTTTGTTTGTGAGAGGAGGCACAGTGTATCCACCTACTCTTCCATCTTGGCCAGAAGTCCACTTGTTTGAATTTTTTAAAAAATTACCTTTAAAGTCAGTAGCCCAGAGGAGTGTCATAAATGATAGTTATTTCTTAAAAAAAAAAAAAAAAAAAAAAAAAAAAAAAAAAAAAAAAAAAAAAAAACTCACCCTAGGATATGTTTATTGATTTTAGAAAAAGAGAAAGGCTGCATGTGGAACCTGCACCTCAGGTGTGTGCTCTGACCGGGAATTGAACCCACAACCGTTTGGTGTACTAACAACACTCCAACCAAGTGAGCCACCTGGGCAGGGTTAATGATGGCTATTTCTACCGTAAAATGATGCTTCTGTCTCCCCTTCCTCACCAGAGGCCACCACCCAACCGCATATCCCAGCCCGCAGCTGTGGAAGGGGATGGGTGCAACCCATTTTCTTTACAAATGGACAATAGAATGAGATGGAGATGGTGGTGACTAGGCAGTGACCCTAGAGAGAAGGCTCAGAACTTCTGGCCTCCCTCTGCTCCTGCTGATGTCACCTGGCACCTGGCCCTGGCTAGGGTCTGTATTCTGGCCAGGAGAAGCCTCAGGTTCTCTGGCAGATAGGGGACCCAGCCCAGGCTCCTGAAAGAGACTCCTCCCTCCTGACTGAGAACTAATTTTACAGCAATAGAAATGGGGTCGTTCTTAGGGAAAAGGTCACAAAAGTCTTCTGTTGGAAGGAAGAAGAAGAGGAAGGAGGCTGGACGCCAGACAAGCAGAAATTCAGATGGAAGGATGGCAGTAGAAACCAAAAAAGCAATCTTTGATTCTATTTATTGCTTTATTTCAAGGGGAGGCACATGTCTTGCCACAGCGCCTTCTATGGGATTTCTCACTTCTAGCACTGTTTTTGTACAACTTTTGTCTACCCTATTTTCCACACTAGAGTATAAGTGGCGAGAGGTCTCTTTTATTATTAGGGGGATGATAATAATAATAGCCACTCATTGAAAACGTACTCTGTACCAAACCCTTAGGATCACAATGTCTTGCTTAATTTTCATCGTCCCTAAGAAGACAGTAGGAACCTTCAACCTCCATTTTATAGAGATAAGAACCATGCTTTCCTCTAAAAGAGGGACAGAGTGAAATCCCTCTTCCCTGCTCCCCTGGGGTGATCATCTAACCCAAGTACCACTGCCAAGGCAAGGCAAGGACTGCCTGTCTCCCTGCCCTTCAATCCTTACCCATCCAGCATCCATAACTGAGAAATGAAAGTTATTATTTTGAAACATATTATAAGACAACTGTTCTTTATCAGTACGTTTCCTCTTGGGTCAAACTCTTAATAGAAAAGCATAAAGATGCTGATCAGATCATTTTTATCGTTGTATATAGCTGCTAATAATAACTAGCCCTATTGGTTTGGCTGTGTGATCACAGACAAACCATTTCACCCATGGAGTTCTCTGACTTCATATTTGCAAAGCAAATAGGTCAGAGCAGTGGTTCCCAGCTGGGATAATACTGCCTCCTGGGGAGCATTTTGGAAATGTGAGGATACCCCTTAGCAGTCTCCATGCAGAGGGGATGCTGCTGGCTTTTAATTTAAGGGCTCAAGCCAGGTTGTTCTCTGGCAATGAGCTGATTGGTCCCATCCCACACAATAAACTCCCCATTTCCTAAGACACCCACCACTCAAGGTCCAAGCAGATATGCAAGCAGGTGAGAACCTGTTCTAATGATCTTAGCAAAGAACCAACTCCATTTGACGCGTAAACACTTAGCATTATTGTATGATTTGAACATGTACCGAGTTTTCCAGGAATGCAACTGCCATGTACAGTGTGAGGAGAATATATATCACTTAGTCCCCAATTCTGCCAAGAGTTACTCACTGTTTCAGAAAATGAAAGCCACTCAGGATGTTTGGGTTGTGGCTACCATGCTTCTATATGACTCTACTTGTGTAGCTGAAGCCTTTGCAATGTTTCTTTTAGAAGCCATCCACTATTTCATTACACTTATCTGATTATAAATACTTTTATTTTATCCTTTCTCAGTCGTCAAGTTGGGTCAGTGTACTGTTAGGTTCACCGTATTAGTTGTGCGAGAAGGTTTATACCACATGCAGGGGACACTCCTGATCCAGAGAACCACGTGGCTCACTCCTTCAGTGCCTCCTTCATTTGCTCAGACTCAAATGTCCCTTGTTCACTGACCTCCTTCCCTGACCACCTATTTAACATTGCCTGCCTTCATTCCCCCACCCTCCTGAGCCCCTGAACCTGCTCTGTATATTTCTTTTTTCCTGGCACTTATCACATAACAAAGTATACAACTGACTGTTTTATATTTATTGTATTTATGTGTTTCATTTATAAAGTGAAAATTCCAGAAGAGGAGAGGTCCTGGTCCTTCTGTGGTCACTGATACACAGATGCTCCTTGATTTACGATGGGATTACGTAGTGATAAGTCTATTTTGTAAGTTAAAAATATAGTGAGTAGAAAATGCATTTAATACACCTAACCTACTGAACATCATTGCTTAGCCGAGCCTGCCTTAAATGTGCTCAGAACACGTACATCAGTTTACAGTTGGGCAAAATTATCTAACACAAAGCCTATTTTATAATAAAGTGTTTAGTAGCTCATGTAATTTATTGAATAAGGTACTGAGAGTGAAAAAGTAGAATGCTTGCATTGTTTCTCATCATTAACTACACAGCTGAAAGCACAGTATCATTAAGTTGAAAAATAGTTAAGTCGAAACATCGTAAATTGGGGACCATTTGTATTCCACATGCTTTCACTGTCTGGCACACAGAGGTGCTCAGTCCAATGAGTGTGGGTGGGTGCACCAATGGATCTGTGAGGTGTATTTCAGGGCTGTAAAGAGGGCTCCAAACTCTGGGTCAGCACCTAATGGCATTTTCTCTGGACCTTGTTGATAATGGGGCAAAGTGGGGGAATCTCTCTTTCTTCCTGGTATGAATTGCTTCTTAATGGTTTTTTTTTTTTTTCAATTTTCTTAAATGCAATACTTTTTTATTTGGAGTCATGAGAGTCAATCTTAAGGCAAATTGCAAAGCAATTCAGAAAAGGTTACACACCTCTGAGGTCAGGAGAGGCCCAGTCCACTTTCAGTTTTCCAGGTTCTTGGCTGCCAGCAAAGGGTCCTTTCACAGAGAGAGGTTCTCTCCCTGCTGGAGGGAGCTCCGTTGTTATAAGACCTAAGGGTTTATGGCCTTGTCCCCACACACAAGCATGTCCCTTCCTAGGGGCCTCAGAGGTGGACTATGGGCCCATCTTGAAAGCACTTCCTTCCTGCCTCTCTGCCCTGCAGCCCATTAACTGCAGCCCTAAGCCATGCCCTCTTCTTATCAAGCATAGACCATCCCCTGTCTTCCAGGGACAATCCAGTTTTAATTCGCTTCCCTCCAAGAGCTGAATCCTAGTGATGGGGAGACCCAAGAGTTGGAAAATTACTTTTACTTTTAGGTAGTAGTTAATAAGCTTAGTAATGAATGCATATACAAAAGTATTGTTTCAGGAACTGGGCTTATAACCAACACAGACTCCAGAAGACCACAAGCAATCAAGATGATATCTGAGCCATTGTGTTCCAGGGAGAGACATCCTGCTGCCCAGGACACAGATAAAGAGAATCGTCAAGGGCACAGGACAGAGGACACAGATGAAGAATCACCCAGGACACAGATCAAGAATCCCTGGTCAGCAGATGAAAGGATGCTAGGGAAATTGCCAGACTGCAACTTTTATCTAATTAACCTTTTTCCTGAGTTCCAAATTCCTTACCTACACTTTATTTCCCTGAATTCCCAACCCCTTACCTACACTTTTCCCTCCTTCTCAGAAAGGCTGGCTTGAAATGAAATGTAAGACAATCTGTCAGGGTACACAACCCCCTGTCTTCTCAGAACTCTGGCCACTGGAATAGAGCGCCCATAAAAATTCAGTCCCTGTCTCTGCTTATTGGGTCTGATGGTGATAGGCAGCATGAACGCCGGCTTTTCCAGTTTCACTAACAAAACCGAGATTGGTATTCCCCTGGGGCTGTTCACAAGCCTAAAACCAAGGCCCAGTGACCCTCTCTGTGAGCAGGCAGGGAAATTCTCTCCATCAGTTCTTTTCTGCACTTACCACCAAGCTATGGAGCACAGGACATTGCGGCACTACATTTTATTTCATGTAAATTTTAATGTACCCCTGTAGGTACGTTTATCCGTGTGTATGAGTATGTCAAGTAGCAAAGTCCCGTTTCTTGGGAAGGACTGTTATGTTCTGCTCTGTAATCCTTCTTTTTCACATTAAAATGTCCTATGTGCAGAGAGAGGTGGTGAAGAGCATGGGTCCTGGAGCCAGACAGCCTGGGTTCCACAGCTGACTCTGCCACTCACTCGCTGCGTGAACTGGGCAAGTTGCTAAACCCCTCTGTACTCTTGTTTTCTCATCTACCAAATGATTTGAATAGCAGTGCCTGCTGCCAGCATGGGGCTGGGGCTAGGGTAATGCTGGCAGGGTGCGGGTGCCACGCTTAAGGAGACACTCAGGGTTTTGCCAGTGCAGTGCTGGTGCCTGAGAGCTAATGTCTCTGGTCCTCCCCCCTCCCCCCAACCCCAGTCATGCCAGTCCCAGACTAGCTCTTAAAATTGTTAAAAGATGACATAATAAGGTCATCTTTGTAAAGCACTTGGAACAGTGCCTAAATGTTTGTTAAATACACTAAATTTTTTCATTAAATGTTTGTGTTAGTAAGTGGTTATGGTTTTTTTTTTCTTTTTATGTAATTTTACCTGGCATTGGCCATGTAAAACAAAAAAAGGTGACTCTAAATTAGTTCCCAAAGTTTGTTGGGGAAGTTTTACTGCTTTGTATATTTCATATTCCACCCCAGCAGACACATGACACCAGACTGTCCCACTAGTAGTGATGTCAGGGTTGTTTGCCTTGATGAATTTGGGATGTTTAAAACATCAAGTGTGGAATATTTTTACTTGTTAATAATCCAGTTAGATCTGTAAATAATATTCCATTTGCTTAACATCTATGGTTCCTCTTTAGGATCCTTTCTCAGGGTCAAGATTTGGGTTTGTTGAATCGTAATTTCAAAACAAGTCAAATATCAGAGCTGATGATTAGATTCCTGATCATCAGCATAAAACAAATGATGTCTGTATCTGCACATTAGGGAAACTTGTGGGCAAAGAAGAGATCTAGTTCAACAACACCAATGGGATAAAACTTCTAATACACACAACCTCATCTATTAACTGAATCAATTCAGGAGGAAAGAGGTAAATCTGGATCGTGGGACTTCCTGCAAGGCAACTGGCCTGGAGGTTCCAAAGATGCCAATGTTTTGAATGACCAAAAAAAAAAAAAAGACAAATTAAAGATTAAAGGATTAAAGGAGAATAAAGAGGCATGAAACTAAACGGAATTCATGAACTTTGATTGGATCCTGGCCTTGGTTCCTCCCCATGTGGGTCTTTCCACAGGGCTTCTTGGGTGTTCACTCAACATGGTGGCTGGCTTCTCCCAGAGCAGGTGGTTCAGAACAGAGAGTAAAAGGCAGAAGTTACAGTGTCTTTTATGACCCAGTCACAGAGGCCACATTCTGTCATTTCCACAATATCCCACTGGTTATACAGGCTGGCCCTCCTTGGTTCCTGAGGATAATACACAGGGGCCTGAACACCATGGGGTGAGAAGAGTTGACGACCATCTTGGAGGCTGGCTACCACAAGTACCTCCCTCACAGGGAAGTTGTGGAAATTAAATGCGTTTAGTGTAAGTGCTCACAAATGTTAGCTTTTAAAAAAAAATTATTTTAACCCTCACCCAAGGACACATTTTCCCTGCTTTTAGAAAGAGGCAGGGAGAGAAAGAAACATTGATGCAAGAGAGAAATATTGATTGGTTGCCTCCCATACACGCCCAGACTGGGGATCGATCATACCTACCTAGACTGCCAGCCTTGAATCTACAATGCAGGTTCATTCCCTAACAGGGAATTGAACCTGTAACCTTTCAGTCACAGGATGATGCTCTAATCAACTGAGCCACACCAGCCAGGACATAAATGTTAACTTTTGTTATTATTGGCGTGTTCACTTTCTTCAACTACATACCACCATCACAATTTATAAGGTCATAATATTTTAATCTTTAACCTAGGATGCCCCTCAGAATCACTTATGGAGTTTTCAGTTTTATATTACCTTTTAAAACTATTTTAAATGGCTTTTGAACGTATGAAAATAATAATGCTTGTTCAACTTTATAGGAATACGTATAATATATGCTTGTTTCCAGTGACACAGAAACAAGAATAAAAAGTACCATTCCTTAGGCTCTAGCTGGAGGTACTAGCCTAGATGAGCTCCCTTTCCTGTAACCGCATCTTCTGGGCAGGCATGGAGACTTCCCACAAGGGGGCGCAGGTGAGCAGGTGTGAGTAGATTGAAGTCCTTGGACTGAGCACAGACAACATTAGCAGAGGCTCGGAGGTTACGTTTGTACTCATTTGCAAGCATCCCTGCAGTGTGTAAACACCATCCTCTCAGGGGATGGCAGAATAAAATTGTGTCTTGAACATAATAAGTGCTCCAGGGTGTGGCAACAGCTCCGTTCTGCCTCTGGGGAGCCTGCCTTCTGGTTGCTATAGACGTTTCACAGCCACTTTCTTCCCAAAAGCACTGATTAAAACCTCTTTTGTGATCAAAGCCTTAGAACCATCTTTAAAATAGGTGGTCTCCTGGGCTGGTCAGATTCACAGGATAATTTTACCAAACATTTAGAGCAGAGCTAACCCCGATTCTTCTGAAACAATTCCAAAAAATCCAAGAAGAGGGAAGACTCCCAAATGCTTTTTATGAGGCCCTTGTTATTCTAATCCAAACCCAGATAAAGACACAACAAAGAAAGGAAACTACAGGCAATATTACTGAGGAACATAGGTGCTAAAATTCTCAACAAAATATTGGCAAATCGGATCCAGCAACACATTAAAAATATCATACACCATGATTGAGTGCAATTCATCCCAGGGATGCAAAGATGGTAGAATATCTGTAAATAAATAAATGTAATACATCACATAAACAATACAAAAGACATAACCTCATGATCATATCAACAGATGCTAAAAAGCATTTGATAAAGTACAGCACCCATTTATGATAAAAACACTCAGCAAAGTGGGAATAGAGGGAGCATACCTCAACATAATAAAGGCCATATATGAGAAACCCACAGCCAACATCACACTTAACAGGCAAAAAACCAAGAGCATCCCTATTAAGATCAGGAACAAGACAAAGGTGTCCACTTTCACCACTTCTACTCAACATAGTATTGGAAGTTGTAGCCATAGCGATCAGACAAGACAAAGAAATAAAAGGCATCCAAATTGGAAAGGAAGAAGTAAAGTTGTCATCGTTTGCAGACGACATGATAGCGTACATAGAAAACCCTATCAACTACACCTAAAAACTACTCAATCTAATAAATGAATTTGGCAAAACGGTAGGTTACAAAGTCAACATTCAGAAGTGGAAAGCATTTTTGTATACCAACAATGAATTATCAGAAACAGAAACATTTTCTATAGCAACAAGAAAAATAAAATACATAGGAATAAACTTAACCAAGGAGGTAAAAGACCTCTTCAAAAAACTACACAACACTGGAGAAAGAAATTAAGGAAGACACAAGTAAATGGAAGCATGCACCGTGTTCATGGACTGGAAGAATTGACAGCATTAAAATGCCCATACTACTCAAAGCAATCTATAGATTCCATGCAATCCCTATCAAAATATCAATGACATATTTCACATATATAGAGCAAATATTTCAAAAATGTATATGGAACCATAAATGACACCAAATAGCCGCAGCAATTTTGAGAAAGAAGAATAAAGTAGGAGGGATCACAATAGGTATTGTGATATCAAACTATAGTACAAGACCGCTATAATCAAAACAATCTGGTACTGGCATAAGAACAGACACTCAGACCATTGGAACAGAATAGAGAGCCCAGATATAAGCCCATGTCAATATGGTCAGTTAATATTTGACAAAGGGGGCAGGAACATAAAATGCAGTAAAACTAGCCTCTTAAACAAATGGTATTGGTAGATCTGGGCAAGTACATGCAAAGAAATGAAACTAGACTACCTACTTATACCATACACCAAAATAAAATGCACATGGGTAAAAGACTTAGATATAAGTCAAGACAACATAAAAGTCCTAGAGGAAAATGGGCAGGAAAATTTCAGATATTCCATGCAGCAATATTTTCACCAATACAGTCCCTAAGGTAAGGGATATAAAGGGAAGAATAAACAAATGGGATTACATCAAACTAAAAAGCTTCTGCACAGCTAAAGAAAACATCAACAAAATGGAAAGGGAACCAAGTGTATGGAAAAACATATTTGCTAATGATACCTCAGACAAGGGTTTGATCCCCAAAATAAAGAAATCACACAACTCCATGCCAGGAAGACAAGCAATCCAATTAAAATATGAGCAAAGGACCTGAACAGATGCTTCTCCAAGAAGGACATACAGAAGACCCATAGACACATAAAAAAATGTTCAACTTCACTGGCCATCAGAGAGATGCAAATTAAAACCACAATGACATACCACTTCACACCAGTCAGAATGGCCATCATAAATAATTCAACAAACAATAATTGCTGGTGAGGTTGTGGAGAAAAGGGAACCCTAGTACACAGTTGGTGGGAATGCAGGTTGGTGCAGCCACTGTGGAAAATAGCATGGAATTTTCCTCAAAAAACTACAAATGGGACTGCCTTTTGATCCAGCAATTCCACACTGCTGGCACTATACCATAAGAATTCTGAAACACCAATTCAAAAGAACCTATGCACCCCTGTAGAAGAAAAGTCAACTAGGACAAGGTGACCCAGAAGAGGGACCGAGAACTGGGAAAGAGTTTGTTTAGGTTACTTAGAAACCGCTAAACCGTCTGGTTTCAGTTAGGTAGTCATAATTTCTGCTTTGGCTTCTGTACACCCAGCTTCTGATAAGGACACCTCAAGGCTAGAGTTATTTTCGCATCAGCTTCTGTACCTCCTGCTTTTGCCATGTAGGATAGGGCATCCAGAGAACAATAAAAGCCCTGCTCAGCCAAGGTTCGGGGCCCAGAATTTGGAGACTGCCTCCTCTGGGTCTGTGCGTGTAATAAAGCCTCACTCCGTTACCCCGAATCGCGCCAGAGTCATTATTTTCTGAATTATTTTCCATAGCATTTTGGTTCCCTGACCGGGAAACAACTCACGCGAGCAGGTTGTCTGCCTCCGGTGAAGGCGGCTGGGACCAATGGGGCAAACCATCGGCCAGAGGGAAGCATGTGCCCTGGTGATTTCGGGTCCTGGAAAGCTGCAGCTCACCTCCACCTGGGGTTCCGAGCCGCCCTTCAACCCGGGCAGGTGGGGAAAGCGGACTGAGGCTTGTCTGGAAGGCGCCAAATTGGTAAGTGCCCTGGGGACCGGACCCGAGACCAGGAAGAGGGCTGATCACCCTCTCAGGCCACAGTGGCCTCAGGCATCCGGATAAGGTTTCCCTCTCTCGGGAGGGAACTCGGGCCCTAGTGGCATCAGGTATCTGGACCAGGTTTCCATTTCTCGGGGAGGGAAAAGTAATAAACTCTGCAAATTTGTGTGTGTGAAAGAGAGTGAATGTATTTGTGGCTCCACAGGTGTCAGCCTACGGAGCCTGAGTGGGCCCTAACCTGTAGTTCCTTGGTCTGTCATACGGCATAATGGCTGGGAAGCTAACCCAGACTCTACATGGGCAGCCTTAGCTAAGACAGACCTAAGTTCCTCGAGAGAGAAGAGGCCAGGCAGATGAGTGAGAGAACCCTGAAACCCTTTGTTTGTCTGTGCCATAAGGGGAGGAAAAAGGGGGGGCGAGACTGCCCCATTCAACTGGGGACCAGAGCAGCAGAGTGCCTTTGAAAGACTAAAAGAACTCCTTGTCAGAGCTCCAGCCCTCGGCCTGCCCAACTCTGACATGCCGTTCTCCCTGTTTGCCCATGAAAGAGATAAGGTAGCCCTAGGGGTCCTGACTCTCAGGAGGTCGGATCTTGGCACAAGCCCGTAGCCTATCTGGACCAAGTAGCTAGACAATGTTGCGGCAGGATTGCCCCCCCCCCTTGCTTGAGGGCGATAGCAGCCACAGAGACTGTTTTGAAAAGGACACAGATGGCTCTGGTTCTGAAGGTCTTTAATGGAGATAAGATGTTTGCAAGGTCTAAGCTTTAGGAAAACTGCAAGATGTGCCTGCAAATTTAGGGACTTTTAGTGAAAGGTACCTGTAGCGCTAGGGATTTTTTGCTGCCACATACTGAGTTTAAGTATAGTCCTTCCTGGTGTGGGAAAGAAACTAGGATTAAAAGTGGATACTGGTTAAATCTGGATGTGTAAGAATATGTATAAAGGATGTGAACGTTTTAAACCTGGAAGAAAGGAAACCTCAACTGCACTTTTTCTGGCATTATGGGAGTGTGGTTTCAGTAGGGAATTGTTTCTGAGCAAAATCCTGTATCTGTAAGACCTAATTTAAGGTCGCCTGTAACCAGTTGGGGAGAATGCCCTTGTCACTTGGGACCCAGAAAGGGTCATTTGGGGCTGATGTGTTTCAGTCTGAGGTGAAAGAGCATGTCTCTGCGAGGCACCAATGGACGCATTGGTGCAAGAGAATGCCTCTACCTGTGTGTTGTTTCAGATTTTGCTCTGTATCTGCTCTGAAAAGGAAATTGAGGATTCCAGGGAAGGTTGAAACTTCATAATCTGTAGGAAAGTGAACAAGGAAAAGAAAGATTAGAAGGTTTGTGAATGTTCCAGAAGGTCTGTAGGAAACTGTAAAGATAAATGGAAAGTGAAAGTTTTGGGAAGGAATTATGTGGTGTTAGTTAATAATGGAATGTATAAGGCATAGAGATGCAATTTTGGTGATATTAGAAGGAAAAGGATTTTCCTTCACACTTTGTATTTTTCTCCCTACCTGATCCCTCCAGAATTTGGCATTCTGATGGAGTGATTGATGACATAAGGTTTCTTTGCATAAAACCAATAAGACTAGTCATTAATAGTGGTTTTGTTAACCAAGACTTTGACTGGAATGGCACACCTGAAGGAGGCATGTATGGGTTCTGGTTGTCACCAGAAAGCCCTGAGGAACTGGGATTGACTTGTGTAGCTAGCGAAAGCCCATGAGAAAAAGCCTGGTACTTTGGTTGGTTGTGCGGTTTGTGCCAGTCTTTCCAGGGAAGGAATGAAGGTTGCTTTCCTGAAAGATGGCTAAAAAGGAACCTGTAGGCACAATGGAAGGCTCAAGGATTTGAGTGCAATGACTGGTACAGGTGAAGCCAGATGGCAGATGTGTGGCTCTGCTTCTGTGCCCCGAGGGGCAGACTGAGAAGTCAATCTAAGGGTTCCCTGTGTGAGTTCCAGCAAAGCAGACTTAAAGATCATAGGTGATCTAGGCTGCTCTTGGTGTGTTTATGCAAGCAAACAGTCAAAATTAAAAGCAGGACCCAAAGTAGTCCCTGTAATAACAATGAGGGTGATTTTAAGGAGAAAAAGTGTGATTTAAGGAAAATCACAAAGCTCAATATCAGACATCGGAATGGCACAGCTAACTGTCTTGGAAGTTTGCTTTCATTTGAAAGTTGAAACTGGGTCTATAATGTCACCAAGGATGTACAATTACAGGCAGGAAGGACCTTGCAACTGAGTGTCTTCCCAAAGGACCATCTCACAGCCACAGAGACTGTTTTAGGGATTGTTGTATGAATTAACCTGTGTGTTCTTCTGTTTTCATAGGGCGTATGCCTATGACCTCATTACCTGGGTGATTGGTTGCAATATAGGCCTCACTTGAGAAGCCCATTTTCATCGTCGCCCCATGAGGCTCAACGGTTTGGCTGAACTAAGTGGTTGGGTTGGTGAAGGGTTGGGGCAGTCTGTGGGCTTCACTTTAGAACTAATTTGCCCTTTTCTGTCTTGATAGCCTGGACAGAAAGGGCCCAGATATCTGAAAGGAAGGAAATCCCAATATAGTGTCCTCAGCCCCAGTGAAGTATACTGGGCCACCAGAGTTTTGGATAGGTGTAACATGCCTTGTATACCTTCCTCCAGATAAGCCATTTCTTTACCTAAGACCCTGCCTTGGTCATTTGGTGGTTATGATTTAATTGTGCTTCCAACTGTCTTTTGAAATCTATCTCCTCCAGAATATATGACCTGACCAGAATGCCAACTGTCCAGTAATTCCAGCCTTTGGACACCAAGCCTGTGACTTCCTGGTGACTGCCAACTGACCAGGATTCTGTAAAGTCCTTCCCCTTACAGGAAGGACTCCCTCTGTGCTTCACCCCTCCCTTTCAGGGCACCCCTGACCCAAGGGTAGGTAAGACAACATCCATGTCCAGCCAGAAGTAGTTACAAGAAGATGAGACCTTCGTCCATTGTCCTTTATATGATTATAAACTTTGCCAGAGGGAGGAGATTCCATGTGGTTTCACCAGAGTACAGGCCCCCACAGCTTTGGTAGAAGAAAATATCCACAAACTCCAGGATATCCAGAACAAGATTAAGAACCAGGACCAACCTTGGGTATCCACCCTTTGGTGGCAATCTGTCATGTATTCAGTTTTAGCCCCAGTAATAGGCCCTTTATTATTATTGTTCCTAGCTATTACAGTTGGTCCATGCCTGCTTCGGACTTTAGTCCAACAGATAGAGATTACAGTTACTAGAAAGGCAACAGCAAAAATCCTTTCTCTCCAGAGACACCATTATAATAGACTACCCCAAGTAGATAGTAACCCTGAATTTAGCTATTGATACTGAGAATAATAATATGTCTCAGCATCAAAAGGGGGAATATAGAAGAAAAGTCAACTAGGACAAGGTGACCCAGAAGAGGGACCAAGAACTGGGAAAGTTTGTTTAGGTTACTTAGAAACTGCCAAACTGTCTGGTTTCAGTTAGGTAGTCATAATTTCTGCATTGGCTTCTGTACACCCAGCTTCTGATAAGGACACCTCAAGGCTAGAGTTATTTTCGCATCAGCTTCTGTACCTCCTGCTTTTGCCACGTAGGATAGGGCATCCGGAGAGCAATAAAAGCCCTGCTCAGCCAAGGTTTAGGGCCCAGAATTTGGAGACTGCCTCCTCTGGGTCTGTGCGTGTAATAAAGCCTCACTCCATTACCCCGAATCGCGCCAGAGTCATTATTTTCCGAATTATTTTCCGTAACACCCAATGTTCATAACAGCATTATTTACAATAGCCAAGTGCTGGAAACAGCCTAAGTGCCCATCAGTAAATGAGTGGATCGAAAAACTGGGGTACATTTACACAATGGAATTCTACGCAGCAGAA